>JAVRKA010000117.1:600000-1004473 GCA_034508555.1 Venustoraphidia nigricollis | reverse complement strand
CCTGTAAACTATGTGTGAGACCTGACATTCCCTATTTTTTTCAAAATTTTAGGCTCAGTAGTTTCATTGATAAGGGAGGAGGGGAGAATGGTCAATTGTTCATCTATTTTCTTAAATAACTTTAAAACTATTTATTTTAAAATTATAAAAAAAAATATATTTGATACTCTTAAACTACAAGCCCTTTCATTTGATATGTCACACGGTACAGTTTGCAAAACTTTTTTTTTTTTAATTTCCTAATTTTCCTCCGAAAATTACCCCCATGTTCAAAATTTATTTATTTACATTACATGCTCGTCTTTGGGCCACCGACTTACATATGTGTACCAAATTTCAACTCAATCGGTCCACTAGGAGTTAGGGGGGAGGGTAAATAGTAAATTTGCATTTATTTTCTTAAATAACTTGAAAACTATTTATTTTAAAGTTATAAAAATATATATATTTGTGCCCCTTACTACAAGCCCTTTCATTTGATATGTTCAAAATACATTTATTTACGTTACACGTCCGTTTTATGGTCACCGACTTACATATGTGTGCCAAATTTCAACTCAATCGGTCCAGTAGTTCGGAGCAAATAGGCTGTGACAGTGGGACGGACAGACATACGATTGATCCTATAAGGGTTCCGTTTTTTTCCTTTTGAGGTACGGAACCCTAAAAGTACAACTTGAATGGATTTCGTGCGAAATTAACCTAGATGTAGCTTCTTGTATGAACGAAACTCAGCTTTGATGCGGAAAACGTTAATAAAACACATTCGCTAGTCTGCCCAGCGGATGTGATATATGTAACTTTTAATGATCTGTATCGTGGGTATACTGAAAATGTCAAAGTATCAACTTGAGTTTTTATGATTTTTTAATGTTACAGTTTTTAATATTTAGAAATCGACCTTTATAGTACACAATTAAACACTGGAAGGAATCGAACACATTATTTTTCGTGATATAAAATATTTTGTCGCACAAAATTACAGAATCGCAGCGAAAGCGAATGCTGTCAATTACGTTTGCTATTATAGATTCTGCTTAATGCAGATACTACGTGATATTTGAACGAAAGGAAAGGGTCGTTGTTCAAAGAGATAAGGCTATAGTAGTTCAACAATCTTAGTTTCGAATCTTACCCCCGACGCGGTTATATTTTACAACGTCTATATTTTGATATCAGATTAAGAATAATAAGTGTTGTACTGTAATAATTTTTAGTTGATATTATCTCAGTGAACTAAATTTGTTTTTTCTTTTGTGTAAATACTTTACTTATGAATTTACTGTGTTTGAACGTTAACGTCGTTGTAAAACATAGGGTGTTATAAAATTATGTTTTACTTTTTGTTCTAAATTACCATAATATCGATTAAACATAAATTGAATTTAACAAACGTAATTAAATTTATATTATCTCAAACTGCAAATGAAATTTAATAGCGCTTTAAATAACGAATCTCTTTAGTCTATATTAATCACCAAAATTATAACAAAACCCTCTATTTATAATGTCGGATTTTTAAGAACATTTTTACAAAAAAAAATCTGTTTTTCTGTTTGTACCACTATGACTCGAAAACATTAATACGTTTTTAAGAAACTTGAATACACTCAATTAGTAACCAAATTTGAATTATAAAGTACTTTTCATCTCAATTCGGGTCGATAGACTTGTCGTCAGAACCGAATTTTATACAAAAAGCGACGTTCATTCCAGCGAAAACTACGTATATAAACACTACTATTTTTTTAATACTTTTTCAGTACTTCTATTTAGCACTAGCCGCTCTCCGCGGCTCCGCCCGCGATTGTAATGAAACACGGCAGCAACAACAGTACTGGAAACTTCAGCAGGACCAACAGCTAAACGTAAATTATTTGAATAGAAAAATAATTAAGACAAAAAAGTTAAAACTAAAATAAATTTCCAAAATATTTTAAAAACAATGGTTTTCTTTTGCACTAAAAAGTAGAAAATAATTTTGATCAGAATAATTTTAAACATTAATTAAAAAAATTATAGTTATTTGCAAACTTATTTGAAATTTGATATCAGAGTGTTACAGAGTTTGTTGTTGGTAACCAAGGCAACTAACAACTCGTCCATGGCCTGTCATATAATAGAATATAGCAGGCCATGGATGAGTTTTTTGATAATTCCGCAGGAACCTAATATTTTTTCGGGATAAAAAGTATCCTATGTGTTAATCCGGGTAATAAAGTATCTGTGTGCCGAATTTCTTCCAAATCAGTTCAGCCGTTTTTGCGTAATTAAGTAACAAACATCCAAACAAACAAAGAAACTCTCATTCGCATTTATAATATTAGTAAGGATACACCTACTTTCGACGACGAAAACTTTTCACGTTCATTTTCTATAAACGTTCGTTCCTGCGTCGTAGTTTAGTCACTTAAAAATTTTTGACAACACCCCGAAAACTTGAACAAATCGCCGAATAAAATATAACAGCGAAGCTTAAATAATAAAAATAAAAAAAAACGCCAGTAAACATTTCGTGCCGTCTTACGCAGTGTTGCAATATCGTCAATAAATCGCAGCTGTTCACTTGCGTGATACTAATTAGTGCAATTAAACAGACCAAAACAAACGAGCAATAATTAAGTTTGTTATTTTGCAAATCTGTTTCCCCGAACCTTTAACGTATACTCCGTTTTGTTTATTTTCAATCGTAAAAATCTGCCCAAAGACTAATTAATAATGTTTTACATACCGGTTTTTTTTTTCATTTATTTTTTTTAGAGGATCGGCTGTTACACAAGCCCATTATGGTGTCATAACTTAAATATTTTTTTAAGAATTGTAAAATACAGATGCTCCACATGTCTTTTGCGTCTAATCACCTACATCAAATTAAAAAAACCCGGGTCGCAGTGCCAAAACCCTGCCGACAATATAGTGTATTTGATAATACAGGCAGTGTGGCTTTATTATGCGAACTTATGTTGGTTTTTGGGCAAAATAAAAAATTTGGCTCCTTAATACACCCCTTAAAATAACATTTTTTTTTCTTAATTGCAATATTATTATCAATCGAACCTCTATACCAAATTATATACAGTCTGCAAACTACTGTTTCCATAAAATTTGTAAATCCGGTCCTGTTAGGCCGATATTAAAATCTTTGAAACACTTTTTAATTACTACCGGAGGGCTAAATTTCAATTTTGAAACGATTCTGAGAATTTTTTCGGTATTTTGGGGCTCAAAAACATTTTTCAACCCCTAAAAACTACCCTTAAAATGGCCCGATTACGCCCATTTTAAATAGGCTTCTTGCGGTGATGGATTTCAACGCGTGGGCCAAATTTAGTTGAAATCAATTAACTCTTTGGAAAGTTATTGCCCGCACGTATATATATATATATAAACATTTTTAAAAATGGTGCCAAAGTGCTTAGGAGGTTATGAAACGTCGAGAAATTTCGGTCCGACCCCTAGGTCCCGCCATCCGACCGATGCCAATAGTGTATGTTGACATATGGCAAATACACTAATTAAGCGATATCACAATTCATCCATGAGCGGAAGTGTGATTCGAACCCACAACAGTGCCACAGCAAGCTAGCCTTTATATCAAGCTGTTTTATATTTTATATTGAAACTCGTTACTGAATTATAGCAAGTCGTGAATAACTGAGAAAAATATTAAACTGAAATAAACCTTACAGACATTGTTTTGAACTCTTCAAAAAAAAGGCGCTATGAGTTTCATATTTATTTTGAACTTTTTTTACCATTCCAATTTCATTAGTGGGAAATGGTGCTAATTTAGGTCAAAATAAACATTTAAAAACTTCACAATGTTTTTTCGTTTTACGGTTCTCCGAATACCAAATACATATATTTATATATTTTTGGAAAAAGTGTATTTGACTGTGAACACGATACAGGTCAAACGGATGAGCAGATTTGTTATAACTTTTACTTCTGAATTTTAGCATGAATTGAGGTATTATTTTAAATATATTTGATGGATTTACTTTATTCCTTTTATTTGCTCAATAAAGTTTTTAACAAAAATATAATTAGTTTTCATAAAACTAAAAGGCGCCTGCAACATAGAAAAATGAAAAATTTTACATTGCAGACTTACATTATAAACAAAAATAAACAATTGAAAGTATCTAGACTGACCTTTTTCAAACTTTACAGCCTTTCAAATAGAAGCAAATAATTAACAAAGAATAATACTTTTGAACAATAAACTTAACTTAATTCTTCATGTCAGACATACTACGTTTTTACTTTCAACTCACCAATCGGGACAAAGCAAACAGGAGGAAAGCAAAAATGCGCATGCACGTAACACACACATCCTCCTATGACTTAAACATAGAAAAATAATTATTCCTAACACTCCTCCTTAATTATTTTATTTCTTAAATTTTCAAAAGTCTTGCGTAGCAGGGGCTTCGTTAGAATGTCTGAAAGTTGGTTTTCACTTTTTACGTGAACTGGGGTTACTGTGGAACCGATATGCTGCTGGATAAACTTTCTTGAGATTTCAATATGTTTCTTTCCTTTTGTAATTTTTCCTTCATGTGTGTTGTTCAACATGTGAATGGCTGACTGATTATCGATATAATGTACCGTAGGCTGACTTATATCCAACTGTTTTAGCTCTCTGGCAATTCGTCGAACCCAACAGGTTTCATCGATTGCTGATATTGCTGCTCGATATTCAGCTTCAGCAGTTGAGTTAGACACAGTGTTCTGCTTCTGAGTAAACCACACGACAGGACCTCCACGCAGTAGTAGGACTCCACTCGTAGAATGTCCAGTCTCCGTATCACCACCGTAATCCGAGTCACTATATACGGACAGGTTTCTGCTTCCGTCAAAGAATATTCCAAATTTTAAAGTTCCTTTCACATATTGAATAATACGTTTTATCATTTTCCAATGTCTGTTCATGGGTGCGTTGTTGAATCGACTAAGATAGTTCACTGAAAAACTAATATCCGGACGTGATATGGTAGCAAGGTATAGCAAGCTGCCAATAGCTTCTCTATATGGCTTTGATTTGTCCAAAGTACTTTCATTTATAAAATTTTTAGAATCTGTAACCATTCCTTTCTCAATAGGTGTATGTACCGGATTCATGTCTCCAAATTTGAATCGTTCAACAATCCTCTCTGCATATTTAGATTGATTTATAAAAATTCCATCTTGAGACACTTTGATCTGCATTCCAAGATATAAGAAACTGTTTTCTTTTCCAGTGTCATAAGTAATCGTAAATTTTTCATCCAGTTTCTTTAAGACTTCAAACATTTCGTTTCTGTTTTTGCCAACCATAAGACCATCGTCAACGTGTAAAACAATGATTATACTTCTGTTCTTGTTATAGTAAACACATGGATCATCATCAGTAGACCGAAAGTATAGAGACTTCAGAAATTTTGTGAACGTTTCATTCCAAATCTTCGGTGCTTGCTTTAAACCATAGAGGCTTTTCTTCAATTCACATACTCGCCCAGACCTGTCATTGAAACCTTCTGGTTGATACATAAAAATTCTTTCATCTAGTTTACCATGCAAGAAGGCAGTTTTCACGTCAAATGTCATAATATTCATACCTTCAGATGCAGCTATACTCAAAATTAGCCTGATTGACATATGGCGAGCAACAGGACTGAAGACTTCATAGTAATCTCTGCCCTCCTTCTGCTCAAAACCTCTGGCGACAAGTCTCGCCTTGTGTTTTCCATCTTCCTTCTTACGCAGTACCCAACGACAGGTTAGAGGCGTGATGTCCTCAGGTTTCTCAGTTAAGATCCACGTTTTCAACTTTACCAAAGACTCAAATTCTTCTGACATAGCCCTCTTCCAGTTTTCATCTTTAAGAGCTTCCGTGACAGAAATATCATTCGCTTCACCTATTATATCAGTCTCAAAATCTTTTAGTATTAGCGCTGTATCAGTTACGTAGTCGTTGAATCTAGCCGGTGCTCTTATTGTGCGACGGTTTCTCAATTTTCTTTTATTTTGCATTTCAACTGGACTTTCCAAGTTATCAGACTGACTTTCATTTTCTGGAGTTGAAGACCAATCTTCATCTTTAGCTTCTTCAGCGTGAAAGCTTTCATTTTCAGAGCTTGAGTCTGATTTTTCATTGTTTTCATTGTCAGACATTTCAGCATTCATTTCAGACGGTAACATTTTTAACTCAGCAAAACTTTCAATTTCAGTCTTATCATCAAATACTACATTACTTGAACTTACGACATCATTTATTTCATTTATAAAAACCCTGAAACCAGGAGAATCTACATCGTAGCCGACAAATAAACTTTTCTTTGACTTTTTCTCAGTCTTGTGTCTTTTGTTGTCTTCTATTAATACATAGCAGTCACATCCAAAGGATTTTAATTTACTAATATCTATTTTCCTTCCAAACCACAGGTCAGCTGGACTTTTACCTTTCACTGTACTTGTGCCAGTATTGTTGATTGTGAACACGACGTAGTTGATCGCTTCACCCCACAAATTTTCATTCAGACTTCGAGCATGTATGACTGTTCTTGCAGCTTCGACTATGGTTCTCATTTCTCTTTCGATACGCCCATTCTGTTGTGGTGTGTAAGCACTTGATTTGCTATGAAAGATTCCAAGACTCTCCAGAATTTGCTGTGTGTCACGATTCTTTATTTCAGTGCCGTTGTCTGACCGCAGTACCTTGACTCTTCTGTCAAATTGATTTTCAACTAACTTCAAAAATACTTCCAGTTGTGTAGCCGTTTCACTCTTATGCTTTAGGAAGTACACCGTCCTGAAATGTGTATAATCGTCTTTGAAAAGTAAAAAATACTTTGCTCCTCCTAAAGAGTGAGTATTCATCTCGCATAGATCTACGTGTACTAGATCAAGTGGCCTTGCTGATGTCTTCGGATTTAAAGGATGCGATACACGATGCTGTTTTCCATAAGTGCATCCGGGACATATATATTCATTCCAATCTTCCTGGAACTTGATTCCATTCCTTGTTAGTACATTTCGTACCTGTGCAACATTTTGATGTGCAAGCTTTTCGTGCCATTTTCTTAAGGAAATATTTACTAGACATTTTTCAGATTCTTTACGAAATTGCATTTTAAATAATTTACCTTCCCTTACCGCTACTGCTCCGACATTACCATTTTGATCTTTGAAAACAGATTTTTCTGCATCAGCTGACTGTCTATATCCCTTATCCAGTACAGAACTTACTGAAAAAAGGTTGAATGGCATCTTTGGGGTATATAATACTTCTTTTAAGACTATTTTTTGCCAGGTCTGACCATCAAACGCTTCTAGTTCAATATCGCCCATGCCAATGCCTTCCAGTTCGGTTGCATCACCAATGATAACCATTGATGGTTGTTTGAGAGTAACATAATTTTTGAACCACTCCTTGTGTGAGCTCATATGTTGAGTCGCAGCACAGTCTTGATACCAACAGTATTCAGAATTACTGCTAGGAGAACTTATTGATGATAAACTGACTGTTATCAGAGCGCGTCTATTGCTAGTGTTTTTATTCGATTTATCTTCTTGTTGACTAGTGTCCGTATTTGGACAATCTTTAGCAAAATGTCCCTTACATTTGCATTTGTGACAGCCGTATGTATTTTTACAATACTTCAAATATTTTGCACACGGTTTGCCACGACATTGTGACTTAATGTGGCCAGTTTTTCCACATTTAAAACATTCTATGGTACTATTTTTCTGACTTCCATTAGACTTATCTGATTTAGTTCTCTGTTTCGACATAAAAGCATTCTGAGATGTAGGCTTGCTTGTTGACTGACCTTCATTTAGCCTGTCCTCTTCTAACCTCAAACGATCAAACAGATTGCTGAGGCTCTTATCTGCCCCACTGACATTGTCCCAGGCTGTTCGAAAGTGATGAAGTTTTGGTGGTAATATACCTAAAATTCTCTGCATGATCCAAGTTTCCTTTATTTCTTCACCTTCAGTAGACAAACTATCAGCTAACTGTTGAATTTGCATACAATTCTCTATAACGGACTTACTCTTATTATATTTATATCCAAAGAATTGTCTTTGTAAACCTTCAATAGACACATCTGACTTTTTACCATACAGAGTATCTAACTTGCATAGCATACTGTAAGCGGACGTGCATCTTGATATTTTCATTGCAATGGAGCTGCTGCAGTTCAATCCAATGAGTGTTTGTGCTTCCAAATCTTTAGTTAACCATGCCGACACACTTTGATTATCTTCTCTCCCTTCAGGCTTTACTGCAACTCCAGTGGCAACATCAAAAATTTTCTTACTTTTCAAGGTTAAGTTTAACTTGAATCTCCATGACTCGTAATTTACATTTCCTTGAGCATCTTCCGTTAAAAATTCTAGTTGGGAACGTACGGTTTCCATCCTGACTTTCCTTTCTTTTTTTTGTTATTTAATGTATCCAGACTTTACCTCAAATTCATGCAAGGGGACACGACTGGGCGCATAACCTGTTATAACTTTTACTTCTGAATTTTAGCATGAATTGAGGTATTATTTTAAATATATTTGATGGATTTACTTTATTCCTTTTATTTGCTCAATAAAGTTTTTAACAAAAATATAATTAGTTTTCATAAAACTAAAAGGCGCCTGCAACATAGAAAAATGAAAAATTTTACATTGCAGACTTACATTATAAACAAAAATAAACAATTGAAAGTATCTAGACTGACCTTTTTCAAACTTTACAGCCTTTCAAATAGAAGCAAATAATTAACAAAGAATAATACTTTTGAACAATAAACTTAACTTAATTCTTCATGTCAGACATACTACGTTTTTACTTTCAACTCACCAATCGGGACAAAGCAAACAGGAGGAAAGCAAAAATGCGCATGCACGTAACACACACATCCTCCTATGACTTAAACATAGAAAAATAATTATTCCTAACAAGATTAAAATCAAATTTTGGGTGAATATTTAATATGCAAATACGAAGAACCTTACTGTTTTTGGAAAAAATCGACGTACGCGTAGAAAAGAACGTTGTTTTTTAATATAATGATGGTATACTTTTTGTAACGTTTTTTATTCTATTTATTTTTCCAAGAAATTTTTTTTCTAAGCTTCATGGTTTCGAAAAATAAAAAAAATAATAATTTCTTTTGTTCTAAGATCTGTCAAAATAAATTAGTTAGGTAGGTGACAAGCATGCTTTGATTAATTTTTACATGTAAAACCATATTATGTAATCATGCAAACGAATTGCATCTGCTTCACGTTGGAATAGTCCTGTAGCCCAATTGGCTGGAATTTGTTACGCAACAACGTAAAGCTTCTGCTATTCTCTTCTTTTGGATAGTGTAAAGGTTAACATGCTGACCTTGGGATCTAACTGTTGTGGGTTTGAATACCATCTTCGGTCATGGATGTTTGTGATGTCGTTTAATTTGATCTGACGCGTAATTTTATATATTGTGTAATGATCCTAGAGTTGTCGAACATCTAAAATTGGTAATTCTTTTTAGTTGAAATCACATTATGGTGCACTCCACCCGTCACGAAATCCCGCACTATCAAGGAAAATCTGCAAAAAAAACGGTACTATTTACAAATGCAAAGCTTAGAGTTTGTTTTGTCTTGAAATTTTTTTCAGTGACTTCTTAACTAAAACAAAAGAATAAAATATGTACAACGTTCTGTGTTTGCATTACACAATACTGCAAAATATGTCCTGTGTTTTGTTACTGCATTTAAAATTACATTATAATTAAAAACATTGCCAATAAACTCGTGCATATTACAATAACGTTCGTATGCAACGGACATAAGCTCGTTTGTTTTGATTAGTAAAAGCTGGTACATAGTAACGCATTTCGTTTATTTTATAAAAGCTATTAAATTCATTTTTTTTGTCATCATCAAAACTGAAAACACCATCAGAAACGATTTTTTGCATTTATGTATTTTTTTATACCAAATATTTTTTTATATTCATTGAGCGCTCAAATATATATTTCTATTATTTCTGTTTGAAAATTTTGATGAACGCACTAACCCTTGTCAATTTTCCAGACAGCGTTAAAAGAATAAAAAAAAACCGGGGCGCAGTGCCAAAACCCTGCCGACAATATAGTGTATTTGCTATACAGGTATTGTGGCTTTATTAAATGAAATTAAGTTTGTTTTTGGACAAAATAAAAAAAAATTGAACCCCTTAATACACCCCCTACAGTAATAATTTTATTAGTTGAAATATTGTTATGAATCCAACATCTGCACCAAATTAAATACGACCTTCAGTAAGTAAATTCGTATACGCAAACTAGTGTTTTCATAAAATTTGTAAGTCCGGTCCTGTCGGGCCGATTTGCTTATAATTTTAGGAACACTTTTTAATTGCTACTAAAGGGTTAAATTTCAATTTTGAAACGATTCTGAGAATGTTTTCGGTATTTTTGGGCCCAAAAACTTTTTTCAACCCCTAAAAACTACTCTTAAAATGACCCGATTGGGCCCATTTTAAATAGGCTTCGTGCGGTGATGGATTCCAACATGTATGCCAAATTTCGTTAAAATGAATTAACTCCTTCGAAAGTTAATACCCGCACATATAAATATATATATATATACGTATATAAATATATATATATATATATATATATATATATATATATATATATATATATATATATATATATATATATACATATATATAAACATTTTTAAAAATGGTGCCAAAGTGTTTAGGAGGTTATGAAACGTCGAGAAATTTTGGTCCGACCCCTAGGTCCCGCCATCCGACCGACGCCAATAGTGTATGTTGCCATATGGCAAATACACTAATAAGTTAGCAAGTCAGCGTTCTCTAGTCATTGACTTTTCAATTCTAGAAATAATTCTGTAGTTTTATTGATCTTATTCCAAATTGAATAAACTACATGTGGCCTGGTTCACTATTGTTAAGCCGAGCCGAGTCTGGTTCACTATTGTTAAGCCGAATCTGATCCCCGCTTGCAAGTAAACGGTGCACAACTATTGATGTGAGTCAAATGATCCAGCGTTGATCAAATTAAATTGAAACTTATGATGTCCAATATAAAACGGTTTAAAATTAAACGGAAATTATAAAATTTGGAAATTACTTCAAGATACATCTTCTAAATACCACTGTTGAATTACAAAACTTATCCAATATGACCGCATCCTATGTTGGGACCACTCTCGGTTATACTGAAAGATAGGCGACGCTGAGTCCATTCCTTATATGGTCTAAAAGAATCCTACATTATAATGTGCAAATTAAAATATTTGAAGTACGGTGCTGTTGCTGGTTTTGATTGGGCGAAATGAATTCGATGTTATTATACTATTTCAAAGTGGACATTTAGCTAGTTGTAAATGCAACTTTACGTGCTTTTGTTATTGCATTGAACACATAACACATGCACATACCATTGTATATATAAACTGTTTGTTATTAAAAGCAAGCTGTGCTTTCAAATATTTACATCCTCCATAGCTATTGCTACATGGTGCTACCATCAATAGACAAAACGTCGTAATGGTGTCGTATCTACAACGTTACAAAACGGACATTACAATATAATATACAATTTTATACGGGTGTTTCACACAACCATGGCTTACCATACAAATACAGCTAGCTCTGTGTAACACGGCAAAATCTCATGTAGTTCGAAATCTTGTTACACGGGATTAGGACTTCTCAGAAAAATGAGGGTTGCTTTGTGAAACGTAACAAAAATATTTTTAGACTATTAGAAATGTAAGTTTAATATAAAAACAGTAAAAATTGAATTAACGTCTTATCATCATGTTATACGTGGTTGCCTGTATTGAAAATATTAGTGGAAGTTTTGTCTGTAATTTTTAGACGGTATTTTCCAAGATTTTGTGTTAGACTTGGAAGGAATGTTATTTTAGAATTTTATCAGTACTTCAAATTATTTCGAATATTCTCAGGTTCATTTTGATATTATCTAAACAATATAAATATTTAACTTGTTTGCACTACACAATAATAAATATATGCATAATGTACTCATAAAACACGTACAAAAAATGCAGATACAGAAGTCTTCTTTGAAAGTCGGTGAAGTAGTGAAAATTTAAGATGAGTTTCGCATACGATGAAGATACGTGTTCTGTGAGGTAGAATAATATAGTTGAAAGTTAACCTGACAACTGTAAGGATAACTCCAAAAGTGATAAAAGGTGAACAAAGAACAGTCATGTCTTTCTTTATCCGGCTACATTGGGGAATTTAAATTATAGTTTTGAAGTAAAACTTCTTTTGGCACGGTAAGATAAACTCTATTCATGAGATTGAAGTGTAACGAAACGTTGCAAAAAATGACGACGGGAGAGTTTGCGAGTTTGTGGGAGTGTTTGCGAGGTGGTGCGAGTGTTTGCTTTGTGCGAATCTTTGCATGTAAGTGTGTTGAGTTTGTGCGAATGTTAGCCATTTGTGGTTTCACTTTTGTAATGTAAGATACATAGTCTGTTCTATCATTCCAACCCACGAGTGGGGAGCATGGTACTCCGTACTAATTTAAGTCAAAATTCACTTTGCAAATTTTTTGCAATATGTTTTCGTTTTGAGGCCCCCTAAACCTAAAACGCATATTTTGAGTCTCTGTTTGTCTGTTGATCGATTTGTCTGTGAACACGATAGAGGTTAAACGGATGAGCGAATTGAAACCAAATTTTGGGAGGATATTTAGTATGCAAATATTAAGCGCTCTATTGCTTTTGGAGAAAATCGACGCATGCGCAGAAGAGATATATGGTATAGTGTTGTTTTTGTATAATGATGGTAAGAATAGAATAGAATTTGTAATGATGCTATATAATTTTTATAACGGTTTATTATTATATTTATTTTTCCAAGATAGTTTTGTAGAAAAAAAATTTCTCTACGCTTCATAGTCTCGCAAATATTTTGTTCTGTCAAAAATAAATTAGTTCGGTAGCTGGCAAGCATGCTTTGGTTTATTTTTACATGTAAAACCATATTATGTAACCATGGAAATGAATAGCAAATTTCAAAATATTTATTATTAGTCGTTACCCGCGTAATTGCACGCTTTAATAAAAATTTTATTTTATTTATTATAATATATCAAATGTCAATATTTTTGAAGTTGGAATGGTACTGTCGCCCAATTTGTGGAAGTTTGTAACACAAACAAGGTGTAGTAATGTTCTTTCCACTTTACGATTAGATTACTACACAAGCATCTTTAAATTGAAAACATAGCTCCCAAAGTACAGCAGCTATTTTCATTTTGTTTTTACTTTTGAGTGGACACTTTTTGTGTCGCTTAGTGTATTGTGCTGTGACGACACCAGATCTCTTTCATATTACGGAGTGAAGTTTGTGCTGATTTAATTAATGATTGATGAAAGTGCCGCCGCGGAGCGTCCTTCTGTTGAACTATTCTCTGGTTACGGCATACATATGTATATATTTAAATGAAAACACTGTGTAGGTACACTCTCTAATAATGTTAACTGACATCATTTAAAAACCTTACTCTAAAAAGGTTTTACTACACTCGTCTACATATTACGTTGGAATAAATACATATAATATACATACTTAATATAACGTAGCTTTTCTACACTCGCAGGTAAAAAATATTCCTACGTAAAAATAGTCTGCGTCGTGTATTTCATTAAATTTGTTATGGTGATTTACATCAAAAACAGCCTCAGTTTAAACTACTAGAACTTCTTCACATCAATGAAGATATTCTTTTCTTGCTTAAGGTAGTTGTCGTGGTTAAGGCACACCGTCAGAAAATTCTTAATTTTTAGTGTATTTGCCATATGGCAACATACACTATTGGCGTCGGTCGGATGGCGGGACCTAGGGGTCGGACCAAAATTTCTCGACGTTTCAGAACCTCCTGAACACTTTGGCACCATTTTTAAAAATGTTTATATATATATGTATATATATATTTATATATATATATATATATACGTATATATATATATATTTATATATATATATATATATATATATATATATATATATATACGTATATATATATATATGTGTGCGAGCAATAACTTTCGAAAGAGTTAATTGATTTTAACGAAATTTGGCCCACGTGTTGAAATCCATCACCGGAAGAAGCCTATTTAAAATGGGCGTAATCGGGTCATTTTAAGGGTAGTTTTTAGGGGTTGAAAAATGTTTTTGGGCCCCAAAATATCGAAAAAAATCTCAGAATCGTTTCAAAATTGACATTTAACCCTTTAGTAGTAATTAAAAAGTGTCCCTAAAATTTTAATAAAATCGGCCCGACAGGACCGGACTTACAAATTTTATGAAAACACTAGTTTGCAGATAGTGAATTATTTACTGAAAGTTGCATATAATTTGGTATAGAGGTTCGATTGATAATAATATTGCAATTAAGAAAAAAAATATTATTTTAAGGGGTGTACTAAGGAGTCAAATTTTTTATTTTGCCCAAAAACCAACTAAAGTTCGCATAATAAAGCCACACTGCCTGATAAGCAAATACACTATATTGTCGGCAGGGTTTTGGCACTGCGACCCGAGTTTTTGTATACTTATTAAGGACATGATAATACAACCCTGAAAATTTAAAGTTGATCGACCATATATAATCCGAGATAAATTCAATTGAAAATTGGATAATGAACATTGATTGTATACGATTTCTGTAGTTCTGAACCGGTTTCTTATTTAAAAAAAAAGAACTAACTGTCAGAAACTTTCCGAAAACTGACAGTCTTCCAATGCATTTGTTATGAGTTTAAAAAAAATAAGAAAACATTTTTGAACGTCCAATTATTTATAAATAACGGTTTAAAGTTCAACAATTTATAGAAAAGTATAAATGCCTATGAATACTGTATGGGTTACGTTTCCACGGATACAGTCTTGCGTACAAATTATGGATCACTTAGCTACAAGCTAGTATACTTTTGTGGCGCGTATAATCTATAACATTTTTGACAATATTGTCCCACGACAACTACCTTAATGTAAAAACCGCTATTTTATCAAAATTTGCTTTACTATCTATATCTGTAAAGTTAAAGTTTGTCACCCAACTTTTGATTACTCGGGTAATGCAACCGCTCGTTCTGTAAGAAATTACTATGAAAGTCTGAGTCGCTTATAGCTTAGAAGTTAAGGTTTTTTAAAGTTTTTTAAGAAAAATATAGAAACGCTTCTATCTTCTAAACTAAAAGAGATACAGAATTGCGGATGGTGGTTCTGAATTGAGTGTTATTTTTTCTCTTAGTGTCAAACAAAGTTGCAGATTTGCAAATTCGATTTTTGAAAACATAAAAAAAAATTCACACGTCCATAAGTTGATAGATCCTTACAGAAAAAAATATACTGTATCCAATAAGCGTACGTAGAATACTATCTCCTAAAGTTTAAACTAAAAAATTCAATTTTAAAACTGTCGTTCTCAGAAAGAGTTCACTATTGTCTATACAGTTATAATAATAAAGCTTGATATAAATATTTTACGATAGAATATCTCGGATCGTAAACGTGTTATGTTAATTAATCAAAATAAATTTAAACATCATTTAAATTTCAAAGGCAAGTTTTCTATTTATGGAATGGTGTGCGGGAAAGTGATCTTAAAAAGTTATACTTTAGTTTTTATATGTATATGTTTTTTAAATATGAGTAATAAAACGTTTATAGGTAGATGTTTTTTTTAGATTTAGTTTCGCCTTACCATTTACCATTTTCTTACCCTTTTTGGAGACACAAGTGTTTTTAAACAGGTATAGATTCATTTCATTTGATATTAGAATTTTAGGTACTTTGTCAGGATTGCACAACAGCAATATTAAACAAAAACAATATATTAAAATGTTTAGAATCTCCAATTGTATTTTAGGTACTGCCGGAAGTACGATGAGCGTCGGAAGCGAGCAAAACAGGTTACAGGTAAAGGGAATATATTTGAAATGAACGGTTCGGGGATTTATTCTTAAAACATATTTACATTGTTCTTCAAACAAAAGTATAGCTATTTTTAGATAGATAAATAAAGAGATTTATTTATTATGTGGGGTAAGAGTACCAGTTCTCGACCATTCATCTGCACACGACCACTTTTTAAATTATAGTTGATACAATAAATTCTGACAGAACTTGATATAATATATCAAGTTCTGTCAGAGTTGTTAGAATATTATTCTAACAACTCTGGTTTCAAATTTTACCGATAAGTGCTGCGGTTTTTTTGTTCTAGCGTGTTCTAAAAATTATTACTATCTATATATTATGTGAGCACTGAACCTGTAAAGGAAAATTTGTCTGTCATTTTCAAATTCCCACAAAAATCAGTGTAAATAGTCCTTATAATTTATGTCGAGTAGAAATATAACATTTTCTTTATACGCAGTCGAAAGTACGTACTTTCGCCTTCGATTTGAAGGCAGACCTAATATTCATGGTCTGCTGGAATTACTCGCACGCCATATGTAACAGGGGGCCGAATGAAAGTAACAGCAGGACGAAAGAGTTTTCTCGTGCACACTGACACGTGAGACTGCTGCCAGCTAGTAGTAGCTAACAGCTGTTATTGCGTATAACCTCAAAATCGCTCACTTGAAAGTTATTAGTCTTTTTATATAATGACAAAAGTACGTACTTTCGACCGAGTATAAAGAAAAATAGTATACACCAGACGGGCAGAAAGTTGAAAGCCCTCAACCGCGCGACAGGATGTCCTCGGCTTCGCTTCGGCTATTATGTCGTGCAGTGCAAGAACTTCAACTTCCTGCCCTTGTGTGTAATATACTATTTCTAAAGAAATTTGTCTATGCATAGTTTTGTTTACTTGTAACTCGACAACTACACGGGAGCAGGCGATGCCGCGACTGCAGCTGATTATTAAAAAGGACAATATTATAAAACTGTAATATACGCCTCATATTTTACTGAATAAACAAATCTTAATTATTGTACTAAGACTTTCTTCTCACGTCAGAATTCTGTTTCATTTATTAGTCTGGCTTTTCATGCAATGTATAAAATACAGTGTGGTTTCAAATTTTTGTCTTCGGTTTTAAAAAGCATGTTGTGGTAACTGAAATCTTCAAGGTGAGAACATGTTTAATAAGAGGAAACGCATTAAGCTACGCCTTTGATATATTTAGCGTAAAAACATTCAGAGATATTTATGAAACGCGTGGATTTTAAAAGTTGCTCTATAAAAATATCAAGCCTGAACAGTCCCGATTCATGTTATGTTTAAACTTGGATGCTATAAATATTAGCCAGTATGTCAAAATCATACTTACGTTGACAAAAAGTTGGTTTTATGAATGACGATAGTAAATAATAAAAACCCGGGTCGCAGTGCCAAAACCCTGCCGACAATATAGTGTATTTGCTTATACAGGCAGTGTGGCTTTATTTTGCGAGCTTAAGTGGGTTTTTGGGCAAAATAAAAAATTTTACTCCTTAATACACCCCTTAAAATAACATTTTTTTTCTTAATTGCAATATTATTATAAATCGAACCTCTATACCAAATTATATACAACTTTCAGTAAATAATTCACTGTTTGTAAACTAGTGTTTTCATAAAATTTGTAAGTCCGGTCCTGTCGGGCCGATTTTATTAAAATTTTAGGGACACTTTTTAATTACTACTGGAGGGTTAAATGTCAATTTTGAAACGATTCTGAGAATTTTTTCGGTATTTTGGGGCCCAAAAACATTTTTCAACCCCTAAAAACTACCCTGATTACGCCCATTTTAAATGGGCTTCTTGCGGTGATGGATTTCAACACGTGGGCCAAATTTCATTAAAATCAATTAACTCTTTCGAAAGTTATTGCCCGCACACATATATATATATATATATATATATATATATATATATACGCTTATATATATATATATATATATATATATATATAAATATATATATACATATATATATAAACATTTTTAAAAATGGTGCCAAAGTGTTTAGGAGGTTATGAAACGTCGAGAAATTTTGGTCCGACCCCTAGGTCCCGCCATCCGACCAACGCCAATAGTGTATGTTGCCATATGGCAAATACACTAATAATAGTAAATAGTAAATTATTTAAATAAACCGAAATCATGGAATAAAATGGAGAAAAAAGTTATTCCATAATTTCAGTTTATTTAAATAATTTACTATTTAATATTTGTTGAAGTTATTATGTATTATTAACAACAAATTTTTTTTTTTTATTTAAATAAAAAATGCTTCGGCATACGGCCATTAGCATAAAAAATACATGATAATAATAATAATAATAATTATTATAATGTATTAATTACATGTAGTATGAAAATAAATTAAATTAAGATATTATATAATAAGATTAAATTTTATTAATGTTATAATTAACTAGTTAAAGATGTGCCAGAAGAACTTAAAAATAATTAACGAAACGACGCAATTTTTAAATTGTTTAACTATATTTGAATTTGTCCAATTTCCTGGTAAAAAATAAAAAAACTTATTAATTATAATGGACGTGAACAATATTGGTAAATAATAATGACAACTGAAGAAAGAATCTCCAATCTCCTCCAATGAAAATATCATCTTTCAGATCGCTAGATTTTGGTGTACAATTATTTTGATCTCTACTGTAGCTGAATGTATACATGAGTGTAGTAGGCACATACAGGGTTAAACAGGGAGTTAACAATCTGTATATATTATAAATTTTTAGTATAAAATGCTATAATATATCACTGTGTTAGATAAATTATTTATTTCACTGCCAGTCATTCATAAAAATTATAAAAAAACGAAAATCGTTTGAAAATGACCGCATCAAGTTCACAGTTCAATTTTAGTATCTATTGTCAATGCTTCGCATTGTTGAATAGTCAGCTGCTACTTTTTAGTGTATTTGCCATATGGCAACATACACTATTGGCGTCGGTCGGATGGCGGGACCTAGGGGTCGGACCAAATTTTTTCAACGTTTCATAAACTCCTAAACACTTTGGTACCATTTTTAAAAATGTTTATATATATATATATATACGTGCGGGCAATAACTTTCGAAAGAGTTAATTGATTTCAACTAAATTTGGCCCACGCGTTGAAATCCATCACCGCAAGAAGCCTATTTAAAATGGGCGTAATCGGGCCATTTTAAGGGTAGTTTTTAGGGGTTGAAAAATGTTTTTGAGCCCCAAAATACCGAAAAAATTCTCAGAATCGTTTCAAAATTGACATTTAACCCATTAGTAGCAATTAAAAAGTGCCCCTAAAATTTTAATAAAATCGGCTAAACAGGACCAGACTGACACATTTTTTGAAAACAATAATTTGCAGATAGTGACTTATTTATTGAAGGGTGTATTTAATTCGGTGCAGACATTAGATTGATAATAATATTACAATTAAGAAAAAAAAATGTTATTTTAAGGGGTGTATTAAGGGGTTAAATTTTTTATTTTGCCCAAAAACAAGCTTAATTTCACATAATAATTGTATAAAACCGCACGGCCCTATACAAGCAAATACACTATATTGTCGGCAGGGTTTTGGCACTGCGACCCGGGTTTATTTTATATGACAGCGTAGCACGTCCTGACTTTTTGCATTTTTGATAATTCTAAATTATTGTTTATGGTTTTTACAACTGCTAGCCGCTGATAAGTTTCAGTGTTTTTTCTCTTTAAATTTATATTTTACTATTTCAGATAGCAACATTTTGTGACATCCTGTGGAAAGTATTAAAGTAAGCTCATTCTATGTACATACGTACAGTTGGTAATAATATTAGCCGGCGTATATTTTTAGTCTGTTTTATTTTATGAATGTTGGTATCATTTATCTTAATTTAATGTTCGCGATTCGCATTTGGTGCCAACATTACGGAGCTGAAAATTAAATAGCCGCTTTTAAAATGTTATTGTTTTAATATATCATTTCTTATTATTATTAACAATATATGGTGATTCTGCATTTTTCTTTTAAATGGTATTATTTTAGATTTTTATAGTAATCTGATTCTTTTAAAAAGGTTTATGCATGTGCGAATCAAATAAAATTTAAATTATGGATTGGTTATGTAATGGCATATTTATAAATAAATAGTGTGCATATTTTCAATACATCTGAAGAATTTGGAAAAGAATGTGACAGTTTAAAGTTTAAAATGTTTTTGCTTTGCTAAAAAGAATCAGTATGACGTTATTACAAATAAAGTGTTCAAAAACAAGCATTCTTTAAGAATAAATATAAGAGCCAAAACTCCGTTTCAACAAAAGTATTTGAAAATAATAATTCTAGTAATAAAAATGAGGCCTAATGAGAATTCAAAATTGAAAAACAAACATTATTTTAAAATTTAAATGAAGATCGTTGTTTCGTAATTATTGTCACATTCAATTTAAAATTTAATATCTCTCTGATATTTTTCCACTGCTGCTACCACGGTTATTAGTTTTCTTTCCTCTTCTGAATGAATTAACATTTAATTTTTCTCACTTCACGTCCTCATGGATTCTCTCAAAGAAAAATAAATATTTAGTAATATAGTCGTTCTGAAACTATAAAATCTTGGTTTGTACATATTATTTAATTTGTATTTTTCAAGATTATTTTTATTTTCAAATAGCCTTTCTTCTAAAACGTGTCTGTTCTGATTTTATATATATGTTAGAAACAAAAGTAAGAAATACAAATCCGAAATGACGTAGGAACGAAATTTTATGTGACTTTAAAATTTACGGTTTTAATTAGTATTATTTAAGTAGTTTTAAATTACAAATTTCTTCAAAAAAGTGGCGCGTGTATTCGCGGCAGAAGTTATACTTTTTTGGCGTGATCGTGATAATTGATATTCACATTTTCGTTAAAGATAAAGTAAAATAGGATGTCTAGAGAGATGATAAATAAAATTGGAAAAATATTTTTGAGGCACAGGTTGGGTTATGTTTATATACATTTATATATATATATATATATATATATATATATATATATATATATATATATATATATATATATATATATATATATATATATATATTATATACATTTTACCTTTGTTCAATTTCAAAAGTGATATTCTTAGCGCCTGCATAACGTAACTTTCTAATGCTGAATACATAATTTAAAATAATACTAGTATTGAGGTTATTTAACTATTAAAAGTTGTTATTAATTCAGGAGATGTCTATAAATAACGATTATAGCGCAAAACAGGATAAACTAATATCTGTTATAGGAAGTTCCGTCCGATGTCGCTAGTATAACCTACTTTGTCGTTTTATGAAATAACTGTTTTGACGTTATCAGAAACAACTTCTGTAACATAACTTCCAGAACAGAGAAAAATTTACCCTCAGTGCGCCGAATGAAGTATAACTTCAAAAAAACAGAGCTTTTGTTTGACGACACAAATTTAGACTTTCGAAACATTATGTATATTTACTGTAACGTCTAAATCACGTTCATAACTGGGTACCTAATATTCGTAGGGAACATTTGACTACACCATATTATATATATATATATATATATATATATATATATATATATATATATATATATATATATATATATATATATATATATATATATTTTGTCATGCAACAAAATCTCACAACCGCGAAACTTTTTTTGAAATTATACTGTTTGGTATAAAGTGTATAAATGTGTACATTTTATATAATATATAATTGAACTAATTTAAAATTTTATGTTCGTATTTCTTTTGGGTTACATTTTTTTTAAACTGCGTGTTAGTGGATGCATACTAATTATATATTCACTTAAAATCCTCTGAAAAGAAATCTCGGAAGTTCTTTTAACTTTCAATAACAATAAAGCATCTTGAAAAGGAGTTTTTTTTAATTTGTGAGGTTAATTATGCTATATAATTGTAATACAATGATCGTACATCTTATGTTATTAAAGATATAGTTTTGTATTTCACGATTTCTTTTCTCGAAACCTGAAACTCCCGAAACACCACGTTTTAAAAAGCGAATGGTGCGTTAATTTTGACTAGGAGTTTATTTTCTCGAAGCTTTTATCTGTTTTCTACTTGTATAACTTGTACAATATTATCCACATTTGAGTTCGCGTGAACAGTTTTTTTATATGCATTTGTGTAATACTTGAGTTTTTTCTCGAAAGCTTCACAAAGCTGTTTGAGCGCAATAGAATGTGACCAATGATGCGGAATATGGTGCTCTGTGCCAACTCAGCGCTTAAGAAACAACTGGTCGTCGGTTTAGTCTGGGACACTGCTACGTCTTTCTTAAGAAGCGTCCAAGTCTGAAAAATACCGATATATAAAATTTGTTTGCTTGCTGCAATCTTACTTTCTTGCAGGTATGTTGGCATAAGGTATTTTTCTATGACATCTAGACAGTAGATTACGTTTTCCTAATAAATGTTATCTTTGTGTGTCGCTTAGAAACGAAAAGACCCGAAAATAAAATATAAGGCACTTATATCCGGCTTGCTTGGCTTCAAATAGGGTTCTCGTCAAAACCGAATAAAAAATGAAAATAAGTTGAAATAAATATATATTATATAGTTACAAATCACAAAACATCTATACTTAACTGATTTAAGTGAAAATAATATTATAGAAAAATTGGTAGTACCTTTTATCCAATAATAAAATCGGTCCAACAACTTTCTAACAATATGATACTAGTGCCGTTGTTTTTCGAGCCTATATCCTAAAAACCTTCATAAATATCAAAACATTATGAGATGTATTGAAAATTTGTTTGACAAAGAATTTTAGTTCTACACCATACAAATAGCTGTATTATAAGTCTTGCCAAAAAATTGCCTATCATTATTAAATTACTATTGTTTTTAAATACTTTAGCTAATTTTTGTGTATAGAATCCGAGCTTATAATAAAGAAAAAACAAGAAATTAGAAAAAAAATTCGTATCTGTTTCTATTTAGATTATAATAGTATTAAAAGTAAAATATATAGGTATCTATTACATAATCTAATTTGTATTTTTGAACATTAATATTTTAAACATTGGTGTTATTTTTAAATTATAATTGTTTATAGTTTAACTTAAGCATCTGTTTGATTAATAAAAAAGATAATGCATGAATTTTATCGTAAAAAAACCGCAGGCGGTAAACGCGTCTACAGTTAAGACTCTACCGTTGTTTTAATCTGCCATTTTCCTGGTAAGCTAATGAATTTCATAGTGTACAGCTAATAATTTTATTAACCGTGATATAATCCATAGAACAGTAAAACGATGGTTTACGTAACGTTTTTACAATATTTCGGCAAAATTGCTGATAGTTTGTTTTCAGTCGGCCGACAGTGTTGAATAACATCAAGCGTTTACATATTTCCATCTACTATTGTCAAATGGACAAACTAGTATCTGTTTGAAAAAAGTAAGAAATCGAGGGGAAGTAGAACTGACAAATAAAGAGGAAGTTAGTTTGTCTCCTAAATTACACGAAACAGACAAGGACAAAAGTTTATAGTATGCTGCATTTGGATTCGCAAAATAGTAAAACAAGGATAAACATGTGAAGTTGAATTTGACGTTTAATATTACTAACAATTGAAGTACAAAATAATTTTCATAATTTGATGTATAAACTTGACACAGATCATGGGTTTGTATATATACTGTAGGAACTCAATAGTATAGTACACCACAAGAGCTGAAAGTTGCATTTCCTGCACTGCGCCACATGATGTCCGAGACGAAGTCGAGGGCATTATATGTCGCGGAGTGCAGGAAATGCAACTTTCAGCTCTTGTGATTATTATTCTTCTTCATACCCGGTCGAAAGTACGCATTTTCACCAATATATAAAGACTAATTACTTTCAAGTAAGCAATGTTGACCTTATGACACATGGATCTAATTATGTCCATATAATAACAGCAGATGGCTACCTACTATTATATCACGTGACCTGAAACCGCAGTTTCACGTATCATTGTGCATTATAAAACAGTTTAGGCCCGCTTATACGATATGCGATTCGATATGCGAGTAATTCCAGCTGTGATTACAACAGTGCATAAATGTTATACTTTCGGCATGGTATGAAGAAAAAATAATTTTTGAATCAGTTAGTTAGGTCCGTGTGCGCTCATCATCAGTCGACCAAGTGAACAATTTCGCAATTAAAAATTCCCTGTTAGCGTCGAACCTAATAATAAAAAATTGTAAATTGTTCTTTACAGTATAGTTCGTAAAACTAAATTAATAAAGAGTGGGATAGTTATAGTTTACTACAATAGTTAAGAAACACCTATTGTTACAGTACTATATTTTCCGACAACTGTCACCGTCGGGACTTAAACCCGAATATTTCCACTATCGCGGAAGAATAAGTTATCAGTTACTCCTGCACAGTCCCGACGGTGACAGTTGTTTGAAAATACGTTTTTTTTCTAATATAGTATATTTATACCTCGCTCTACGGCCTAGATTTGTTCCACGAAACTTGGCCGCAAAGCGAAAAGCCGTATAAGGAATCAATTATTCTAAATTGCAAGATTGGCAGCATGTAGATATATCGACATCGAAAAAAAGTTTTTTTTGCCGTTATAACGAAACATTTTAGGCCGTAAATCGAAAACGTGCCTTAATTGAATAGGGCCGTTATAGCGAAATACCGTATAAAGAGCGGCTGTATAGCGAGGTATAAGTGTACTGTTTCTTAAAAATTGTAGCAAGCTGTATTTATCTACTATTAAAAAAAATTGTTGAAATATATATTATATACATACCTCGATTTCGTACACACGAACACCGTTTTTGTTAATAAGAATATTTATTCGTACAAGGCCTTAACGCATAATGAGAGTGCAAAGTTTGAAAATACGGCACTGATCTGAAAACATTTTTTTCAACTTTTTTAACTTTAATTCTTTTATGTTGGCAGTCGCATCGCCCTTATCGCACATCAGTGTGATGTGTTCCCGTGTGAGACGAATTGATCCACTAAAAAGCTGGATTAGGTATTTGAAAAGCGTTGTGTTCAGATAATTCTACAGATCAAACACAAAAAGAATGAAACAAACTGAACTGGCTTTAAGCGACTCACATAAAAGTATAAAAAAAATACAAAAAATATTGATGATGTGCGAATTTCAGTGTAATTTTTGTCTGTCATATTTTGTATGTTTAAACCGTTATTTTATTTTAATATTTATTTTCCTCCGCATTTGAGTCATCGTTGATAGACAATTATATTTTAACAAAAATTGTATCCATATACGGTGGAAGTACGGTTTTATGTGGTGGGAATACATGCTCACATGTTTTAAAGGCTAAAAAAATCGTTCAGTAGTTTTAAGAAATGATAAAGTTGAGGTTTAATAATATATATATATATATATATATATATATATAAGATTTTATTGTCATGGTTATAAAATAAATGTACATCGTATTATTTTAAATGGTGTTCCTATAACCTACCACAAGAAAGTTATGCATGTATATATATATATATATATATATATATATATATATATATATATATATATATATATATCGAAGCAGGGGCGAAATAAGTGTTCTTATTCGTTTGCTCATCGTTCCAATTACACTAACAATAGCCAGTATGGTACGCTAGCAATAGATTACACTATCAAGCTTCACTAGAAACCAACTACAGTACACCATGACAATAATCCGTGGGTGCGATAACGAGTCCACAGTCAACAGGACGACAGCTTCCAAAAGAATGTCTTGTCTCTACCGATGCTCACGTCGAACTCCTCTAGGTACATTGTACCCTCGTATCCTATTTTCAATGTCTGCCGTTTGAGGGTCGACTTGCTACCTTTCTTAGAAATGCGTACTTTCCGCCCTGTGACCGTAGCTACGTTTGGAGACCAGCTGTCAGCCCAAACCCCAGATTTTCCAGTCATAAAACTATCTAAGGACTATTTGTAACTAACAGTATTTATAGGTAACGAATATTTGTTGTAAGTAACAAATGTTTATAACTAACAGATGATGTGGAATTTCCAAAATCTTGAATAAGAAATGAATTGTTCTTTAATATCCGACATATACATATACGAGTATATCCAAAAATGGTGCCAAGCTGCTTGAATGTTGTGAAACGTCGAGAAATTTTGGTAGTCCGACCTCTAGGTCCCGCCATCCAACCGATGTCAATAGTGTATGTGCCATATATGGCAAATACACGAAAAATAGTTTTTTCTCAACACTACAAATTTATATTTACTTAATAATAGCTTTAGCGTATTGTCTGCGTTCGCGCGAACATCAATTTTAATCAAGGACCTCGCGTTAATAGTTTACCAAGAATCCTATTTTAATTCAAGCATATCTGGGTAAAAACTTTTAAGTTTAACAACGTAAATTCTGGATCGCAGAAAACAGATTATTTATGGACAATCAGCAATGGGCCCAGAAGATTATATCAACCATCCAGTATACAGATTGTGCAAGTTAGTACAAGGAACGAGGATACTGGACCGGATGATATAAAGAAATTTGGAGATAACACAATAAGCCCTGGAGGCTGCAGTGCTCTCGGCAATAAATCGGCTCCCATGACAAAAAAAAAGCAATATAAATTTGCCTGTTTTGAGTGATGTCGAAGCAAATAAATCCGTACAAAAACGATGCTACAGATGTAGGTCCCGTTCCTGCATTAAAAATTTGTTATTATTAGGTTTTCATGAGCTTTCACCATTGATTACAAAGCATTTATATTTGGCACATTACATTGTCTTCGTGCCACTTGGTCGTTTACTCACAAGAAATATACAGTGCGGATATTCTAGTCAAGTTATATTATACATATAACCATTACCGTTTGTTGAAACTGCGCAATAACCGTGCCTATCGTATTACGTACAACTCACTGTGTCTAGTTGGCGTCGAAACTAAACCGTACTTCAGAATAGTCTTTTGTTATTTCATGTGTAGCCCAGTTGGCTATGGTATCAGATACCAGTCACCGTACACTAATTAAAACTATAGGATTTCAAGTGTTCGTTAACGAAACGAATTCTGCTAATTAAATCCCAATATTTAACGCGAAATATAATCCGAAGATGATGCTGACCAATATAGCACACGCTACTGCTTATACTTCGGTGATGTGTCATCAAAGATTGTTAAATTGTACATGCCAACACTGTAAATAATTTACATTAGGCAGTTTACAACAAAATGTCCGTTTTTTACGTTCACTGAATCGACAAGAAATGTATCATTGTCACAATAATTTATCATTTGCGTGAAATATACTACTCATAAAATAACTTTGCATATTTATTTATGTTATTAATTTAATCAGGGAACGTTCAGGTATTACGTAACATTTTAATCCGGGAGGAGAGGTTTAATCAAACGTTATTGTGTGTTATGTTTACTAAGGAGGGGGTATTTATAAAATTAACATAAAAATTAAATTTCGCGCTTTAATTTTTTAAATATTTATATATTTATTATTGTTGTTTTTAAATCTTGATATTTACGTCAATAAAAAAACATTCACATAAAAAGTATTCTTTGTGCATTACTTTATTGCAACATCGTAAAAAAATTGTTTATTCTATATATTTCTAAACACGTCAATGTATTCTTACATAACAAGTTATGAACAGAGGGGTAGGTCCCAAATTTTTACGATGAGATGCGGTGGGGCAGGGGGGGGGGCAAAATAATTGCAAAAAATACTTTACGTAAGAATATTGAACGCTCCCTCACGCGAGTTTTGGACAATATATTACAGTTATAGTTTCCTATATTTTTCCTACTGAGTGCATAATAAAATAGGCAATATATTTACATAATATGTAAAATTCAGATATTTGAAATAGTATATTACCACACGGGCAGAAAGCTGAAAGTCCTGCACTGCGCGACACATGATGCCCTCGACTTCTCTCGCGCATCATGACGCACAGTGCAGGAATTTGAACTTTCTGCTCTTGTGTGTATAAATATACTATTTCAAATATCTGACTTTTACATATGTAGATATATTATCTATTTTATTATTTACTCAGTGGGAAACATGAAATCCCCAGTTTAATTTATATAATAATTATTAAATGCGAAGGGATTAACATTTTAATTGGCGAAATAATCTTATAAATTTTACTTTATTAAAAATAAATATACATGTTTTGTACCGTCTGCGCTGAGCACAAGGCTATTTGCAGAACGAGAATGAAATAAAATAAATAAGAATGATAGAACGATCCTCTTTTTTCTATAAAACAATTTTTCTTTCAAATTTAATTAGTCAACTTTCCGTAATTATATACCAATATAATTATTTCATTTATAAATTTAAAAAATTGCTATTAATTATATTTATAACTAGCCGTACCCACGACTTCGCTCGTCCTTGATTCGTACAATATTTTTTGAATTGGATGATTATTCATTTAGTTGACTTAAACGACGCTGACTTGAACCCGCAGGTATAATGCGTTTATTCTGTTAATGTCGTATTAATTTAGTTCATAGAAACAGTTCATCGTGAAATCATAAAAATAAAATATACAGTAGATATTAACGAGTCAATTAACTTCTATAATCATAATAAAACGTTACTCGTTGTTTGTGTGTCTATTTATTATCTTCCCTTTTTATCTACCGGCCACGTAAACAATGAAATAAGTACGCAGTCGACAGCGATCGACACGCCCACCATATTTTTTCCTACGTGTTTTTGTATTTTTATGATTAAATATTTAGATGCCTTTAAGTACAATATTGCTTTGAGGCCTTTTTTTGAAATTTTTAAACCATATTTTGATACAACAGAACCTGTCTTAACTATAGTCAATATAATTTTATACTTTATGTCAATTGGCAAAGTTGAAAATATCAAAAATCTAGGTAGATGCCCAGTGCTTTGGGAAATTATGGTAATGGGTTTGAAAATAGAAAATTTTAACACATTTTTTATTTCAAGGTCACTACAATATTTTTTCAGTATTTTTGAATAGATGTTTGTGTGTATGCGTATATGTAATACGTGGTCAATTATTTTTATAATCAAACCTCGAAAATAAAAAACCGTATCGATTATGTTAGGATATTATTACCGTCAATGTGATTTGAAATAAATTTGATTAAAATCGATCCAATAGTCTTTTTTTTTTTTGTTTAAACAAAAAGAGTGCAAAAATGTATTTGAGGATTTTTTGGAAAATATTTCTTGGTTTCTTATTTGTTAAATACATATTTTATCTTCAATATTCTGCGTACTGCGAAGTTGGTAGCGTGTGGAGCTCAAGGGTAGCACTTGTAGAGACGTAATTCAGGACTCACCGTACGGCTTGTTTAATTTTTTGTTTTTAAACGGTCAAATCTTGCACACTTTTCGCTTATGCCCTGATCAGCCACTGCTTGCGGAAAAAGTTGCGATGTAGGTTTATTCCTCTGATATGTTTTTAAATAAAGCGTGCTTGTAGAAAAAGGCACACTGATACGCGCTCCTTGTATGTCCTTTGATTTTTAAAGTTTCTCATGAATTAATTTTTTTTTGTAGGTTTTTCATTTCTAGGTTAAAAGAAACACTAAAGTTTGGAATAACCGTGGCCTTTTCTAAGTGGCCAATTTGAAAAAGATAAAAAAACGTTTTCAAACTTAAATTTTGTTTTGTTATTCGAAATATTTTTTTCATTTATATATATTTTATTTATAAGTTATAAAATTTCTTGTAACATTTTATGGCTTTTGCGCTCGTATAAGTAGGCTTAGCTTTATAGGCTTTAGCAAAAAGTAGCATTCCTTTTTAAGAAATCCTTCTCTTTGATCTTGCTTACGTCCAAATGGATATTGTTTATTGTTAGTATTTTATTTTTGCCATGTCGAAGAAAAATATAACTGGATCTTATTCTAAGAAAATCTTTTAGATTTCCACTTTATAGACAGAAACAAAAGCATACCGGAAGCAAAAAACTACCCTCATCGGAATACTTTGTATGCATAGCTACCTAGAATGGAATACAGTATGTAAATAAATAAATAAATAGGGAACTTACTAGGTCAAAAGTGAAGCGTCTGTTAAAATAATCTCTTCTCAGTTCTTTCCTTTACAGTTTTCGTATGGAGTATTGTATATTTTTCTCAGAAAAAAATTCGTACATCAACGGTTTTTTATAATACGTTTGCAATTAATATTATTAATATTGTTAGTTCTGTGAAAACAAAGATTTTTTATTTTAATATTTTTCTATTTTTAGTGTATTTGCCATATGGCAACATACACTATTGGCGTCGGTCGGATGGCGGGACCTAGGGGTCGGACCAAAATTTCTCGACGTTTCATAACCCCCTAAACACTTTGGCACCATTTTTAAAAATGTTTATATATATATGTATATATATATATATATACGTAAATATATATATACGTATATATATATATACGTATATATATATATATATACGTATATATATATGTGTGCGGGCAATAACTTTCGAAAGAGTTAATTGATTTCAACTAAATTTGGCCCACGTGTTGAAATCCATCACCGCAAGAAGCCTATTTAAAGTGGGCCTAATCGGGTCATCTTAAGGGTAGTTTTTAGGGGTTGAAAAATGTTTTTGGGCCCTAAAATACCGAAAAAATTCTCCGAATCGTTTCAAAATTGAAATTTAACCCTCTGGCAGTAATTAAAATGTGTCCCTAAAATTTTAATAAAATCGACTTTACAGGACCGGATTTAAAAATTTTAAGAAAGACTAGTTTGCAGATAGTGAATTATTTACTGAAAGGTGTATATAACTTGGTATAGAGGTTCGATTGATAATAATATTGCAATTAAGAAAAAAAAATGTTATTTTAAGGGGTGTATTAAGGAGTAAAATTTTTTATTTTTGCCAAAAACCAACTTAAGCTCGCAAAATAAAACCACACTGCCTGTATAAGCAAATACACTATATTGTCGGCAGGGTTTTGGCACTGCGACCCGGGTTTTTTTTTTTTTTAATTTTCAAATGGTTTTGGTCAAACATATTTTCCAAACGTGACTAAATCTTAACAAAAAAATCGAGATGCTTAATCATTATTTATCATGTAATATATTTCTTGCAATGGTAAAAACCCTAGGCTTAGCAGAGGAGTTTCTAATGCCTAATTATTAAAACCTCGACTCTAATTTCAAAACAAAAAAAAGCATTACTTGGATTTTCAATTTACTAAAAATAATAATAATAATGAAAATAATTGTTAGTACCAGGCACACATACTCTCGAAATTGAGAGTCTTGAAAAATTCCAAAATCGTCTTTACCGGACTAAACAATAAATCTTTGATAAATTTTGCGTTTAATTTATTTGTTATTTATACATCAGATCTCACTCACACTACTTAAAATTGATGATCTTTGAGATACTGTTATATTATGAGGTTTTCGTACGACGCTTCACCATTTTATACTATACGTATAATTTAATACGGCAAAAATGAAAATTTTGAAGGGTTGTTGAGTCTACGAAAGTTACTTAACCTTTAAAAATAGCATATACCTTATTTACGAATTGCAATTTTCTGATCATCTAGACAACTTATGTATGCCAAAATTGGATTCAGAGTAACGAAGTTGTATTATTTCTAATAGAATGTATATCGCAAAGCACTGGTCGATTGACGAGACCAATGAATAGTACTTTGAATTAGTTGCGCTCTTTTATTAAAGCTAACAAAAATCAAATTGATACTTACACATTTTTCTTCTAAAATATTTCTAAATATATATTTTAAAGATTGTTCCGATCCTGACTAATTAAATAGATGAAACGTCGTGATTAAAATAAAAAATTTAGTATTGACTTAAAAAATTGATCCTTAGTCCTCAGACAATTTTTCATATAAATTTTCCCACAAAAAAATTATAAAAAAAGATTACAATGTGAAATGAAAATTTTTAACAAATAGTAAAAGTGATATTGATTTACTATTATTTAGATGTCTCGTACTTCCACCACCATATATGGTGGAAGAACGGGTATAGCTATGGTGGGAAAACGGGTTGAAATGCAAAATGTTTTTAATTATTTTTTTCTTGATAGAAAACATTCATTGTTACAATGCTAAATCAGAAAAATTTATTTTAATCCACCAACACCGTCGGGATTCAAACCCGAATCTTTCCACTTTCGCGGCGGAATGAGTTCTCAATTACTCTACGGTGCGCTAGCTTAACAGTTAAATCATCCTAATAAAGCAATTGTAACATTAAATTCACTACATGCGAGAGTCGATTTTTTAGCTAGGTAACGCTAGACACGAATCCTCTCAGTAGTGAGAGTTGAATGAAACAAGTGAAATTTTCCAATCTTTATTATTAACGGTGTTGGTGGATTAAAATAAATTTTTCTGATTTAGCATTGTAACAATGAATGTTTTGTATCAATTATCATTAGGCATCTACACCATATGTAGAGATCTTACGTACTATAGACGTAAAGAAATATATTTTTTTCTTGTTTAAAAATGGATCAATTGTTTTTAGATGTCACCTACGTCACAATTTTTTTATTATTTATACTTAAAACAATCTAATTAATCATAACTAGGCATTTTAAGTTGGTACAGCTTGATAATAAATTATTAGTACATAAAACTATTGTTTTGAGTTTATAGTGAAAAGTGAAAATGAATACAAAACTAAATCGTGGAAAATGGTATAGACAAGATGTTATTATTTTTTATATGATATTGACGTTGTTTATTTTTCTCTTTAAGGTGAAAAATAGTCAACTGTGAATCCACATCTATGTCCAGTGACAATTCACCAGAGATCCCTGGAAGGTAAGAGATGATTATTATTTTTCTTTTCCTGTCTGCAGTTTCTTTTATTATCCCAACTGTTTACATTGCTGTCTTGGAATTATAAACACTTTTATTGCTGTAATATATTTACTTGCCATTTCTTCTTCGACCGGATAACGTGTACTGTTCTAATTTCTTTGTCTTCATTCTTATTATGTTATGAAATAGAATGCAATTTCATAATAATGTTTGTAGTTTTACAGTGCGAGCCATTTTTGTTTCTTTTTTTGCCTTTTACTATCCTAAGTAATTAAATTTGTATTATTTTATCTAGTTTGAGCTTTGAATGTAACCTCACAAAGGCTAATATAATTTCTAGTATAGTAATGAATTAATATAAATGATACTTTTTGCATACAAATAGAAAAAACGTGATTATAAAGAGGTTTTTTGATCACTTTAATAAGCTCGTTATATAACTCTATGAATTTATTATACAATAACTACAAATAATGAAAAATGAAACACTATTTCCGAATTAATATTCCAAATAGAGAAAATTGTTAGTTTTTTTTATAGAAATACGTACCAAAGTATTTCAACAGACAACAAATAATGTAATCCTGGTCAAGTAAAGTTTATTTCGAAATGTGATTTATTTATCCAGTAACGCAATAGTTTGTTGTTTTCAAAATGTTTGCAATGATTATTGTCTTTGCACATTTATGAAAAACTGTAATGCAGCTACACGTTGAGATATACGACATGTTTGTATAAAACATTTTATGGCTATTGTCAGCGCGATTTGTTTATTAAGAATAATAAAACGACAAGTACTAGTATTGCAGTGACTACTATTTCATTATAGGCCTGGCAAAACTTATACGCAGGCTGAAATTTGTTTCCATAACAATGATTATTTTATCCCACTTGTTCCGGAACCTTTCAGATCTCCAGTTCTCCATCCTTTGCCATTTCTCTGATGAAAAAAGAGGGATTGTGGAAGTCTAGGAAGTATAACTGGTTCGGTATTACACTTACCGTCTATTAATATTGTAAGTGAATAATTTCGCACTGACGTAGTCTGTAATTATTTGAAATCAACTAAGACGACGCTAGAAATAATACAGTGCACTGTGAGTTAGCTAGACTTGATTTAAAACATTAAAAGATTATAACTATGGTTTCGTTACAGTCACAAAACTTAAGTTTATTAATATAGAAATAAATCGTCAATAGTTTGCTATAATTTTATGAAACCTCAATTGTTGTAATTATAATGTGACATTAGAAAATGTACTTCAAACAATGTTACTGTCGGAACTGAAAAGTGGAAGATTTGGGTTTTAGTTCCGACAGTGAAATTGTATGAAGTAATTTTTCTAATGTCGCGTTATATTTGCAACAGTGGGTGTTTCAAAATATGATAGCAAACTTTTAGCTATTTATTTTTGTATTGAAAGATTATGTTTATGTTTTATAGTAAAGTTGGTGAATATAGAATCTAGTAGTTTTCACAACGTATACAATTGAGCATATAGAACAAGTTTAGAAAAACTTATGGATAGTTTAAATTTGTTGTTATTTTTCTAGGATTAATAAAAACACTAGGTTTAATGCAATACGCGACTTTGACGCTACTGCAAGGATATCAAAATGAAAACACACTTTTCTAGCAGTTGAACTTTTGTAGGTAGGAAGTCTTGTAATATTTTACGGGAATCTATTTTGTGAGTCTAGAACTTTTTACTAAGTTAACCTCTTTAAATCACAAAAGATTTATTAATTACAATTTTAAACTATTTTTCTTTTTCGAATCTAGCAATTCATATATTTTTGAGCTAAATTGCAATTGTTTGCCAGCAAACTGAAAGATATACAGAGTACAATCAAGAGAATGGTAATTTTAAATTATAAATTTGTGCAATATTTCATTGCAGATATCAAAACGCTAAAAAGCGTTTATTCATGCTGGTGTTTGTATTATAATAGTAGGTGGGTACTGCAAATACTACAGCGAGTGTAATACATGCCAGTAATGTTTTATTTTATTTTCTTCTACAGCACCGTCTGCACTAGGGCTGAACGAAGTTTGATTCGTTTCTGTGTAGTGTAGTGATAAAAGTATTGGCCTGTCTTTTGGAGGATGTTGGGTTTCAATTTCACTAGAGGCAATAGGAAAAACGCATGATTAGGATTCTAGAGTTCTGCTTCTTAACGCAGGCCCGCACGCAAACGGCAAACACAAGTTACGGATGGTCAGTTAACTGGAAAAAAACGAGCGTCATGTCATAGCATAATTTAGACAAGGAAATAACTAGAACACGTACTTCAATTATATTATCACAGCTCAGATAGTGTGGTATTATATACAGTAGAATCCGTTTATTATGACTCCGCCTATATTGACCAACCGCCTATTATGACGTAATTACACAACGAGGTTTGGTTTTCATATAAAATTCTTTGTAACAAAGTCGGATATAATGACTTCGCTTACAGTGACATGTCGCTTATTATGACCCATTTTTAATAAATTTTGTCCGTCTATAGTGACCGACATGATTCTTTACACCTTCGGCAATGTTCGTTGATTCCCGACGACGTTCGGCACGTGGCTTGTTTTTGTTTTGAATCTCAGTGAGTAATTGATAGCTGAACGTCACGCATTGTTTTTAGTGATATCCTATGTAAAAAATGTCATCTCAACGTCGTAAAGCATTTACGATTGAGGAGAAAGGTGAATAATATGCAGATTAGAAAATGGAGAATCAAGCTCATCTCTCGCAGAGGAATTGGGCGTGGGTCATTCGACAATCTCAATGATTTTCAAAAACAAGAACCGGATTAAGCGATCGTTCAATTCAAATGTTTTGAAACCGAAGAGGCTTCGAAAATCGCGCAAGAAAATGTTGATCAAGCGTTAATTCAGTAGTTTAAAATCACGCGAAACAAAGGAATACCCGTGAGCGGCCCTATGCTACCTAAAAAAAGAAAGTTTTTTTTTCACAAAAATGCTTTGTATGACGTCCGCTTAGTATGACGTGTTTGTCAATTCCCTTCGATGTCATTATAAACGGATTCCACTGTACTCTCTTTTGAGTATAATACTCAGAATAACATACCTTAACGAAGCACATTATATGGCTGAGCGGTTTAGTCCGCTTACTTTGAAAGCACAAAGTAACTGATTCGACCCCGACTACACCAGTATTGTTTTTTTTAATTTTATTTTTACTAATGACAATTTGTTTATATTTCTTATTAAAAAATGAAAAGTTTAAAATTTAATAATTTTGTCGTTTTTGTGTATACGTAAATTTTAAATATTAGTATAAAATACGCACGGAGCATAGCTTTCATCGTATGTCTATAGACTAACGCAGCTCTTTTTTTATTGATAAAAAATTTCTATATCAATGTAATTTTTTTCTGCTACCCAAAAGATCTGTTTTTCCTATTGCCTTCCGCTGGGAAGCAGTAATTTTAAGATCGGCTGAACTGATTTTATTAAATATGTAGGATATATTTCATTCGGTTCTGCTTAGTTCAAGGTAAAGTTCCTATCAGAAGTTACGTTAACTCAATTAAGAAGACAATGTGAGTAACAAGTGAAATTTTCTTTTTAGGAGATTGTTCAAAGTTAAATTTGTTTTAAAAATAAGTGCAAACTGACATAAAAAATTGCAACCTGATCCAGTATTGGTACATAACAATTTAAACATACAAATTCAAAAATGCAAATTTCAGTATCGTGCACACTCCTAGTTCATAGGTCTAACAACTGTCGACTGCTTTATAGCGTTTCTCAACTTTTACCTCACGTGACCGCCATTTTTCGTTCTCCAGTTTTCTTTTTTCGCAACGTTTACGATCAAACTTTATTATCCATAAGTCTATTCCAATACCTATACGTACTTTGAATGTACATAGGTACAGCTTGCAAGCTTCGCACCTCAATATTTTTCTTGTTCTTTGTCTCTTGGACTTTAAATTCAGTAAAAAATCTCAGACAAACACTTTCGTGTCTGCAGAAATTGTAGTTTTTATTAAATTTGTACAGTGTGCCCGATTGCCGAATTATATAATAATGTTTTAAATTAATTGACTTTATTTCTTTTTTGTCCTTGGTAATTAATAGGTATGTATTATTATTATTTGTTATTTCAATTGTAAATTTTATAAATTGTATTTTTAAACAAAATTTATTTACAGTTATTAAAGCTTGATAAAGTTCCAAACAAGGAACGAAACGTCGCTGAAAATAAAATATTAAGTGTTTTACTTATAAATAAAGTCCTTTTTCCCGAAAAATCATTTTTTGTTTTAAATTAATATCATGCAAAATTTATATTTTTAGTTGCATTGTTTCTGCTATAAAATTCTAATGCATCCATCTTAACAAAATATCAATTTTGAAATAGTTACTACGCTGTAACTGAAAAAAATAATCTTAAACAATGTAATATGTTAAATTTTAAACATAGATCTCAAAAAAATATCAAGGAATAAACGTTTATATGTCGTTTATACTTAAATATTTCATAGTCACAATGCATATAACAGAATATTAACGAAATATATGTTCAAAAAACACAAGAAACGGAACAAGTGTTTCCCTACAAGTAGCATGTGACTAAATTTTTTTATACACGTCGACGGAGAACAAGGTTATTAATGTACATCATTTTCTATGAGTACGGACAGACCTTAACAACACCGGAATATCACAACAAAACAACCACTAGTCACTATGGCTGCCGACCCTTCTATCCTAAGCTGAGTTCACACAATAACAAATGTTTTTGGTATTTTAATAATAGTTTTAAGGTTGTTCGATAAATAAAGCAGTTTCCAGACGAAAATCTGAAATTTTAATATGTTATTTATGGATATCACATACATTCAACTAAAATTTTTATAAAAAATTTGGATGTCTAGTTTTAGAGTATTTATTATTATAAAAAAATATTTATAACACAATGATAAACGAGAAACTCATCGAAAATGCACATAAAAAAAACTTAAAAAAAAATAACCTCCTTCAAAAAAATCACTAAAAAGATGAAAATAATGAAATTTGGAGGTCGGAGCTACTTTCATTACAAAAACTTTTAATTACATATCTACTTTTATTACCTCAAAATTTCATTATTTTCATCCTTTTAGTGATTTCTTGAAGGAGGTTAATATTTTTTTTAAGTTTTTTTATTTTTTACTTCTTTAACTTCTTAGTGGGGGATTTTATTTCGCACATTTTTGAAGATTTCCCTCGATTTCTCCAGGGTTCCATCATCAGATCCTGACCTGATGACCATGGGACCAGCTGAGATGTATACCCTTTCAAACAAAAAAATAATTTTCCAAATCGGTTCAAGCGGTTCAAGCATATAAAAAAAAAAAAAAATAAATTAAAAAAAAAAGATTCCGACGAATTGAGAACCTCCTCCTTTTTTTTGAAGTCGGTTAAAAATTAAAATTAAACCAAATTGGCTCCAGACAAAAGTTTGAAAAACTAATTATTGAAAGTGTTACTTCTTTTGATAAAAAAATCTTAGATGTATAGTTTTGGGGAAATATTTTGTCAAAATAACTAGCTATCAACCATGTTTAAACTATACTTGTCTCTCTTATACATGTTCCTCTCAAACATTATACGAATTATATTGCTGTAGTCAATTATATCTAATCTTTATTTATTATTTTCTTAAATATGAAAAAATTCAATTATGACATGGTAGGATTAAGTATTTGAATAAGAAACAACAATTTAAAAAGTCATATAGGTAACATTTATTATTTCAATTGACAGTAAGCGAATAACCTTAAGGTTCAATCAAGGATTTTGGTTTGATATGCCTCCGGCGGCGGCGATATATTATGTCAGATTATATAATATAGGCACTTGACAACTAAAATCACACAATGAATTCAAATTTAATTTTTTCAAATTCAGTTTTACGTAATCTTTGGCATAATTTATTAATATTGAACTTTTAGATTTATCATTAAATGTACGTAGCATTCTTAAAAAAAATTTAATTATTAAGGATTTATTATAAGTGCACATAAATCGAATCGGACTTTTTCAAAAAAAAAAAAAGTAATTCCGTGCAGTACCCAAAAAATTGACAGTAACGACAACGATGCCACTGGGAGTGGATAGTATCAGCAAAGACTAAAATCATGACAATATGAAGAGTCAAGAAGTTTCTAGGTGAACGCCGTTAATATTGCATGTTCTACTCTTGTCTAAGTTGTGCTTTAGAATGCACACAAGAACAGTATCCGCCACCGCCTGTTCCTCTTGACATATTTTTCACTTCTTTCTACTTGTCATACGGCTATGAGAAAGAGATGAAGGAATAAGCCGCAACGAGAGTATATGCCTTCTATTTTTGTTCTTATAGTCCTGTTAAACTTACATTCAGAATTTTCATGGACAATCCATATTGTGAATAGGAAATCACACCCCTCTGAAGAAATGATTCTTTTTCATTAGAGCATTGCCTGCGAATAGCCATGAGAGGCAACACTTATGGTAGGAACAAACATTATTTATTTCTGATTTAGCAGCGTGTTATTTCAGTCGTTTTCTGTGAAAAATATTTTTTGCATAGTGCTTCCCCCAACTGTACAACTAGCGCTGGTATTGGGAATTTTTTCGTACTTGACCAAAATAATAAGTCATTTTGGTCAAGTACCCACTACCAACGCTAGTTGAATTCGTTTGACATATTTTTCTATTTACAAATGTAATTTTCATGTTTGCCATGTTACAAGCCTCCAATTCTCCGATTCTTTCAAAAACTGATACACTCACCTGAATTTTTGTTTTTTGTTACTAAGAATAAATTCAAAATGATGTGTTGATATTACGTATTAAAAAACAGGAAAGGAACCACATTGAGAAATTCCCACTAAAATTGTGTTTTTGATTAACAAAAATAATTTAATAGACACACGCTCGTGAACTTAGCTGTCGAATATCTAGAATAGCTTGCACATTTTTTATCATTGATATTTAGATAATGGCGTTGCAGTAATTGATCTATTATAAGTTTCTTGTTCCTGGATTTCAATTGAAGAGCTAGTGAAACTATCAATTAGATTTGGTTGTTAATAGAAAAAATAATAAATTAAAATTTTTATCTGATACTTAAATTTATAAAAATGGATATTCACATAATTTCTACTATGTATAAATCATCTAACAATAATAAAAAAATTCTAACGTGACTAGATTGAGTCTGTTATCTAAACAACTATTAACTATCAGTTGCAAAATTGCTGGAGCAATCTGGACTAATTATAAATATTTTCAATGAAGATTCAAACATAGATTACTGATTGATCCAACCTAAATTATTTTAACACACCTGCAATAAACTCGTGTTCGGGATGTTTTTTTTTTTTGTATATGCTTTTTTTAGGTTGTTAATACTGTCTTTTGATTTCAAGCCTAAGTGGTTCATATATTGGTATCTGTATTAACAATATAACAAAATGACAAAAACAAATTGCCGTATGTTTTTATTTCATTTGGCATTTTTGTTATCGTTTATAAAAAAACTGACATTTTTATGTCGCGTTTATTGAAACTGTTTATATAAATAAAAATTCCACTGTTTTTCTTTTATTTTGCTTTTGTTACAAATTTCCATTAATATTTTACCAAACACATATTTTGGCAACGTCTAATTAAAAACTGTTAATTACATAATAAAAAACCTTACAAAAACACGCGCCTTAATTAACAAACCTGTTATAGCTAATGTTTTTTTTATAACGCATTAAAAAAATACACGTTCAATTTTTCGAGAAACTTTACTTTTCTTACTTCTCGTGAGAATTACAATATTTAAAAAAAAACAATATTATGTACTCGCGTTAATGTTATTTTGAGAGAAACTTTACCTTAACTCAACCATAGTTTAATAAAAAGTATAATATGTTTGGGTATCAGTCATTCCCGAATAATGTCGGTACAAATAAAATTCTTGAATTATAATTTTCCGCCTAAGAATGGTACCAAATATCCTAAGACTTCGGAAAATCCCATAAGAACCCCAATTTACAGATATCCTAGTGCTATTTTCTTAATATTTTAAATTGCATGTTTTAATTGAATAACAGGATAAACTTCGATGTCCGCCTACTAAAAGATCTGATAAGTAACTTTGCAACGGCGCCGATTATGTAGGTAACTATAATTGCCATTCAAAAAAATAGTGTCCTTTCAGAGGATGGATATAAGAATGTTTTTGTAGATTTTTTTTTGTATCAAGGTCAAATGAATTTCGATATAAACACATGTATGACACCGAGAATATAACGTATCGTGTGTAATAGAACATGTTTTATTCGTGAAATGTATGAGTTGAATACGAAATACATTACCTTTTCGTCATATAGGATTTGAGGTCAAATCCAACCGAAAGCCTTCAGTCATGACAGCTTATAGTACCGCTTGGAAAATGGCACAGGACTATGTTTGACCATCTAATCTAGGTGTCACAAAGTTCATATTCACGTAATCCATAAGTGTAGGTAGTGTAGTATTCATCAATACTAACACATATGCGCATTCTAATTGTAACAAGATCTCCGTCAGTAATTTCATTTTATAGCGCATAATAAAAACGTTTGCAAATTTTACAGACAATTCTTTTTTCGAAAACTATTGCACTTCTACAAAAAATATAATTCATGACGTTTGTTTCATTTTTTATGATATTAACGTCATAGTAAGTCTGCGAATAAAACTAACGTTCACGCATGCAAAATAGCCGAAAAACGCTACTTATTTATGTAATATCATTGCTATCGTTACTAATTTGATTTGACTGAATCGGTCTGCGGGCCTTTCTTTATTTGTTTTTTTTTTTTTTAATTTCGATGTCTCGTGTGATTTAGTGCGTGTTCTGCTTTACGCTATTTTATCATGAACTAAATTTTATCCAGAGCGTAAGGGTCTGTTTACAGATTCTGTTATTTCTACAATTATTCAAGGAACACCAAGAGCCCGATATGTTCTTCGTCACTGCTACATAATAGGTTACCTGACTATATTAAACACATTCTGCCAATTGGACGACCGAATCATTTCAATTTCAACAATATTGACTTTTGATATATTATAATAAATAAATGAAAATTTTGGTTAAGTGAGCGGAGGTGCGGATAACGACTGGTAATAAATATTATGAAATTTTCTATTCATTTTCATGGTTACATAATATGATTTTATATGTAAAAATTAACCAAAGCATGCTTGTCAGCTGCCTAATTTATTTTTGACAGATATTCAGTATAAAAGAACATTTTATTTTTTTTTTATAATAAAATTTTGGAAAGTGAATTTTTACCTAAATTAGCACCATTCGCCTACTAGTAGAGTTGGAATGGTAAAATAGCCAATTTTAACAAATTTGCAGAATCAGTCGAAGCAGTCCTATTAAACCAAAATTTTAATTCAATTTCATGACTTTCACTGTGCTTTCGACAATGTACTATATACTTTTTTATAAGCCGATATACAATCAAATTTTATTTATGTTTGTGTTTACGCGAGTCCATTTTGTTTCCATTTAAACGTAAGATAGTTATTGACCGAATCTGTGATATTGGAACCAATATATCAATTTCCAATATGCATTGTGAAAACGTAGATGGCGGTTGCATTTCTATTATAAAAGTCTTCGAAGCTAGTAACATATAATATAAAAATATCTATACAGTTGAGATTTATGTAAAGTCGCTCTGAATAAGAATGATTTTTGATTCTTTCATTTTATTCGTCATATTTTTATATTCGTTGATTAATTTTTCTTTTTTTTTATCCGAAATTATATTTGCTCAAGTATACTGTATTTGTTCTTAATAATCGACGACTGAAAATTTTAGAAATTAGAACTCATTAATAACTAAGTTTGTGAATTGACGGCGAAAACGATTAAACAATCAACAATCTGTATACATTAAAATTGGGTACCAATCGATACTGTACATGTTTCACTAAAATCGGCCTAGTCGGTACAAATAGACAGCACAACTCATTTTCTCGTTTATATGCCTCATATCTCAAAAGCAGTTCTTAAAACACTGATTAAATGGAATCGATTATCAATCAGTTCTAGATCCTCCCGCGTCTGCGCAAGTGTTATGTGCGATAAGAGACATTATGCCATTATCTTCCCTCGCACTCGCAAGTTTAGAACGACTTGTCGAGTCGACATATTTAAATTATAAAGTAATTTGGTTCGTATTTATATATATCATTCTTATGGTGGAAGTACGGGTTTATCTGGTGAGAAGGCGGGTATTTTGAGTTGGACAATTAAAATAAGACTTCGTTTGTAGAGAAAAGCTTTTTCTTTTACACCTGAAGAAAATATTTTTAATAGTTGATAAGAAAGTATGATTAAACTTGTCTTGCGAATCCATATTTCGCAATAGGGATATTGACTGTGTTCAAATAAAAACATAATTTTACCGAAAAGTGGTAGTTTCTATGATAGAAATACTAAAAACACTATATTTTTTCTTATTTTTAAGGAATTTAATTAATATTTAATAAATAAAACCTAATAAAATCACTCTCAAGTCACGTGACAACAGACCAATCAGAGCGCATGACGTCATAGAGTCAGCCGCTGTCAAAAAACTTCATTGTTTGGTTAATATTTAGTGTGTAATTTATTCGAAAATTTCTTTAAAAAAAGACTGCAAGGAGTTTTAACGTCATGGAAAGTGTACTTATTAAAGCTAATAGCTCGAAAACTTAGAATTCATCTTTTATAACAAGAATTACGAATTTTTTTTTCAAAACCTCATTAGTTTACTAGCGTTTATGAGCACAGCCTCCTATTTTGTGACCACATCTATAGAATGGTAGCTCCTGTGTAAACTTTTGAGTCTCCTTTGGTATGACCAGGTCACGCGACTAGTATTGGCGCTTTGGACCGAAATTTGAAACGGAATTTAAAATACATGATTTTTAAGGCTTGAGTTGTATTTAAATAAAAATAATAAATATTTGTGGCTATATTAGGTACTTATGCACGATTTAAAACACTTTCCCAAAAATAAATTAAATTAGATATTGGAGTCAGTTGGACTATTATTTTATCAATTTCACAACTGAATATTGCCTTCAATTATAACGAAATGCTTTTGAAAATCCAGGTAATCCATTTACTCACAACAATCGTTCAAGTATAGAATTCTTAAGACCATAAAGAACAAATCAATAATTAAATCGATAAAAATATACTTCATTTTGGCAGTGTTCAAGTATTTTATGCATGTCGTGTAATTTTTCCTCACTTTTCTGTTGCACTTTATCGTCCATGCCAAGTAAAGCTTTTTATAAAATTGTGTTGTCATTTGTCTGAGAACAAATACTATGGGTTTTTTAAAAATCAGATAAAGAAATAACTCAAGTTGATATTTTTAACTAAAAAAAGCAACTGCAACGAAATGATGTAACTTTATTTCTTTGAGATTTGCTAAAATTTACAACATTAAATAATTTCTTTAAGTATATCTCAGTTCAATTTATTTGAAGTCAGATTTTATATCATATCTTTCATCTTCATATATTTAAATTCAAAAAAGCTCTACTCAGCATGAACACAAAAGTAAAGAAAAGACAATAAAATTTAAAATTGAGCCAGTTAGAAATCTTGCAAGCTAACTATAAAAACTTCTTTCAATAAGGTAATGTTTCAAAGATTTCTTTTTGAAGGTTAAGTGCAATGAAAAGAGTTTTTCTTCATTCCATGCCGAAAGTACGTACTTTCTGCTTCGATTTTAAAACAGAAAGTCTAACATCTATGCACTGCTGAAATTACTCGCATACCGGATGTACAAGCGACCCGAAACAGTTTTGTCATACGCACTGATACGTCAGATTGCCGTTCGTCAGCACACGTGTTCGCTAGTATAGGCAGTAGAGCCAACTGCTGTTATTACTTCAAAATCGCTACCTTGTAAATAATTAGTCTTTTTATATATTGGTAAAAAGTACGTACTTTCGGCCGAGTATGAAGAAAAATAGTATACACCACACGGGTAGAAAATTGAAAGTCCTGCACTGCGCGACACATGATGCCCTCGACTTCACCTCGGGCATCATGACGCACAGTGCAGGAATTTCAACTTTCTGCTCTTGTGATGTAATATACGGTTAATTTAGCTAAAATGATATAATAAATATAATATTTATGAAATTTATATATGGTGGAAGTACGAGATTGTACATAAATAATTAATCATATAGCTACAAACAATATAGAAACATAATATTTTAATATTATTTGAATTGTTTGTCGCTATCAGTTTAGAAACATGTATATTTTCATTGTGTCGAATGCACAATATGGATCCTTCTTTTTATAAGCAAAGCAATGCACAAAACAAAAGGAAAAGAGGGAGAGAAGTATAGGGAAAGAAAGTAAGACGGAAGACTGAGCTAGAATGAGATGAACAGTGTTTTCATATCTATAGTAAACGCGTGCCGGGCATAAAGTGAAACAATATATCAACTTGTCACTTGTCTGAGAAGCCGCGGCGGCTAACCTTCAACTTGAGTTTAGACAACGACCATATTGTCCCATGTGTGGCTTGACTTGTACATATCAATATATTATGTACATATTTAAAATTCAACTTTACTTTCAACTTTTTAGTTATCAACTTTTTCACTTATTATTATTGCTTTAAAAAAGCTCTAACTAACAACAAAATTTTATCAATGTTTGACCACTTCATATCAAACTTCAGTTTGACATTCGTTAAAAATTATGTATTAGATAAAATATTAATGCTATATAGAGATGTAACTATTTAAAGAAAGTTCCAGCAGCTATGTTTATAAGCATGTTCCCTTATGAATTTTTTAATTAATGTATTTTTAATATAGCTACTGAATTTTTGTATGTACGCCAATTAGATAAAATAAATATTATATTATTATATTATGAATGGAGACATTCAACTGATTTCGACGAGACTTTTTTGTATCCTTCGGGAAGGTTTCAGGCGGAGTGGATATTTGAGAAGTGATGTATGGATAGTTATCCGAATTCTAGTGCTGTTAAGATAAAAACGAGAAAACCCGGGTCGCAGTGCCAAAACCCTGCCGACAATATAGTGTATTTGCTTATACAGGCAGTGTGGCTTTATTATGCAAACTTAAGTTGGTTTTTGGGCAAAATAAAAAATTTGACTCCTTAATACACCCCTTAAAATAACATTTTTTTTCTTAATGGCAATACTATTATGAATCGAGCCTCTATACCAAATTATATACAACTTTCAGTAAATAATTCACTATCTGCAAACTAGTGTTTTCATAAAATTTGTAAGTCCGGTCCTGTTGGGCCGATTTTATTAAAATTTTAGGGACACTTTTTAATTACTACTAAAGGGTCAAATGTGAATTTTTAAACGATTCTGAGAATTTTTTCGGTATTTTGGGGCCCAAAAACATTTTTTAACCCCTAAAAACTACCCTTAAAATGCCTCGATTAGGCCCATTTTAAATAGGCTTCTTGCGGTGATGGATTTCAACACGCGGACCAAATTTCGTTAAAATCAATTAACTCTTTCGAAAGTTATTGCCCGCACACACACACATATATATATATATATATATATATATATATATATATATATATATATATATATATATATATATATATATATATATATATATATATATATATATATATACATATATATATAAACATTTTCAAAAATGGTGCCAAAGTGTTTAGGAGGTTAAGAAACGTCGAGAAATTTTGGTCCGACCCCTAGGTACCGCCATCCGACCGACGCCAATAGTGTATGTTGTCATATGGCAAAAACACTAATTATACGTGTAAGAACTATACGTATAAATTCCATTGTTATTTTTAAATCTCAATTCATTATTATTGCAAATATATTTTATGAAATCTGATTTTTTTTATCGATTGATGTACATGAAACGTTTTGTGTTATACTTGTTTCAAAACCCAGTCTAATCCGAGTGGGACGACCCATTCGGATTTCGGTCTGATTTCATTCCCTCGGTATTTCTATCCTAAGCAGACTTGTTCATATATATATATGTATACAGAGACTAGTCTAACCTTATTTCTCGTGATGATTGATATTTTATATCCAACAAGAATGCTTCAAGATTTCTTTTTTTGCCGGTTTGTTCAAAATATAAAAATAATATGAACTATAATTTGATGGCTTATTTTTAGAAATTGATTTTTATATTTAAAACACTACAGACGGCATGAGGAACTAGTCTGTATTAATTATTAAATATTATTTCTAATAATGCTGTTATCGATAATTAAATTATTTACGCATATTCAAATTCATCTATAATAAACTTCAATATTAATTAATTTTACATTTTAATCAGTTCTTGCCGTTATAACAAATATTAAAAAACCCGGGTCGCAGTGCCAAAACCCTGCCGACAATATAGTGTATTTGCTGATACAGGCAGTGTGGCTTTATTATGCGAACTTAAGTTGGTTTTTGGGCAAAATAAAAAATTTTACTCCTTAATACAGCCCTTAAAATAACATTTTTTTTCTTAATTGCAATATTATTATCAATCGAACCTCTATACCAAATTATATGCAACTTTCAGTAAATAATTCACTATCTGCAAACTAGTGTTTTCATAAAATTTGTAAGTCCGGTCCTGTTAAGCCGATTTTATTAAAATTTTAGGGACACTTTTTAATTACTACCAGAGGGTTAAATTTCAATTTTGAAACGATTCGGAGAACTTTTTCGGTATTTTGGGCCCCAAAAACATTTTTCAACCCCTAAAAACTACCCTTAAAATGGCCCGATTGGGCCCATTTTAAATAGGCTTCGTGCGGTGATGGATTCCAACATGTGTGCCAAATTTCGTTAAAATAAATTAACTTCTTCGAAAGTTATAGCCCGCACACATATATACCTATATATATATATATATATATATATATATATATATATATATATATATATACATATATATATAAACATTTTTAAAAATGGTGGCAAAGTGTTTAGGAGGTTATGAAACGTCGAGAAATTTTGGTCCGACCCCTAGGTCCCGCCATCCGACCGACGCCAATAGTGTATGTTGCCATATGGCAAATACACTAATTAATTATATATTTTAAACGAGCGAGTAACAATTATTGAGAGTAGAGGTGGTTCACAAAAATGAACATATTTTCAAAACGACTTGTAATGAATAAAAATAAGCATACCAAAAAAAAACCTATTTATCCCAGAAGTTATAAATGACGACAAATTTATTTGAGAAGCTATAATTAAAAAAAACAATGCAATTTTTTTGAAGAAGTTAGAGCTGCTCGACTTATTATATTGAAAGGATACAGTTAATAAAGAACGTGTTATAATCAGAACTTTAATGTAAGTCTGCAAATAACAAGTGTTTAGCTGCTAAACGTTTTAGAGGAGCAAAAAAATAAATTTTAACAATAATAAAAAAAGCAAGAATAAAATAGTCAATCAGTCTTTGCAGTTCAATTAAACTAACACTCGGTATACATCTGATGTCGTAATCCTGAAAAACAAATGCACTTTTTTGTTATAAATAGCGGGGTTATTGAGCCCCGTGCACAATTAGCCGCAACTACGTATTTTTGAACAAATATCACGTTAAAAATAAAACTGTAAAACGCTTAAGTATTTTAAAATTATAATAATAAATTCAGATAATCGAAAATTTCAACTTATCAAACGGTTTTTTACAGGCAAAAAGCAATTTCGAAAAAAAGATTTACTTATTAGCACAAAATAAACTGTGCATTCGTTTTGATTCATTTAATTATTAGACGATTGACTGTCCACGTTGAAATCATGCAATCGCCACGTATTCAGAATGTGACTCATTAAATTCGTATGCTGCACAGTTTTCAAGATATAAATGTAACTGTGGCACAACTTGCCCCTATGCTCAACCCGCTACACTGTACCCTACTACGTTTTAAAACAGATGTAACGGGGCATTTTTACTCCCACAAAAAACAGTAATTTGTAGGGAACCCCCTTTCTTTAATTTTGTTGTCTTTGTGTTTTTTGTGGCTATTTGGTATTTTGTGTAATCCTAGATGAAAAAATTTTTTCCAAAGTCTTTGTTTATAGGTCTATTTTAATCTTGAAAATGCCGTTTTAACTGACTTAAAAAAGAGGACGTTCAATATTCGTTTGTATGTACTTTTTTTTATGTACGTTTACCGATATTTTTTGTCAATTGTAAACCAGTTTGAAAATTTTCAACGGCATTTTGTTCACAATGCCACCGGATTAGTACCATATAGTTTTTATTAAAATCGGATCGTCAGTCTTTAAATGACATCAAAAAAACATATTTTTTTATTTATGCTACTTCATCTCCAGCATTTGTGAACCGGTTTTGATTTAATAAGATATACCTATCTTCAGGTAAATCAGGGTACAAAAATTTTGCTTAAATCGGTTCAATAGTTTTTAAAAATGTGTGAAATCAAAATCACTAAAAAGTAAAAAATAAAAAAACTTTGCAAAAACAGTAACCGACTTCAAAAAAGTCACTAAAAAGATGAAAATAATAAAATTTCGAGCTCGGTGTCAAGTTAGTAAAAGTAGTAATTAAAAGTTGTATTAATAAAATTGGCTTCGCGGACCTCAAAAATTTATGATATCAATTAGATTTATAGTATAGGCTGCTTTTTACATCAATTGAACGATCGTGTTAAGATTAGGTGTCTGTCAAAACTTTAACGCGACCGAAACCGTAGGAAAATTAGATATCATCGCTATAATCAAATCAAAAAGTTCCTATCAAAATCGATATTAACGTGAACGAAGACGCGGGTCAAGGCTACTTCTGTACGTATAGGTATATACTAAATCGCAAAAAAATCATATTTGTAATAAGTTTCGTAATTTGAATTTCAGTACAAAATATAATATTTGCTTATGAAAATTTAAACAAATATTAGCTGTCGGATATTTTAATTAAAATATTTTTTTCGGATCTGTTTTTTCCTTTCTTTTCATTATTTATAGCTTTTCAAAGTTATAAATTAAAGAAGCGAGAATTCTGTCTCTCTGCGGAATAATCGTGTTTTTCTTTAGAATCTACATTAATTATTACAGCAGCAGATGCTTTTCTCATTTTTTGAATAATTTCCCGAGGTGGAAATTTGTCTTGTAATGCGTATTCGTGTAAATGCAGATACCCTTTGGTGAAATTTTCCACACTTATATGTAATTATTACTCGCCTTCCAGAAAAGAGGACATTATATTAATGACTAATATTACTATTATAAATTTTCTTGTTCTTAGCTAAATAACTAAATTCGTGTTTTAGTTAAAATTTGATGAATATTAATATTATATCGAACAAAATGCTACTCAGAATAATTTAGTTTGACCTTTCATATTTGACGTTTCTCTTTCCGGAAAGTATTTGTTAATTTTCTTTGCATTATATGCCAATATTTCATTGTATAAAATACTTTTATGGGACTAATTTTGACTTAAATTGCACTATAAACTTAAATTATTTGAATGTGGCACTTTTATGGATTGTAAAATGTGTCTTATAGTTTTATTACTTGATAATAAAATTACGAAAGTGCAGTCTAGCATTAAATTATTACAGTTTGGTCACATTATAAACATATGAATTTATTTTATTACTTCATGATGAAATATTTATGGATTGTCATAACTTGATAAGGTAATTATAAATCGACATTTTCATTTACGAACAGCTGTTAAATAACAGTGACCGTTATTCACGAATTATTATTGGAAAGGAACCGGTCCCAAAAATAACCCTTTTCTTTTATGCTGCGTTCACTAATAACAGTTTCTAGCTGAAAAAGTTCTTAAAAACAGTTGCTAAATGAGCAAACAGAGAATAATGTTAATTAGTTCTTTTATAACAAGTTCTCTTTATAGAATAGAAGAAAACTGTTTTTACCATCGCGCAAGTGGTGGATTTATATCATAGCATAGATATTAATCGAATTGTTCCCACATTACATAAAAAATATCAAAATAATTTGTAACTCAAACTAATTTAATAATTATCTGAGTTCGGATTTACTTTGATTAGTAATTTTTACTTGTATAAATCATTAAAGCAATATTTATCAGTTGATAATTACAAATATCGGTAAATTTCTTAGAGCAGAAAATCCTCACTTAATATAATAACATTTCAAAATTTAGTATTAGTTTAAAATGTATAATAAATCAACTTAAAAAGTAAAACAACATATGGATATATTGTAGATCGTAAAGCTTAATTTGTCTTCTTTGAGATTAAAAAAGGAAAGAACATGAGGGAATTGTTTATGAATTAACGGTAATCAAGGAGCACTTTATTATTATTTAAATATTCACAAAATTTAATAAGTTCAGTTTTCATGTTTCTTCGCACACACTTGCACGTGAACAAAATATTATCACCATAGTTTTTCAAAAAGTCATACATTTTTGTTAAAAAATAAACACGCTTTAATATTAATATTTTCATCAGTTTTAGTTAAATCTCTAATTCATTTCATTATGCAGTGAGGACGTGAAGATTTATAACAGGAGATCCATATTATGCGCTATCTTTATAAACGGCAAAATTATACTAAAAATCGAGCATACTTCTGTTGTTAACTTTTAGTCCAAAGACAACCTTAAACTCTGACGTTGTCCCATAAATGACAAAGCGGAGCTGTAATAAATTTCATCTGCAGAACTACAACAAACCATTTACAAGGGCTTGAAGGTGCAGTGTTGAGTTAAGAAGGGTACACACATGGGACTGTATATAAAAATGAAATGCCATTCGGTACAATATACTAAATGAATTCGTACATAAAAGAGTTTTTGTAGAGGTTATGTGACGTACATACGCTCCAATAATAATCATAAGTATAGACTGTGCAATGACAATATTTAAAAACCCGGGTCGCAGTGCCAAAACCCTGCCGACAATATAGTGTATTTACTAATATAGGCAGTGTGGCTTTATTATGCGAACTTAAGTTGGTTTTTTGGGCAAAATAATAAATTTGACTCCTTAATACACCCCTTAAAAGAACATTTTTTTCTCAGTTGCAATATTATTATCAATCGAACCTCTAAACTAAATTATATACACCTTTCAGCAAATAATTCACTAGTGTTTTCATAAAATTTGTAAATCCGGTCCAGTCGGGCCGATTTTATTAAAATTTTAGGAGCACTTTTTAATTGCTATTAAAGGGTTAAATTTCAATTTTGAAACGATTCTGAGAATTTTTTAGGCATTTTTGGGCCCAAAAACTTTTTTCAATCCCTAAAAACTACCCTTAAAATGGTCCGATTGGGCCCATTTTAAATAAGGTTCTTGCGGTGGTGGATTCCAACATGTGGGCAAAATTTCGTAAAAATCAATTAACTCTTTCGAAAGTTATAGCGCACACACACATATATATATATATATATATATATATATATCTATAAATATATATATATATATATATATATATATATATATATATATATATATATATATATATACATATATATATAAACATTTTTAAAAATGGTGCCAAAGTGTTTAGAAGGTTATGAAACGTCGAGAAATTTTGGTCCGACCCCTAGGTCCCGCCATCCGACCAACGCCAATAGTGTATGTTGCCTATGGCAAATACACTAATAAATAAATAATGAAACGAAAATTTTATTAGTCGATGAAAATAAATACGAGCATTTAGTTATAGATTCAGCTGAATAAATTTTGAGTAAACAGCGCCTGCATTATTGTCGATATGTAAAATGTGTTTGTTCAAACTCAATTAGTATAAATTAGTTAATTGTAATTTTGCATACACATCGAAACTATTTCAAAATGGAACAGGAATTTCTGCAAACAAAACAGGTATTAGACTTACAGCTTCGAGAGATTTATTTAGTTGTTTGATTTTTTAAAGAATGCTCAAAACAGAAAGGCAAACAACATTCGTCAAGAGAGATGAGCGGCTTCTTAGCCAAAACTCGCCTTGAAGATATATCAACACAGGGTGAAATAGAAAGCATCGATTTTTTTTTTAATTTTAAGAATCGTTTTTTGACCAATCTATCTGATTAAAATATTATTAGATACTTAATTAACAAATATCATTATTACCTATATTTATATCTATTTATTAGGCCGAAACATATTATTTGATTTATTCATTGATGAAAAAACAAATCTTGAATTAAATATCAGCACTTTTCAGATATTTTGACACTGAAATCTAAATATCAAAGTAGCTTTAAATTTTTTTTATTCGAAATCTCAACACAGCGTGTCTTTATTAATATATGTTTGTTTAATACATGACTTTGTGTATTACTTAGCTTTTTATTAAAATATTTAATTCAAATTATCCTCCAATAATTGAAACCCGAATCATGACTTATTCCAAAATGCAATTAATCATTAAACAGTGTTTGACTGTTTCTGTTACACCCCGTTTACGAACTACAACACGATTGTCTGTGTTCATGATAACAAGTTTGGCAAATATTAGTTTTAGTCCTTTACTCGTTATGTTGGCAACCGTTCAACCCAACAATCGACCATCGCTCAGACGAACGGACTAGTAGCGCATTATCTAAACGTACATCGTCTTCGTGCCAACTCACTTACTCTCTTTTTAATATTCATTTTATAAAATCACAATCTTTTAGGCTCATTTTTATCACAGTGAGTTTTACTAACCTGGCTTATTATGGTTAAATTTTTCCTTCTATAAAATATTCTTTGCGCGACCCCCTGTAGTATGCCTCTATAGCACTGATGAAATTACCCATTTCGCACTAGTGCGTAAAATAATAATAAAGAAATGCAGTTCTACCAATCTAATAGTAATTTCTCTATCATTTGTCATTTAAAATCACATGAGCAACAAAGACAGCAAACTAGGCGTTGTCCTCGTATACAATCCAAGTAGATTCCAATATTTTCGAACATAAACTGTCAAATATAAATACATACTTATTGTGAAATCGGCCATTTTATAGGGGTAACGTGCAAGAAATGTAGCATGTATTTCTATGGTAATGCCTTTGTAACTCGTATGACTGTTAGAACCCTTATTTTAACATATTTTCACACACGTACATAAAATCGTGCATTTCAATATAGATACATTAACTACTATTTTATTCTATCTCCTATAAAATAGCTGTTTTTCATATGCGTGCATAACGGTAATAAAATGACCTATTTCAGACCGGTAACATAAAATCCCATAGTATTTTTTTCTATTTATTATTTTTAATGATAAATAAATAAAAGTTACATAATTTTAATATTTCTTATTACTCTTATTAATCTTATTAATCTTATTAATCTGCGATCTTGTGAAGAATACACAATACAGATAACACGGCACCTCTCGTTTTTCAGTCCTCTCAGTACACCTCCCGCCAGTACCCTAACCGGGACGTCCAAGATCCCACTGTTTCATCTAAGTAGCAAAGTTGCGGTAGGTACTTAAAAAAGATTGAGCGAGCCTTACAGTAGTCGTCAATGATATGTAACATCTAACCCCGGTAATAAGCAGAATTTACATGAAAATATTGGAGTTGGATATTATTTATTCAGTAGATACTATTTTTTTTATGAAATTTTATTGAATTTTTATTTTTTAGTAATTTAAATTAATTAATTAATTGAAAATTAAAATTAATTAAATTTAATTTAATAATGGTTTACCTTGGTAGTAAGTATTAGTAGTAAATCTTAAGGCTTAATACTAATAATAAAGTCTAAAATTTTATATTTAAGACTTGTAACCATTATTATGCATTGTTTTCTACGTCCCGATTTTTTCATTCTAGCCCCGCTTTTTTAATTTAACTCACGACATTTAGAAAAATGGATCTAACAACACCAGTCCTACGTTTAGTATTATGGATACTAGGTAGAGTTGTATATATTTTAAATATGGCGGACTTTATCACCTGCATAAAAAAATAAGGTTTAGTCATGAACCCACAATCAGAAATCAAGCACAAAACTATATTTTATACTTGATAATATTATATAATATAATATGCATGTATCGTAACTTTCCCGTAGCAATGTACATACTAGGGCTGGCGTTATTTATTAATATATCAATAGTAGGTATTGATAAATCGAACTGCAGTCAACTTATGGTCATAAACAGTGATTACGTAATTCAAATTTTGTGGTATTTCATATGAATATTACATCGATATCAATATTTTTGTTCAATATGATATTACAGTTCAATTTACATTAAAGAGATATATTATTTAATAATAGATAAAGCGCCCAGAATGAGCTCCGTGAATCTGTTGTAGATGGGGGAACTTTTGGTGTGAAGACACTGATGTTCTTTTGCAAACAGCAATGTCAAAAAATTGGTTTTGACAATGATCTTAGAAATTGATCTTGCTCGGAAAACAATCGATTGATTTAAATCAATTTTCTTAAACTTTGCATACATATAGGAGGAGTCCCCCGAGTACCAGACACTTAAGGTTTTTAACCCTTAACCACTGACGTACGTCTGAGTGACGTAGGCTAACACTTAAGACCATTATAACTTTTAGTGTCTTACGCGCATGATCTTGCCCCTCCCTGTACCTTTCTAAGATTCAGTTACGTGCGCGCAGCGGCAGTGAGCGGACGTGCGGGACGCTTCTAACAGGTAAATATTGACTTCATAACGTCTGTGAAACGTAGCGTCAGTGTTAATGTTCAGGGCCTAAAAGGCGTAATAATGGCTTCTAATAAACGCCCTTCAACTGCTGGATGCTCGAAATCAAATAAATAGCCTCGAGTCAACGTAACAGTCAACATTTTGAGAGTTTTGTGATAATATTAGACTGATAGTTTTATAAGTCGTTAGAAGAGAAGCTATTTTTGTTACAGTTGATTTTTTGAAGATTTTGTTATAAAAATAAATACCTAAAGTACCGATATTACTTTTATTTCATTTATTAGATACCCCAAACATTAAACTAAACAAAAAATAACTATATCATTATACAATAAATGATTAAGGGCATTTAAAAAAAACATAGGTCTGATAGACGTATGTCAGTGATAATGTAAGTAAATACACGTCAGTGGTTAAGGGTTAATAAACAAAAAATGAAATAATTTTTTTCGTTTAAACAATCATATATAACATTAAAATAAATGAACATTGTACATTTTTTAGCCACTTAAAATTAAATTAATTAAATTTTGGATACAGATGGTAGATATGCAGCTGCAGCATCAAATTGTATCCCCGATTTTATTATCATCAGTTTTTTTAATTGACTCCCACTATGGAAGCAAATTTAAAGACGTATTCACGTCAAAAGTTTTTTTTAAATCGATTAAACCATTTGGTACGCCAGCTATAAAAAAGCATGACAGACTCACAGATTTACAAAAAAAGCGGAGTGTATACAGAGCACCATACACAAACGATAAGCAAGAGTGAGATAAATGATCGCTAATAGGTAGTAATTACTGTGGTTACTGTAAAATAAATTTAAATAAACGTCTTTGTTTTCTAAGTAAAAATAGCCATTTTATCAATTAATTTATTACGTCGATGGTTGAATTACTACCATAAAACCATTTAATTATTTGGATTTTTTCGTGAACAGTATAAATAGCCATTTTATCAATAATTTCGGTAATGACTATTTTTACTTAGAAAACAAAGACGTTTATTTAAATTTATTTTACAGTAACCACAGTAATTACTACCCATTAGCGATCATTTATCTCACTCTTGCTTATCGTTTGTGTATGGTGCTCTGTCTTACACACAGAGTGCCCTATGAACAGCTTTGAGTTAATACAATCTGTATAGGTGCATCCAGCTACTGCTTAGGTAGCGCCTAAAAACTATAATTATGTAATCACAATCTAAGGTCATTGCCAAACAAATTTTTTGACAATGCATTCTGCAATTTAGCATCCAGCTTAAAAAATAACCTCAAAATACCGGCACTTTTTCCTCGACGTGCGAGATGTGAACCATGTTGAATACTATTCTATCAACTGAGAGTAGCGAGTACTTTTAGTTCGGCTACATTCGCGGAAACGTCATTAACGCAAGTGTACTTTTATATTATCATTCAAATGACTACTAAGAATCGAATTAAAAGATGCTGTGGGTTAAGGCTGGAAAACACGAAAATTGGACAACCAATAACTAATATTTAGTTTCGAAAATCGCCCAACCCTAAGCTAAACTATTACCTTCACAAGCTCTGATGATGGCCGGCATATTCATTAAGCGAAAACATTATATTATTTTAGGTTTCATATCGAGTTACATAACATATTATTAAGTACGAAATGTGTGTTTTCTCTTCATATCGTTCACTGTTTACTCTATTTAGGTAATACAGGTGTTGTTTATATAATACGCTCACTTCAGAGATAACTTCGTTCTCTTGCTAAAAGCAGAGCCTTTCGAAATTTGCGATTGCGACAGGAGACAACGACATGCGGCAAGTCTCCAAAACATTTTAATGGAACGGAATACGAATCTTTTTGAAATGCGCATGTATTGAGTCTTACGTGTGTCTGGGTTGTTGTGTATTGTTAAATGTTGAGGAAAAAACTTTACAGACATTTTTATACATTGACTAATAACATAACAACAACAAAAATATTCTTTTATATTTCAAATGTTCAAAATTGTTGTTTTTGAATTTCTTTGACTGAGTTCAATACTTTTGTTCTTTTGTTTTCTTCGACAGCAAAGCGATGATCATAAAGTGATTTTTTAAACACTAAAAATATATTTGTTTTCTTATAAAGTAATTATATTGGTTATTGAAAATAGCTTACTTTATTTTGTTTTTCTAATTGTAAAAATAAATCAGGACTGTAAAAGTGATAACAAAAAAAACATGCACTGTAAAAAATGGGTGTAAAATTACATTGAAAGTTAATGTAAAATTCCCTCAATTTTCTAGGTAATTTTACATTATTATTTATTTTTACAAGGAGATGTGTAGAAAAACTTGGACTCTCTGTGTAAAATTAAACAAATTTGGTGTTTATACATAAAGTAAAGTAAACTTACATAGACTTATGTAGTTTTAATGTAATTTATTGTGCAATATTCCACTGAAGTTTGCAAAAATTACATAGTACAATGTGTAATTACATAACAAAATGTAAAACTTAAGTGATGTAAAATTACCGGTCATTTATGATAGTAACCATATTGACCGGATAATTTAGCGGTTACTTAACCGGCTATCTATAAAACAAAAGGCTGCTTTAGGTTTTTCTATCTCAGAATAACAAAAAAAAAATAGTTAATGAAATAATTACAATTTTTTTTTTTTGTTCTTCTGAGATAGAAAAACCTAAAGCAGCCTTTTGTTTTATAGATAGCCGGTTAATTAACCAATTTGTATTTTTAATCATTTCAGTTTTGCCCGAAGAAGTTAAAACGAATTAACGAAACATCGCAAATTTTTTAATTTAGTTTACTATATTAAAATTGAATTGTCCAATTTCCTGTTAAATAATAAAGAAAAACTTATTAATTATAATGGACGTGAACAATATTGAGAACTATATTGAATGTTCAGTCCATTCCTTATATGGTCTAAGGTGCCGTCGTCATTCCTTTGAGTGTACGCATGCGTACCTCTACTATTCTAAGCGTGCACAGGCGCACTGGTAAATCCACGGTAAATCCCCAAGCAGTGTTTCTATTGCGAATTATGTATTATAACTATTGTAAGCTAATTCTGATCATCAATTAATTGTTATCAACAGGTAAGTTGCTTTTATTTAATACTTGTTTTAAGGTGCTAGCTGGGGTAATAATTAATAATGCCATTTCAATGTAATTCCTGTAGTCAAAGTTTTTCCTGTGTGAAAAATATAATTTACGTCAATATTTCCACAGAAATTAAAAGGGGAAGTTATATGTATGTTTAATCAATGCTATCAAATATTTAAAATGTATGTTTTTTTAGGTTACATCAAGAATATATTCAGTTTCATCATTTTTTAGTACTGCCAAGATAGAAACATATCCAGTGCACCTGAACTGGGTGTCAATATTTCGGCCTTGCCAATGGTTATTGCAGGTTACAATTCTAAAATATGCTGGCAACAATTCGACATCTGCAGGTTAAATTTAACTCCAAAACTTATTGTGGACTTGAAAAAAGGTAAAAAAACATTCTTCCAGTTATTATTATTTGTTATATTTTGTAACAGAAGTATCATTTTTGTTTTTTTTTTTAGGTTACATAAAGAATATATTCAGTTTCATCATTTTTTAGTACCGCCAAGACAAACATATCCAGTGCACCTAAACTGGGTGTCGATATTTCGGCCATGCCAATGGTTATTGCAGGTTACAATTCTAAAATATGCTGGCAACAATTCGACATCTGCAGGTTAAATTTAACTCCAAAACTTATTGCGGACTTGAAAAAAGGTAAAAAAACATTCTTCCAGTTATTATTATTTGTTATATTTTGTAACAGAAGTATCATTTTTGTTTTTTTTTTTTTAGGTTACATAAAGAATATATTCAGTTTCATCATTTTTTAGTACCGCCAAGACAAACATATCCAGTGTACCTAAACTGGGTGTCGATATTTCGGCCATGCCAATGGTTATGCAGGTTACAATTCTAAAATATGCTGGCAACAATTCGACATCTGCAGGTTAAATTTAACTCCAAAACTTATTGCGGACTTGAAAAAAGGTAAAAAAACATTTTTCCAGTTATTATTATTTCTTATATTTTGTAACAGAAGTATCATTTTTGTTTTTTTAATAAATAAATACATTGTTTAAGCAGTACCGTCTTTTTTATTTTCCTTTCCCATTCAAAAATCTTGTGTGTAATTTTACATTTAAATATGTATTATTTTACATAAATATTACATAAACGTATGTAAAATTGTAGGGTATGGGTTAGGGAATTTTACACATTTTTTGGGAAATTACATTTTTTTTGTTTAAAATATTACATATTTGTATGTAATGAGGGTTACACAACTATATGTAAATTTACAGGAAAACATGTAGCATTCCATATGGTGTGTAAAATTACCAGAATAATCTAGGGCATTATTTGGACCCTAGATTATCTGTGTAATCGGCCTTCTCAGTTTTTACAGTGTGTATTTAATTTGTTACAAAAACGGTTATGAAAATACATACTAGTACAATATTTAAATAAAGGCATCAATTCAGTTTAAACGTTTTTACATGATGGTCATTGTATATTTTTATAATTTCAAAGTCAAACACAATCTGTCCCAAATAAAAAATTACATAACTTCTGTGTATTTATTTCCGTGTTTTATTTCCAAGTTATTCCCTTATTTCATTAACAACAGCTGACATACTGATAGGGTAAAGGCGCCAATTTACAGGTTGTAAGTTGACAAAATAGATTATTAACTAAATTATGAAACTAAGAAAATTATAATTATTTTTGTTTCATTTTAACAGTACAAGTATAAATTAGAATTTATTAATATGCCAGGGAACTAAACATCAACCAAAAGGTCTAATTAGTTTCATAATTAATATTTTTTTACGCATAGAGTAAGTTTTTTATAAGTAAATTGCGAAACTAGAGTTAAAGTAAGAGTATTGTATTTTTCAAATTACACATATTATGTAACGTAATTAACTATAAAGATGCTAAAAACGAAAGTTCAAAATTATTTCTTCGTAATAATTAAAAAATAATGGTAATCAAACGACATATTATAGTGATTAGAGAGCTGTGGATAAAAAGTTTCAATAAAAAAATTATAGTGAGCACACCCTTATAAGCTCACATAAGAAGCTTAACTTCTTTAGTTTTTAATATTATAATTACGGCGAAATTATTACATAATTTAAGAGGGTACTTTGGTTTTTATGTCATGTGAAAATGCTTGCATGCACAAATCGTCACATTGATACCATAGTGTTATTTACATATTACAATCTACAGAAAAACATTTTTATTATGAATTGACTGTAGTATATCAACATCATAAGCTCACACTAATGGACGTTTCAGCATATACTTGTATTTAAAAAATGTTTAATCCGAGAATTGTTTTGATATCTAAAAATGGAAAATATAATATTTAATATTTTCCTTTCTGAATTTACATGAAATATATATTAAAAGTTCCTACCGTATATTATATGCAAACCTATGATCTGTGTCACGTGTCAACGGAAAATCAACTGCCTGTATATTTTTTTTTTATCAAATCCCGTTCTGACCTTAGGTGGATGATTAAAAATAAATCTGCTATAGGTAGCCGTTGTGAGACAGTTTAAAATTATCTTTATAATCATATTTGTCAAAAAATATACGCTCGACATTCACATCGCAGATTATTACTAATGTTTGTACGTCAAATTACAAAAATTATTTTGTATCAAAATTGTTCGTAATTTTAAACGTCAGATTCCCAAGCACTGTTTTTTATAATTTTAACGTTTAATGGGAATTATGGACAAATTTGATGTGTTAAACTTTTTAATTTATTGCCAACGTTTCAACAGTCTTTGCTGTCTTCTTCAGGGCTCTACATGGAAAACATACAATATCTATTAAAATAAAATTACAATTTAACATAAAGTGTGTACAGATACAATTAAAATAGTATAATTACCAAATTTTGCGCTTTACACATAAGTCAAAATCATTTTACGAACTGTAAATATCCATGGATACATATTACAATCATAACCCATAACCACCTCAATCATACAAATAAATACTCTATTCAACTTGGATTTAATATTGTTCAAAAGGTCGTCGAAAACCCTTCATTCCTCAATACAAACACAATGTGTCAGTGGTCAGAGTCCAACCTCAACACCAGACCAAGTAGTTCTCACAAATCTGACAACTACCACACCCTCTCCACGCTCAGCAAAATAAAAAATAAAAAAATGGACTTAAACTTCGATGATTATACTGTTTTTTATGTTCACCCTTGTCTACTATTTTACGAATCCAAATGCAGCATACTATAAAATTCTGTCCTTGTCAGTTTCATGTAATTTAGGAGACAAACTAACTCCTGTTTATTTGTTTATTCTATTATACCTCGATTTCTTACATTTTTCAAACAGATACGTCGCTAAAGAAGTTTAAAAAAAATGGTTAAACTCGAAAGAAAACGGCTTGTATTTTAAATATATAACATAGTATGCAAGTGGTTGGGAATGTGTGCATTTACCTTTAACTGCTTTAAAAGATGTACAACAATGGATATGAGTCATTTTTTATGAAGCATTCAAATACAAAATTACAAAATGCGGTTGCAGTCATTTGGGACGGGAGCGTTAGATTACATAAATGTATGAAGCTTTAATGAATGCTGAAATGAAAGCTGAGAATTTAATATTGGATACATTACTGCCATGCAGCCTCGACACTGTAGTGTCAAATTACGATACGAGTTGAAATGTTAAACAACATTTTTACTTCTGCATATATCACCAAGGTAAATTATTATTTAAAAAGGAGACCCACATTAAACTCGAGATTGTCGTTATGTGTCACCAATACCTGTTTGTATAGTTTTCGCTGAAATTGTTGTTCTGTAGAACAGTTTCGTAAAAGATTTATAAAAGCTTTTATTTTAATTTTATTGCACCATTAAATTACGCATGTTAAATCTTAAAATATATATTTCTACTTAGACTATCAACGGACATTGCGTTTCTAGAATTCCCTTTTTTCCGTCTGTTTGTCTGCTTGTTTGTACCGGTATTACTCGAAAACGGCTTGACCTATTTCGATAAAACTTGGCATACTATCCAGTGGATACTGAAATCATAATATTTTTTCCTTGTCACTCTCTCTAGCCCTTCTACTTTTACGTAGTACTATCTTCAATCCTTATAAGTTCCTACTCCAGCATGATAAGGTGGAACGTTGGCAAATTAGATCTTACACTACGTTTGGCTTAAGCTCCGAAAAAATGAAGAATAATTTCGCGTGAAATCAGCGTTTGTTCTTCATAGCCGCTAATTTAATATGAGTCTATTATATACGTATTTTTTACTCGACTACGGTCGTATCTCACTGAGATCGGTGTGCGAAAAAAATAGATTTCAGTATAAAATTAAAATATGGCGCAGCATTTTAATAACAATAATATTTGCGTGTACAACTTAAATGAATATTTGTTTAAAAGTTCAACTTAAAGTAAACATGCTTTGCAAAATGTTTATGTTTTCAAAACCTACTTTTTGTATATAGCTCCTAAATGTATAGTTATTCAAATGAGGTGTCTAAAATAAAAACGAAATAATGTCACCTATGTGCTGTTTACCGACACATTGCCCTTTGTACTGCAGTGTATAAAATTTAACAGGACGGAGATATTTTACATAACATATTTATAAAATTGTTGACTGGGATGTCTAGATAGAGGGTGTTTAAAAATGTTGATTTTAAAATAACAAAAAGCCACAATTTATGTTCTTGTAGTCGTCTATAACTAACTGCTCAACTTGGGGAGTAATAATATAATAATATTTAAGGGGGGAGCCTGCTTTAGAGGCTTCAAAAAATCGATTATTTTTTTTTGCATAAATGTCTTCCCAAACTATCCAAGAATATATACCTAAAATTTCAGAAACAAATTCAAATTATTTTCGGAGTTACAGAAGAAATAGTGAGCAAGCGTCGAGCAGGTCGAGCGGCCGGATCGCTCGGAGTGCCTGCGCTCAGTCCCTAAATCTATTGTATGTATTGTACCCATTGTAACTATTGTACGTATCCAAAGGGACTAATAGTCTTTCGAGACTGAAGGGCAACTCTATGGACCAGGAATCGCTGATTAGCACATTATTGCGGTAAGTTCAAGAAAATTACGATTTTTTATAAACGAAAACTTCGACGCGCGATTTCTCGGTTTTTCATTTTTTCGATTTTTCCTAATTGGCGGGAAAGATAGGAAAAAAATTTAACGTCCTATCGAAACGAGACAAAATTGATTGTATTCAGGATTAAATTCTCTTCTAGTTGAACCTAAAAAACCTAACATCATTATATACAAATATTTTTAGAACTCTGAAGATGGTGCAAAGCGCACCGAAACGTCAGTGAAAATGCAAATTTAAACTTCAGTATTGTGTTTTTATTGATCCTGTGCCACAGATTTTATTCACACTTATCCAACAATCATCAAGGATCACAACCATTCTAATTAACCTCTTTTAATTAGAGTCAACCTCGTATCCTGGTTAACTTACCCCAACATATAATAATTCGGTAAGGGAAAGGCACGAACATAGCGTTGGACGGACATATACGAGTATTTTCAATTTTATAATTTAAGATTAAACTTTACCCACGGCTTTACATGCGTGTTGATGATATCTGTTAAATGACATTCAAAGTAGTATTTACATAGTGGTAAGTATTCCTGAAAGTTTTCAGCCGCTGCCTGTATTTTGTAAATCTAAGTGTTTAAAAATATTAAAAAAATATATGCTCCCCAATATCTAAAGTATTTAAATGCATTAATCAGATTATTCTTTAAAAACAAACAATATCATCAACTTGTTTAATAAATATATTAGTTTGTCATTTTACTCTTGAATCGAGGGCAACATCATTTTCTGCAAGATTTTATTAAAGAGAGAGGATGTTGTATAAGGTAATGTACTTGCAAGCTTCAATGGTTTATCCACCTTTCTATAATTTTTTTCCTTGGCTTAGTACACTAGGTTCGATTCATTTGCATAATAATATATTTTTGGTGAAAATTGTTTTTCCATAATTATTGCTGACTGAGTGTACATTTCTTTTTTTAATTCAAGTATATAATTTTCAACTTTAATCGTGTTGAAATCTAGAATTGGAACTTTAAAATTATATATTCTATTAGTTTTAAAAAGTGCCTCGAGTTTTAAAATGTAATAAGTATGTTAATATACTTCGCAAATAAACGTTTTTAGAAAAGCAATAATAGAGCTTTAGAATAGTCGCGCGTATAACGATTCCGTTGTTTATAGGGGTTTAACACGGCTCCTCTATTACAGTATCTGCCTGTTCCCATATAATCTAAGAGCTAACAAAAGTGTCAATTGAATTTTTTTCTATATTTTTAAATCTCAAATATTAATTGGTATTAGTCTCAGGTAGCTCTAGGACTAGGTGGCTAAAATGGTATTATTTTTCTAGCATATTGGGAACAATATCATATTATCTTCTTTTACCTTTTTTTTTGTATTTTAATAATTTTAAATTTAAGGCGTGAGTCATACACTTACACTTCAGAATATTATACGAGCGGCATGGTTTGCTTTTCATTGTTTTATGTTTTGCCGCTTCATAGAGTGAACCGTACTGTAATTATGACTAACTCCTCAAATTTTAATTTCCTTCTATAGACGAATGTTTGTGTGACTGTATCAGCATTACTTGAAAACGGCTGGTCCGATTTTAATTAAAGTTAGTGGACTGTAATCAGTTGTTCAAACTTAAAATACAAGTTATCTTTTACTCGGCATCACTTGGGTTAAAGTAGATAGATATTGTAGACCATAGACGCTCATCAACAGAGGCCGTATAACGGGTTAATTAATTTGCGAGTAAAGCAGTCACTTGAACGAAACCGCAGATCAAAGTAGGTATTTTTCTCTATTTCACTGTACTACTCGTAGGCGCTCGTATTGAGATACCCTGTATAGTTCTAAGTAGAGTTATTGAATCCTCACAAATTCAATTTATAAACGGAACAAGTAAAATAAACCGGATATTGGAATCAAACCGGATATTTAGAGTACTTGAACTTAAAGACTGTGCGCAGTTCTTTAATTCGAGTTCGTCTTGAAAAATAACGAAGAAAGAGAATATCTACCCACTCTTTAGCAACGTAGATTATAGTGTAATACTTACATATCTATATCGTATTTCATCAACAACTTTCTCGGATTATACTTAAAGAATAAACAAGCTTCAGAGATAATTAGTTACATCCAGTTTAGAAGATTTTTTAATGTACGTTTTGAAATAAAACTTCTTTTATCACAGTTGAGTAAAATCGATTCAAACGATTGAAATTGTTAGAAAACGTTGCAATCCATATATAAAAGCCGGCCGTGCAATGCTGTGCTATAGTGACTGTCTCGTAACTCAAAGGTCGTAGGTTCGCTCCCGGTGGTCGGTGTTATTGTTTTTAGGGTTCCGTACCTCAAAGAGAAAAAATAGAACTTTTATAGGATCACTCGGGTGTCTGTCCGTTCGTCTGTTACAGCCAAATTGCTCCGAAACTACTGAACCGATTGAGTTGAAATTTGGTACAGATATATGTAAGTCGGTGACGTAAAGACGGACGTGTAACATAAATAAATGAATTTTGAACATGGAGGTCATTTTTAAGGGGCAACTACGATTTAACTACTTTCGTTGAAATTTGTTTCACGGAAGTTCTCAAGTAATCCAGAAAAATGAGGAGGCTTCTTACTTTAAATCGACTTTGAAAGTATCGTACACATTTTTTCTTATATAACTATGTCCATCTGATCTAAAATATCATAGTTTACTACCTTAACGAAAATGTAAAAATTTCGGTTGTCAAATGATGCAATCATGCTATAAAGTAAAGCATTATTTTCTGTTTAATTCAATTCAAGGCTGTTTTCTTTTGCATTTTGCGGCTTTCGATTGTCACAAATTTCAGAGATACTAAAAATCTCAGTTGTCAAACATCTATAATTTGAAATATATTCACCCTTTTACGTCAAGACGGCCACATTAAATTGAACGAACCTTTTTTATGATCGCTGTCTGAGACGAGTGGCTCAATAATAGAACAGATACAATATTGAGCAAAGGAAAACACGTACTTTGTAAGAACATGGATTTGTTAGACGTAATTTAGACACACACACTTCAGACGTATTGTTTCTATAGGAATGTGCGCCATTGTTAGCTGATAAAATACAGTGCTGTTGAAACATTATAACTGAACTTTTGAAACATTATTAAAGTAATTGACATTTTTTCTTTTTTGTCCTTGGTAATTAATACAAATACTATATAGGACAAACGAAGCAGAAAGTCAACATGAGAATAAATCAACATAACAATGACTGCAAGAATCACAATATGCTAAAAGCTAACATAACATCACTACATCATTTTGATACTGGTCATAAATTCGCCTTTGATAACACAGAAATTTTGAATTACGAACATAATTATCTAAAAAGAAACATTAGTGAAATGGTGTTCATCAAGTTAAATAATACAGTTAATCTAAGATCTGATACACAGAATTTAAGCTTGTCATGTAACAATATGCTTGAAAAATATAAAAAGAGTTTGAAACAAAAAAACCCCGGTCGCAGTGCCAAAACTCTGCCGACAATAGTGTATTTGCTTATACAGGCAGTGTGGCGTTATTATGCGAACTTAAGTTGGTTTTTGGGCAAAATAATAAATTTTACTCCTTAATACACCCCTTAAAATAACATTTTTTTTCTTAATTGCAATATTATTATCAATCGAACCTCTATACCAAATTATATACACCTTTCAGTAAATAATTCACTATCTGCAAAATAACGTCTTCATAAAATTTGTAAGTCCGGTCCGGTCCTGTCAGGCCGATTTTATTAAAATTTTAGGAACACATTTAAATTACTATTAGAGGGTTAAATTTCAATTTTGAAATGATTTGAAGAATTTTTTCGGTATTTTGGGGCCCAAAAACATTTTTCAACCCCCAAAAACTACCCTTAAAGTGGCCCGATTAGGCCCATTTTAAATAGGCTTTTTGCGGTGATGGATTTCAACGCGTGTGCCAAATTTAGTTGAAATCAATTAACTCTTTCGAAAGTTATTGCCCGCACACACACACACATATATATATATATATATATATATATATATATATATATATATATATATATATATATACGTATATATTTTGATGTTCTCTTGCGTAGACGGACTCCCACTTGTTGCAACACTGTCTAAAAAAAAGAGAAAAGAAAAGAAAGACAACAATTGAATCTGTGTTGTCGGCGTCGCAGGAGGATATCAGTTCTTAAGTTGCTGGGCCCGTTTAGTTTCTTTGATAGTTAATTTGATATCCGCCTATGGGCGTCCGATCAACACCGACCCTTAGGAAAGCAAGAAAGAAAACAATACAGTGTTTATTCCGTAATTATAATTAACAGTTTTATTAGACGTGCAGCGAGGTACAAAATCCAGTAGCGATTGTTCCGTACTTGGATGTGAGGCGTTCGTATCAATAATACTTTTGCGAAGAAGTAAATTGACCTCAAAGTACTGATTTAAATACAATCGCTTGAATAACTAAGATTATAATAAGGTGAGCTATTGTACTATTTAATAAATAACGGACAACCCAAACGCAACACACAATTACTTCAGTAAATTCAATTAAATATAAGATAAGCTATTTTACTCATTAATTACAGACAACTTAGATATTACAGACAGACAACAGGACAAATAAATAACATAATACAGACTTAATAATAACGAACGGAGCCGATGCTTAAATACTACAGACCGAACAGAACACAATTCGCAAAATACCGACTTAAAAACTACGGAACAGAAACGGATACGTCTATACTTCACCAGGTACCGGAACAGAGAGCTTACTTAACTAATATAATTCTACCTTAATAATAACTAACGGAGACGATACTTAAATACTACGGACAGAACGGACCACATTTCGCAAAATACCGACTTAAAACTACGGAACAGAAACGGATACGTCTATACTTCACCAGGTACCGGAACAGAGAGGTTACTTAACTAATATAATTCTACCTTAATAATAACTAACGGAGACGATACTTAAATACTACGGACAGAACGGACCACATTTCGCAAAATACCGACTTAAAACTACGGAACAGAAACGGATACGTCTATACTTCACCAGGTACCGGAACAGAGAGCGTTTGTTATTTTATTATTGTTTATTATTTTCACGAAACCGTCACCTAGCAAACATATTCATTAGACAACAATGTCAGGCTTTATTGTTCGTTGCTAAGTGAGGCATTTTATCGTAGTAGCCACGGATATCAGAAAATGCAATACCGAATCACAGCTACCTATAACTGTTCAGATATAATTAAATTATTAACTATTTATTTAATTAACTATTAAGGTTATACTATATATTCTTGTGACATATGGGCATAATGTCACAATTTCCCACCAACAGGGGGACGGCGGGGAAAGTTCGCAAACATACTGCTTAAGATGGCAACACTGAACTGTCAAAAGTGACAACAATTAACCTCTGATCAACAAACAAAATTTTCACGGTGCGGATGAAACAAGGTTAAATCTAAATAACTAGCTTAAAATTACGGAGTCGGAATAAGTTTTAAACTTTCTTTAAGTGCTCTACGTGAGCTCGGAACAATCTATCAGTGACAGGGTCATTTAATTCTACACTAACTGGAGACAAAAATCGAACGATAGTACGGGGTTCGCTATACCTCGGGAGGAATTTTAAATGAAAGTTTGGCCTCATCTTTTGGTAATGCAATCTTTGAACAATGGAATCACCAACTTGAAACTTTGATTCAGGAGTACGATTGACATTATAATAACTCGCTTGACGATCATGCGATTGCTTCAACATGTCACGGACAACATCTGGAGTTAACGAATCTCGTTTTTCCCACACTGCAGGTAAATTCCACTTGAGATCCAGCGGGAATTTTATTTCTCGACCGAGAAAGACTCGACAAGGTAAATCATTAATACTTGTATGGTACGTTGCATTATTACACCATGTTATGTTGTTTAAAAGCAAATCCCAATTTGAATGATCGTTAAACTTTTGATGTAGCAGAATAGCCAGGGCTGCACGCACATTGCGAATAACGCGCTCAACGGCGTTTGATGCGGGGTGATACGGCGAAGAATTAATTGGGCGGGAGCCCCACGATATACAAAAGTCTCTGAATTTCTTGGATTTAAAAGGCGTCGCATTGTCCGATACAATAGAATCAGGAGGACCGTACATTGTAAAAACTTGATGTAAACATTTGACGATCGATGCAGAACTGGAATCCGGAATAGCGTATGTAATTAGCCATTTGCTAAAACCATCTAATATCAGTAACACATACTTGTTGCCGGCGCTGCTTGTTACAAGCGGTCCCATTAAATCAATGTATAAGCGGTTCCAAACCGCCGTAGGAGGACTAGACGACATAATTACTTTGTCGGGGTTTTGGTCACTTTTATGACGCAAACATAACTGGCAGGCCTTAATGTGTTGTCGGACTTCTATAAACATCTTTGGCCACCAAAATCGCCTGGCAATAGAGCGATATGTCTTGTTAATTCCGGGATGAGCACCCATTTCAAAGTTATGAAACTGCTCGAGGATGCTTGGCTTGGCTGCACTAGGTACAACAATACGGGCTTTATTATGGCGCCCCACTAGACGCACTAGAAAATTGTCTCGAACGGCAAAATGTCTTACGTTCACACCTTGTAAAATTTGTCTTTTTATTGAATTTAATTCAACATTTTTATTTTGCATGTCTCTGAGTTCACTGAACTCAGTACTGACGTCAACAATTGAACACATAAGATCGTCCATTTGTTTTAGATTCTTGGGCACAGGTAATCGGTGATGGCTTGGACCTTTTCACTATCTACAGCGAGACCAGACGACGAAATGCTGTGACCCAGAAACTTCAGTTCGGATTTCGCGAACTTCACCTTACTCGGGTTGACAGTCAGATTCGCGTCTCGAAGACGCCGCAACACCTCACGCATTTGGCTCATATGAGAGTCCAAATTGTCACTGTAGATGAGCAGGTCATCGAAAAACACAATTACATTTTTATATCATAAAATAGTTCACTCTTCAGTCGATTCAGAGCACTGGGCGATTCGGACAGTTCAATCTGATAAAACGCACTATTCAGATCCAGAGTTGTGAATACTTTAGCCCTTTTCAAACGTTGAAAGACGTGCTCAATCGCCAGAGCTGGAAACGCGTCCATATGGACCTTTTGATTTATCCTGTTTTCCGTCAAAGCCTCCGGAAATTCTGAACACAATCTATCAAATTTTTCAGTTGCGGAGTCCACGGCCATAATCGGAACCAATAATTCGACTGGGACGGAAGCAGGCAAGGAAATATACGGAATCGACGAATCCCGGTCAAATTCAAACGATACTGAATTTTCGGCACAGTTTAATATTGCCCTCATATTTTTCAAGGACTTACTACCAATAATTACTGAGTATGAAATATTTGGCAACACAAAAAAGATAAGTTTCCAAGTTTTATTCTTAATCTTTACAACTAATGCCACCGAGTTAACAGAACGGGTCGTTTGACCATTGGCTACGCGAGCATATTGTTCGCATTTCTTATAATTACCTAACCTAAGAGAAACTAAATAATTGGCCAGGTTAGCGCTAATGTAATTTAGCGTGGAACCCGTGTCCAATAGAGCAGAAGCCTTAACGTTACCTAAACTAATATTAATTATAGGGATAGACTTATCGACTAAATTATTTGAACCGGCGGTTGCAGCGAAATAGTTCGAAATAGCTGCAATCGGGATCTTATCGAATAATTTTGGAGACGGGGCCGAAACGGGGGAAATTGTCGAACTATCACTATCAGTTGAACAATTACTACAAAAAAATTTGGGGTAATTATAGGCACTAACTACGGCATTGCATTTTCCGGTGATATCCGAGACTCACCAGAAACACCGGGCACTGGAGCACTGGGAGGCTGCGGCTCCCAGACGACGATAGGAGTATCCGTTGACTGCGGAGTGGACGGGACGGTTCGGGATTTCGGCTTCAAGACGGCGGGCAGGTACAGGACAGGTTGGAACAAGGCTTAGGTTTTCCAAACTACGCTCTGCTACCAATTTGATGTTCTCTTGCGTAGACGGACTCCCACTTGTTGCAACACTGTCTAAAAAAAAGAGAAAAGAAAAGAAAGACAACAATTGAATCTGTGTTGTCGGCGTCGCAGGAGGATATCAGTTCTTAAGTTGCTGGGCCCGTTTAGTTTCTTTGATAGTTAATTTGATATCCGCCTATGGGCGTCCGATCAACACCGACCCTTAGGAAAGCAAGAAAGAAAACAATACAGTGTTTATTCCGTAATTATAATTAACAGTTTTATTAGACGTGCAGCGAGGTACAAAATCCAGTAGCGATTGTTCCGTACTTGGATGTGAGGCGTTCGTATCAATAATACTTTTGCGAAGAAGTAAATTGACCTCAAAGTACTGATTTAAATACAATCGCTTGAATAACTAAGATTATAATAAGGTGAGCTATTGTACTATTTAATAAATAACGGACAACCCAAACGCAACACACAATTACTTCAGTAAATTCAATTAAATATAAGATAAGCTATTTTACTCATTAATTACAGACAACTTAGATATTACAGACAGACAACAGGACAAATAAATAACATAATACAGACTTAATAATAACGAACGGAGCCGATGCTTAAATACTACAGACCGAACAGAACACAATTCGCAAAATACCGACTTAAAAACTACGGAACAGAAACGGATACGTCTATACTTCACCAGGTACCGGAACAGAGAGCTTACTTAACTAATATAATTCTACCTTAATAATAACTAACGGAGACGATACTTAAATGCTACGGACAGAACGGACCACATTTCGCAAAATACCGACTTAAAACTACGGAACAGAAACGGATACGTCTATACTTCACCAGGTACCGGAACAGAGAGCTTACTTAACTAATATAATTCTACCTTAATAATAACTAACGGAGACGATACTTAAATACTACGGACAGAACGGACCACATTTCGCAAAATACCGACTTAAAACTACGGAACAGAAACGGATACGTCTATACTTCACCAGGTACCGGAACAGAGAGCGTTTGTTATTTTATTATTGTTTATTATTGTCACGAAACCGTCACCTAGCAAACATATTCATTACACAACAATGTCAGGCTTTATTGTTCGTTGCTAAGTGAGGCATTTTATCGTAGTAGCCACGGATATCAGAAAATGCAATACCGAATCACAGCTACCTATAACTGTTCAGATATAATTAAATTATTAACTATTTATTTAATTAACTATTAAGGTTATACTATATATTCTTGTGACATATGGGCATAATGTCACAATATATACGTATATATATATATATATATATATATATATATATATATATATATATATATATATATATATATATATATATATATATATATATATATATATATATATATATATATATATATATATATATATTTATATATATATATATATATATATACATATGTATATAAACATTTATCTATCAAACTTAGTTCAAAAATTACCTACCTTATCCTAATTTCCTGTAATTCCTTCATGCGTCCATTGCTATTATATAAGTTGAAGTTTAAGAAATGTAGAAAAAACGGGAAGTGGTAAAATGAAAAATAGTAATGGTGCGAATGGCGTCTGTTATGACATAAAGTCGAGAAACGGACGTTAAACGCATTATTATATAAACATTTTTAAAAATGGTGCCAAAGTGTTTAGGAGGTTATGAAACGTCGAGAAATTTTGGTCCGACCCCTAGGTCCTGCCATCCGACCGACGCCAATAGTGTATGTTGCCATATGGCAAATACACTAAAAACAATGGTTCAAATGAAGAGAAACCACATAAATGAAGTCACGTGACTTTATTTACTAACCGTCAATAAAGTAAAAATATTTGTTAAAAACGGAATTATTACAAACTTTTTAATGAACAATTGTTTAACTAAAATTTATATTTACATGTGTATGTTAACTCTTATAATATCTACTTGACCAAAACATTTACTAGGTGTGTATATTTTATATTTCAATTGCAAATTTACAAATTGTATTTTAATAATTCAATCACAGTTATAAAGCTTGAAAAAGTCCCAACAAAGGGACGAAACGTCGCTATAAATAACAAATAATTGTTTTCTTAAAAAATTCTTTTTCCCGACAAATCATTTTTATTATTAAAGTAAATTTAAATGGAATTTGAACATGTCAAATTACTGGACTAAATTCCACTTTGCTCTAATCCACTTGACCAAGTTCACATGATTAAATTTCACTTGTGTTAAGTATGAAGTCCGATTAATTCAAGTCCACTATTAAAATTTTATAGACGTTTGTGATTTTATTTATCGAGCACCTATAATACTCTAAGTACAATATATGTATATCTTGAAACGTTTATCTCGCGGCAGATTCACGTAACTATGGGTAAACATCGAAATGATTAAGTTTTTTCGAGACTACGTTAAATTACCATTTAACAATTTTATACCTGTTAAAATATTCTATATTCTATATAATATATCTAATTTAATTTTATATAAAAAATACTTATTATAGTTATTATTATTTTCTAATTTATAAAAAATAATAAATAAATAAGAAAAAAATTATAATGAGCCTCACCCTCATAAGCTCCCATAACAAGTTTAACTTCTTTAGTTTTTATTATTATTTCCAAATTTAATTTTTTGTTATGTCAAACTAATTAATAATATTTACACATATACATGTACCTAGGAACAAGGTATAAACTTATGTCTTTGTCAGTTTCATGTAACTAATGTAAATAATTTCCCCTTTCGGGAACAATTCTTCTTTTCTTTTACTGTTTCCAAACAGATACGTCGCTATAGAAGTTAAACTTCAATAAATAATAGATTGATCACTTTTTTATTAATTTTTGTTTTTCTAAAACCAATTATAATTGTAAATAGGTATCCTTGCAATATTATATAAAAGAAATTATTAATCCTAGAACATTTTTTTTTGAGACAGCAAATATTTCAATTATTTGTATCGATTCTCAAAATGTCACGATATTTTCATCATTTTTGTAAAGCGTCTGTTGTTCCCTAATAGAACTATAATAGGAAGGAAAAGAAAAAAATCATCTTCATGTGAAAATTGAAAAGACAATTTTAATTTAAAAATAAGGTCCGAACTACCTCATTTTAAATAAATTAAAAGTTTGACTGATACTGGCGAGCCGTGAGTTTTTTTTTCTTGTACATTTTAAACTAAATGAAACGTTTAAATTTATGATTTACTATATTCATATCCATATTACTAAATGATTGTTAATATTCATAGGTATTTGGATTGACAAGACTTGTCTCGAGAGAGACGAAACGTTGTACGAAAATATTAAAGAATTATTTTTAAATAATACAAGTCTTGTCAATCCAAATACCTATGAATATTAACAATCGTTTAAATTTATTTTATTTTATAACAATGAAAATCTAACTTAAGGTCATTGTCTGACGAGACTAATGTGTTATGTGAAAGTTATTAAGTGTTAATTTAAAATGCCTAGTATTAATTTTAAGTCAAGTAACAACTGAATCAACCATATCTTCTCCCTATAGTTTGATTAAAACCAGTGGGACTTTAGTCTACAATTATGTATCTTTAATAAACTTTGATTTTCGTAGTGATTTGTACCAGTTATTGGTGAGCTCTGGTATGTTAGAAGCATGTACTGCATACATATTATTATATTCTAATATAATAAAGCGTCTCCACGTAACTCTAACAACCTACGTTCCTGCTTGATTCAGTGATTACGTAGATAATACGGGTTTTGTAGATTGTTTTCTCGTTATATTGTCTAGTTGAAACAAGAGATAGAGTGTGCTAGTAATTGATAAAATTGTCTTGGCGTACGGAACAAGGGACGCATACACGTTGAACTTATTTCATTACTAAACATATCACTTTATAATACAGTAATTACCTATCTATACTGAAAATGACAGCAATGAATTAAACTGTCTGTTTTAAATTAATTAGCTTTTCAGTTTTCTTACAGATGTAATCAAAAGGTTTTAATTTTTCCTCTACGTGTAAGTTGCTAGTACTCGTATTAAATTTTGAAATATAGATACCTGATAATTTTTACTATGTACGTAGTATATTACACCATAAGAGCTGAAAGTTGAATTTCCTGCACTACGCCCGAGGCGAGGTCGAGGTGCAGGACTTTTTGCTTTCTGCTCGTGTGGTGTATACTATTTTTCTTCATACCGATCGAAAGTACGCACTTTCACCAATATATAAAAAGACTAACCACTTTCAAGTGAGCAATGTTGAGGTTATAGGTATGTAGTTGCACATGGATCTAATAATGTTCATGTAATAACAGCAGATGGCTACCTACTACTGCCAAATGGCGAACATGTGACCTGACAAACGGCAGTCTCACGTATCATTGCGCATGACAAAACTGTTTAGGCCCGCTTATACAGACGACATGCGAGTAATTTTAGCTGTGATTACAACAGTTCATAAATGTTATACTTAAAATCGAATCAGAATGTACGTACTTTCGGCATGGTATGAAGAAAAGTATATTAATTCCATATGATAAACGTAGTCCTTCATTATTTCCTGCAACTTTATCATTTTTTAGAATCAGATTGTTCAAATAAATTCGGACTTTAATATTTTTCTCAGCTAACTTCAAAAACTAGAAACTTGTGGTCTTTTACATAACGCTATGCAAATCATTTATGTAGTATATTTGATGAAAAAAAATACAATGGGATAGGACACTTTTCATGCCAAGCACCTTTTTTTATCCAATATAAATAGACTTTCTCCCAGTTGGCTTTGAAAATTTGATGTTACACATATGAATCATGAACGCTCGTTCTCGAAGGCTACTTTCACAGTGAAAACACTTGGTTTATGAATAAAATTGTAATGGAGCGTCTGTCAGTCTCTTTATCTATAATTAAGATATTTGATGTGATAATTAGATTAGAAAAGCATTTCCTATTTCGACCTCATTCAGAAGCCAAATCTTATGGAATCTGCGGCGGAATCAATCGATAACTCAATTTAAAGAATATGGTACTTATGCCCGACTCCGTTCGGGTTCCCATATGAACGAAATTAATGTTCACGCTATAATGAGTGTGCTAAAAAAGGCAATTCTAAATCAAATGCGAAGTGTTTCATGGTCGATCTGTGATAGTGATGAACAAAATTGGTCTTGGTCTTGCAGTCTCTGTCTTGGTCTTGCAAAAAAGCAAAATCAAGACCACGACTGTTTACACTAGCAAGACTAAGACCAAGACCGAGTATGCAAGACCAAGACCAAAACGCAAGAATATTGCTAAATAATATAAATTCCAAAAATTTTGCTCGTTTTATGTCTTCTTACTGACTTTTGGGCGTAAATTAAATTGTATTTCGGTTAGTGTAAACTGTAAGTGTAGTTTCTTCTCTGTTTGAACAAGAAAAATTGGCAATTATTTACATCGTCTCTAAAAAAACTTCTAGTCATCTAGGATGATTATAGAATGTAAATAAAATAAATTGAATATTAGTTAATTATTAGTTGTGAGTTATTTATAATTTACACCTTTAAGGGTCTTTATAATGATTGTGTTTAAAAAAATTATTAAAAAGGTCAGATGAGCAAGACCAAGACTTAATACGCAAGACCAAGACCAAGACTATATAAGCAAGAACAAGACCAAGACCGAACTATATATGCAAGACCAAGGCCAAGACTATATAACCAAGACCAATACCAAGACTAGAAGTATTTGAGCAAGACCAAAACTAAAACTGAATAAGCAAGAACAAGATCAAGACCAATACTGACCCAGTCTTGGTCTTGGTCTTGTTTTGCTCATCACTAATCTGTGACTACGAAGTACAATAATTATTTGAAATGAAAACCAGCCTTCTGATTTTACAGTTTTAATAAAGTAAAGAAAATGTGAGGCCGTAAGTTTGTAGCCAGTTTTAGGTATAATATAAAAAGCGTACGTAGATATTATATGAGAATTTCACATGAGTAGCAAACGCTGTTAACTCTTGAGGAAAAAAAACTACGTACCTATTCAAATATCCAGGAGTCAGTTGTATAGGCTGTGGATACCAAATCTTTAACAATCATTTTTCACCAATTGAAAAAAAGTGGTTGCGCAATTTTATATATTATTATAAAAAAATCCTCTCGTTTTTACCGACCTCCAAAAAAAAGATTATCAATTCGTCGCATCTATTTTTTACGTTTGTTCAACCATAAATTTACGAGAGGCTAACCGATTTGAAAGAAATGTTCAGAATATTTGTCGATTGGTACCATTTTTTTTAAATCGGCTAAGTCGTTTTAAATTAATTTAAAAAAAATGTTTTTTATATATACTAGCTTATATTCGCAGGATTTATAAACCGATTTTGATGATTCTTCTTCTATTTAATAGAAAATATCTTCACGGTGGTCTCACATACATTTTACTTGAATCGGCTTAGCAGTTCAGTATTAAAACATAAATAATAATGACATGCAAACTCCGTATTGAGGAGTAACTAAACCGAAAATAAAAAAAAATTGAAAAAAAAAAAATTTCTGTTGATCATGTCCATTTTATTTAATGTTTGTATTGTTTCATGGATACTTGGGTATTTTTTGCGATTTTCAGATTTTTCTCTTTGTTTGTGCTATAGGACATTGCTTGTTGCCAAATTTCATGATTCTAGGTCAACGGGAAGTATAGGTCTTGATTTCCTTGCAAGTGCCAAAATATGCGGCATAAACGGTCGTATCTTTTAATTGCGTTGACTTAGAAGTTTGTTTGTTTTTTACAGCTCCAAGAAATTGTAGACCTTAGTACTTAATATTAATTTCCACTTGATACCTCCACGCATTCCTAAGAAGAAGGATCTTGATATACAGACAGACAGACGGACAACGAAATGATCCTATAAGAGTTCCTTTTTTTCATTTTGAGGCAGGGAACCTTAAAAGTGCTCAGATTACTTGTTCAGAAAAAGATGCACTTAAAAAATAGATTGTCTAAATGAAAAGTTCAGAACACATAAAACACAAACTAAATTACTCAAACCTCAAAATTTTGTCAAATTATTTAAAAAAATGTTCAAATATTTGCAAACATATTATTATGAAAATAAAATATTCAATCAAATCAGAATTTAAAAATAGATGAAATGAAATGTTCAGACAAAATGTTAAAAAAAAGAAACTTATCAACAAATAAATTGTCCAGTCCACGTAAGATTAAAGTGTTTAAAAATATCAGGCGCGTTCCGAGATGAAGATGCAACAAGCTTTTGTCAAAACACACACATACACACGCACACATGTACAACAAAATTAAACACAAAAATATGAAATTTAGAAAGAACACATGAACTTCAATAATCCCAATTTCTGAAATGTTAAAAGTACTTTTTAAACGGTAAAAAAAATAAGTAATAATCACATTTTTAACTTTTCAGACTGTTTTGTTTGTTATGGAGCTTTCTTACTTTGTTTTACAATCGATAATCGAAAATAATTTTCATTATCGACTATGTGCCTCTGTTTTTCTATCTCAACTTTCTTGGTCCTTGCCCTTGATCTATACGGCATTGTATCACGCATATTGTTTATCGTGATCAGTATACAGTGCAAAAAGAGCAGTTATTAAAAAAATGTTCTAGCGATGGGTACATAAAACGTTATAGCAATTAATTTAACGCCGACCTCAAAGCTTTACTATTTTACGCTTTCTATAGTGATCTTTTATGAAGGAAACTCAATTTTCTTTTTTTTTTTAATTATTGACTATTGATTGCATTATTTTCAAATTTTGTTTTTAAGTTAGTTTTCAGTTTGTTCAAATTTTCAATTTGTAAATGGATTTTGTTCAACGAAGCTTTCGCCAAGCTCATGTCGAGGTGTTGTCTCTTTACATTGTAGCGGAAATTGAACCGTAAATTTTGAAAAATCCGTTTTATTTTAGGATTTTCAGTGTTTTATTAATAATTTATTACAAAACCTTCCATCCTTTTTATTATCAAAAATATTTTGTCTTATTCAGTGTTGCTTGTTTCAGACGGCGGCGCACAATAATGCTTCGTCTACTGGGCATGCGCCTATTGACTCGTCTATTGCTATTGGTTTGTTCGTTGAGTCTGTTGAGCCTGTTATTACTAAGCAAATGCGGAATCAACGTTGAAACGGACGCTGATGAACAGGAAACAGTAGCAGGTTAGTTCTGTATTATCTATTCACTATTAATCTGAGCGCTAACTGAAACTGGAAAATTAAAATAATGGTTTCATCAAAATTAATTTATATAAATGCTTGATTTTCTCATTTTTGATAAATAAAATAACTTAAAAAAATCGGTCAATAGCAAATTATACTTGCACAAATAGTGATTCGTGCCATCAGCCCCTCCCCTTGCGTGTTCTGTAAACAAATTTTAACATTGCAACTATAAACAAATAAACAATGAAATTATTTATAACAATTTATTGACCGTGCTAGAATTTTTCAATCTATAATTTTTGCTCAATCTAGACTTAATTATTATTATTCATAATTTTTTTTTTAGATTTTTCTGAGCATTACGTTCGGTGATAAAGACGAGGAACATCAATTTTTAAGTCATTCACCAAAAATGTTTAAAAGAATTAAAAATCCAATAATATCGTATAAATATTGTTGAGTTCGTGCTTCATTAAACTTTCGTTTGACACCCTACAATTTACCCGATGAATTCAACCCCCAGAATTCAAATTCAACTTTTTGTAAATTACGTCTGTATTTGGGCCACCACACTCTATTTCTGTGCCAAATTTCAAATTATTATATCAAATAGTTTCAGAGAAAATTGCCTGTAATTGCCGTTGTTTCACAAAACTTTGAAGTGAAACTTCTTTAATAGCGCTTTAGTTTACAGTGAGTTTTATCGACACTGTAAAAAAAGCGAGGCGGACGTAGTGGAGGAGGTAAAACGAAAAAAAACTTGGGTCGCAGTACCAAAACCCTGCCGACAATAATATAGTATATTTGCTAGTATAATACTCGCCACGGTTCTAAAAGGTTCTGAAGTTAGTCACAAGCATCGTCGCAAATGCATATTTTAGAGCAGTCCTGATTGTTTTGTGGGAAAGGAAAACTTCACCACCTCCCAGTTACCGGCACAGAACGTGCGCTCGTCGGTGATTAGTTATCGCTGGTTGTCGTGTCACTTGTCGCTTTTCTGCTATAAAGTACAGCCCAGTAGGCTATTGTTAAGTTGTTTCTTTGATTGTTAATTGATCAAGATGCCTAATACAGTTTTGCATAGACAAGCACGAAAAATAATTTTTTGGATGACTTTATGCAAGTTATTAGACCTTTAGATTAAAGAAAAATGAAAAAGATACAAATAATAATATAGCGCGAGTTTGTAGTTTTTCAACCGACTGTACTTGCCCAAGCCTCCATTTGCATCTAACTTCAGAACCTTTTAGAACCGTGGCGCGTATTATACAGATATTGTGGCTTTATAATGTGAATTTAAGTTTATTTTTGAGCAAAATGAAAAAATTAATTCAATGCACCTCTCAAAATATTTTTTTTCTTAATTGCGGTGTTATTATCAATGGAACATCTACACTAAATTAAATTCAGTAAATAACTATGTGTATACTATAGTGTTTTCATAAAATTTGTAAATCCTGTCCTGTCGAACCGCTTTTATTAAAATTTTAAGACTACCTTTTAATTGAGACTAAAGGGTTAAATTTCAATTTTGACCCAATTCCCTAAATTTTTTCGGTATTTTTGACGCCAAAAAAATGTTCAACTCCTAAAAACATCATTTAAAATGGTCCGATTACGCCTATTTTAAATAGACTTCGTGCGATAATAGATTCAAATGTGTACTAAATTTCATTACGCACAGTTAAGTCTTTCGAAAGATATTGCCCGTACCGGTATGGAGGAAACAAAATGAATGAAAAGGTATTTCGTCTATTTCAATATATTATTCTTAAAAATTCACACTGTTTTTAGTGGTACTTTTCTGAGCGACAGAGGGTGCGATAATATGCCGGTGAGTATTTTTTTACCAGGCAATCAACGATATTTTTCATAATTAGTTTTTTCGTATAACTTGGTAGTCGTCAATTTTCTTTGGGACTGTTTATTGAAGTTATAATTTCCATTGAATGAATCACATTATTTTCAATAGTATATTAAATGTCTGCAAACAAATTTATAATTTAAATTAGGTGCGCGAAAATAATTAAAGATACACTGTGATTGATTTAAATGAATTATATTTAAATATTTAATTATTGCGTTTTATATTAAAGCTGAATAAAGCGTTTGTGAAGTTTTAATGACTTCATTGAAGCTCTGCGAATGCAGTTCCAGTCAAAGGAATTTATCTGTATTTAGAATTGATAATTTCCTTTCTGCAGATAAAACAGAATATACGTGTATTTCTGGTAATTGCCTTTGTGCGGTGCATCATCTGGCTTTTGGGAAAGCTCTCATAGAACAGCATACGGTTATACTAGTTATGTAACTCTAACAAGTATCAATCATATCAATCATAATAAAATATCTTTGCAGTTTGTTTTTTCATTTTTGTTCAGGCACTTTCAGTGGCGGGTCCAGGGGGGGGGGCTATGGGGGCTAAAGCCCCCCCCCCCCAGCGCCACAGTAAAAAAAAATTTTTTTTTGGATAGGTCAGTAAATGATTTTTCCAACGTGAAAACGGGAACTACAAGCCTTCAGTATTAAATGAGAGTGTATTGAATGGAATATTGTAGCCTCCAAAGTGCAACATGGAAAAATCATTATTAGTGTATTTGCCATATGGCAACATACACTATTGGCGTCGGTCGGATGGCGGGACCTAGGGGTCGGACCAAAATTTCTCGACGTTTCATAGCATCCTAAACACTTTGGCACCATTTTTAAAAATGTTTATATATATATTTATATATATATATATATATATATATATATATATATATATATATATATATATATATATATATATATATATATGTGTGTGTGCGGGCAATAACTTTCGAAGGAGTTAATTGATTTGAACGAAATTTGGCCCACGTGTTGAAATGCATCACCGCAAGAAGCCTATTTAAAATGGGCCTAATCGGGCTATTTTAAGGGTAGTTTTTAGGGGTTGAAAAATGTTTTTGGGCCCCAAAATACCGAAAAAAGTCTCCGAATCGTTTCAAAATTGAAATTTAACCCTCTGGTAGTAATTAAAAAGTGTCTCTAAAATTTTGATAAAATCGGCCCGACAGGACCGGATTTACAAATTTTATGAAAAAACTAGTTTGCAGATTATGAATTCTTTACTGAAAGGTGTATATAATTTAGTATAGAGGTTCGATTGATAATAATATTGCAATTAAGAAAAAAAATGTTATTTTAAGGGGTGTATTAAGAAGTCAAATTTTTTATTTTGCCCAAAAACCAACTTAAGTTCGCATAATAAAGCCACACTGCCTGTATAAGCAAATACACTATATTGTCGGCAGGGTTTTGGCACTGCGACCCGGGTTTTTTTTTATGTACCGTTACTTATATTGTAATGGTTTATAATAGGATCTAATAAAGCATTTGTAGTAAAAATGCTATCCATTGAATTCAAATATGTATTCACACAAACTTCACTGAAGAAAAAATTTTGCACTGAAAACTTTCAGTGAGTAGTTGCAATGAATCAACTCAACTGGACTTTCGAGGTTTTTACTCTCGAGCCCCCCCAGACCTGGATCCTAAATCCGCCACTGGGTACTTCCATGACATTTAGACTGAAACCCGCATTTCCCGAATTTATGTTTTTGTATCTGTTTGCATTAAAACCAGTCGAAAGTGGCTGTTTAAATTTTGATACAACTTGGTATCCAAGCTTTAAATGTAGGATACTTTTTATTAGCGCAGTCCTAGACAAAGACTACCTATATATAAAATTCTAGTAGAGTCATATCTTATTGCAATGAGTAGTACAGTTATAATTGTACTACTCATTGTAATAAAATTGTAGAAATGAATATTAAAATTTTATATAAGCATGACTTCGCTTATAAAAAGTATCCTACATGCTACGAATTAATAACATTTCTGAAAAGATTACTTAAAAACAAGTGCTAAATGATCTGCTGGTAAAAAACTACAACTAAAATTTAAAAAACCCGGGTCGTAGTGCCAAAACCCTGCCGACAATATAGTGTATTTGCTTTGGCTTTATTACGCGAACTTAAGTTGGTTTTTGGGCAAAATTAAAAATTTGACTACTTAATACACCCCTTAAAATAACATCTTTTTCTTAACTGCAATATTATTATCAATCTAACGTCTACACCGAATTAAATACACCCTTCAATAAATAAGTCACTATCTACAAATTAGTGTTTTCAAAAAATTTGTAAGTCCCGTCGTGTTGGGCCGATTTTTTTAAAATTTTAGGGGCACTTTTTAATTGCTACTAACGGGTTAAATATCAATTTTGAAACGATTCTGAGAATTTTTTCGGTATTTTGGGGCCCAAAAACATTTTTCAACCCCTAAAAACTACCCTTAAAATGGCCCGATTACGCCCATTTTAAATAGGCTTCTTGCGGTGATGGATTTCAACACGTGGACCAAATTTCGTTGAAATCAATTAACTCTTTCGAAAGTTATTGCGCGTACACACATATATATATATATATACGTATATAAATATATATATATATATATATATATATATATATATATATATATAAACATTTTTAAAAATGGTGCCAATGTATTTAGGAGGTTATGAAACGTCGAGAAATTTTGGTCCGACCCCTAGGTCCCGCCATCCGACCAACGCCAATAGTGTATGTTGCCATATGGCAAATACACTAATAACCTGTTAGTAAGAAAATTTTAACGATGGGCCATTTCACTACGTGAGAAGGTATGGAACCATTAATACAAATTCGATTATTTTTTTAAACGAATATAATGTCGGCCGTTATTTAAATTTAATTTTTAGTTTAACTGTAATTGGTAAACATGAGATATTTCTGCATCAAACCGTCAACGGCAAGTCATGTTTATGTCTGTACGCTCGAGGAGTTTATCGAATGTAATTAAGGACGCTAGGGTCGGTGATTGGTGATAGAGACGGTGCGGTAGGACAGTGGGACGAGGTGAATCGTCGTGCACAACAGACTGAACCGTTAGCGGTTCTCTCTATAGGTGCTTTTGTTGTCTCGCGGGGAATGTCTATATCAGCATTATTATTGGCAACTTAAATTAATACTGCCTCACATAAAAACATGAAAATAACATGACGGGATGTTTTCGTATTTTGCAACATGAAACTCTTTGTATAATCATTTTAGTGCTAATAAAAAAAATATACGGACCCACTCAATTGGGTTTTCATATCATATGCATTTTTTCGCTTTGAATTTATTTACGAGTGTTCTGTTCAATAACAGAGAAAAGAGTTTAGTTTTGAAGATTATTTTAAATCATAGTATATGAACAGTTTGGTTCAATAAAGGTTTTCCGTTCGTCTATTAAGAACTTTTAGTTATGAATAAATATCAATTCATAACATTAGCCAACGTTTCTGTTAATTAAAAAGTACAAAAATAAATAAAAATGTATCCAAAATTTTACAAAAACTAAACCTAAATGCGACTATTTTTTAGAGTTAAAAGTAAATGTAAAACGCTTCTATCACTAAACAAAAAAAATTAAGTTCATACTCAAAAATTTATTCAAATTTTTATTGAATTTATAATATAACTTTATATTTATGAAATGTAATTGAGTAATTCCATAACCTAAAACTGATTGTATTGTAAACCAAACATCACTGTAATTTCAAGAATTTGAGAGTAACCCTGCACTATGAACATTTAAATATTTTGGTCAATCATTAAATAGTTTTATTGTCATCAAATAAAAATAATACAAAAACCTTTACGGTTCCAGCAAAGTTAAATCGTACTAAAAAAAAAAAATTTAATAGAGGAAATACATGTAATCATGATGTCATTAGAATGAAATCGACTATTAATACGTTCGTTATGAGATAACAGTTCTCTGAATTCAGAAATATTTTTATATTTTTAGAAGTTATAATAAATTAATTTATAGCAATTTATGCAGATTCTGATAGAGTTGAACGGATGGTAAGAGGTCACGATCTATGGAAGCAAAAACGAAGCCTGCAATAGCATAGATATATATAGGTGTAAGTCACCATTCACCAACTATCAAGGTCTATAATCTACACAATTATTAAACAGATGTCTCTGCCCGTGATGTAATCAACACCATAATGGGATTTCCTTCCCCTTTCCTATTTCTCTCTGTGCTCAGCGCAATCGACTTGTTCCCTACATAATATAAAATAGAAATTTAATTATTAAGTCATTTATGTGCAAGCAAACTATTCACATTTACTTCTAGTTATTGTAACTTTCTGCGTCAAGATTTTATCTATACATCACGACTCAAAGAGGAAAAATATTACTGTCTTCATTAATGACCTCTAATTTTTACATTTTAAATAAAAAATATATCTATCTACCTTAAATAGACACTGAAAACTCAACTCATTGGGATTTAATTTTGAATAAAAATATTCATACTTTCTCAGCGAATCAAGCTTGTGATCCGTTTGTTCAATTCCAAAAACATAATATCAGACAATAAATTGGAAAACTGTTATTAAGTTCCCGTTTTGAAAATCGAAGATTTTTAAAAAAAAGGGGAAGTTATAGGTTTTACCTCAATTTTCAAAAATCGAGTTCTCATCGGATCTTGACGTTTTGAGGTCCGAGAAAGCCATTCTGACTATTTTCGGCTTGACGTCCGGCCATGTGTGTGTAATCCAATTTTTGTCGTACGATATCTCAAGAACGAATCAACCAATTGAGATCCGTTTGAAAGGATTTAACGAGATTTAGACCTGATCAGATTTTGAAGTTTATGGGTCGAGCAGCTCCGAAGATATTCAGAAGAGAAAGATAAAAAAGTATTTTTTTAAAATATCATCTAAAATGATCAAATCGATTTTTTGTAAGATATTATTTTCTTGAATTTTAAAAACAGCGTCGAATGCCACAAACCGCATCAAAATCGAACGACGCTTTCAAAAGATATCGTAGTTTGAAAATTTCCTAAAAAACGTTTTTCCAAAATATCTTATCCTATTTTAGCCAAATTGATTTCTTTGGAATAAACTACTTCTTGGGCCTTTAAAAATCTCGTCGAATGGCGTAAAGCAGATTAAAATCGAACGACGCATTCAAAAGATATTGAGTTCAAAAATTTTCAAAATAACAATTCCTATAAATAACTCCCTTTTTTATAATTCTCTTTTAATGTATTAGAAACACAATGGTATCAATTTATTGTAACGTATTTAACACATAGCGGGAAGTTTTAGGGTTGGCCCACAGGTCAATCAGTTTCCACATTTTTTGTTTTGTATAAAAAGAATCTAAACATGTAATTCAGTCACTTCTCGGACTGGTTTGTTTCATACCCGAAATTAACTACGTAAAATCAGAAGTTTGTATTAAGACGGAATAGATTGTAGAGTATAGATGCTCGACAGCTAAGGTTATCTGCGTAAAAAGAAATAAAAACAAGTCACTTTCGTTAAACCAGTGTTTTTTCCCCAACAGTCTCGTAGGCGCTGATTTAATATAGGGAAGTCGACTGTACATTGTGGAATCCATATTTGACTAGACATAACTTGAATGAATGACTTTAACCTAGAAGCCGACCGGTTGCTAATGCAAGCGTAATTACCGATATAAACTTAGAGTTGAATGTTCATTCAGTTAACTTGTTCGTTTATGATGACACAGAGTATTAATGTAAACGACATTTTGGAAGCTTTCAAATGCGGTCACCACCACGCTAACCAACTACTAGTGTTAAATACTGTCGTCATGACAACACCTTCTTTAAAACAAACGAACACGAAATTTGATTGTTTACCACGGCCAATTAGTATTAAATATTGTTGATCGTTTAATAAACTTTATTATCATTGTTTTATTAAACATTAAACGACATTAATTGTCACCTAGACCTTTGTTCCAAAAAGTATTGTCAGAAAATATGATTTGACAGTGACCTCAGCGTGTGATCAGTGATCACACATATTTCGGAATACGAACAGTATTGTGGAATTCTAAATTGATTCTGCTCGAAAAATAATTGATCGTTGAAATTATATTTTTTTTAAGTTGCGTGTATACCATGTATTTGTCAAAGTTTTTTGTACAATTTCTAATTCGAAACAACATTCTTCTACGCATATTGATCAAAACTTAGCTTGAAAACCAATATTTCTCTATGCAGATGAATTATTTGTTTTTGTGTGAGTACGATCTAATGTTCTACACGACAGGAACTTTGAATACGACATTATACAGAATTTGCATGTATATAATTTGTAATTATATGTTCACAATGTAAAGTCAAATCGTATTTTTTGACAAAGCTTTGCGCAACTTAACATTAAAGTAGATGATTTTTTTTGCTATATTTGGATTATAACAAGGTTTCTGCAAAAAATGGACATTAAAACCGAGAGTTACAAATAAAACTACATAATATTTTACTCGTTTCTCTTAAAGTAACCTCATACTTGCAGATAGAATGAAATTCAGTCTGCATACTGGATATTATAATGCAATAATATTTTATTGTTAAGTAAACTATAAAAGAATCGTTGAGTAATCCTCTTCTAAATCCAACTGCAGAACTCTAATTCTTAGCTGTATCCTCTCCGTTTGTCCGTATATCTGTTTGTGTGTCTGCCTAGGAGGTAATATTTCAATAGACGTGTCAAGTTGTCCATCAATCATGATTTACACAGACGGACGTCTTCCTGGGAGAGCATCGGGACGTTTCAAGCGTCAGAAGATGCGGGATTCGCGAGCGTTTCTCTTCGAGTTCTCTTGTTCTGTTATTTGTTTTTGTGTTGTGTATACAGAATGAGCATGAACTACATTTTAGTGTAATTGCAGCAGCGCCAACCAATAAGAATAAAGCATTCTAGGGATCTCTATAACTCACATGATGCATAAATAAACTGCTTGTTGTGAACATTTTTTTTTGTCCAAGTTCCACTAGCTGCAAATGAAGTTTGTCTAGACGTGTACTAATTAGTGTATTTGCCATATGGCAACATACACTATTGGCATCCGTCGGATGGCGGAACCTAGGGGTCGGACCAAAATTTCTCGACGTTTCATAACCTCCTAAACACTTTGGCACCATGTTTAAAAATGTTTATATATATATGTATATATATATATATATATATATATATATGTATATATATATATATATATATATATATATATATATATATATATATATATATATATATATATATATATATATATATATATATATTTATATACGTATATATATATATATGTGTGTACGGGCAATAACTTTCGAAAGAGTTAATTGATTTTAACGAAATTTGGCCCACGTATTGAAATCCATCACCGCCAGAAGCCTATTTAAAATGGGCGTAATCGGGCCATTTTAAGGGTAGTTTTTAGGGGTTGAAAAATGTTTCTGGGCCCCAAAATACCGAAAAAATTCTCAGAATCGTTTCAAAATTGTAATTTAACCCTCTGGTAATAATTAAAAAGTGTCCCAAAAATTTTAATAAAATCGGCCCTACAAGACCGGACTTACAAATTTTTTGAAAACACTAATTTGTAGATAGTGACTTATTTATTGAAGGGTGTATTTAATTCGGTGTAGACGTTAGATTGATAATAATATTGTAGTTAAGAAAAAAAATGTTATTTTAAGGGGTGTATTAAGGAGTCAAATTTTTAATTTTACCCAAAAACCAACTTAAGTTCGCGTAATAAAGACACACTGCCTGTATAAGCAAATACACTATATTGTCGGCAGGGTTTTGGCACTGCGACCCGGGTTTTTAGTATTTAAAGATGCAAAGTCATGTGAATCAACTGAATCTATCTAATCTGATCAGACATAATTGTTCATTTAATCTCGTTTGAACAAAAAAGTCTAAATTTGCCTAAATTTGATTTGTCTTTGTCCAAATTTATTGTACTTTCTCATAATGATTGCCGGAATACACTGCATTTAATATACACACAATATAATGTTCTGTAACTATAACGCATTAAACTTACCAAAAATGTTCATTTAAGTCTCTTTTGGATAAAAAAGAAACATACAACTGTAACTCGTACAAGAAACGAGAATACTGAATCGAGTGTTATAAGAGTTGGGATTACCAGTATGCCCAAGAGGCTGCAGTATTCCCGACAAAATGACGATTTCCAAACAAAAAAAAAAGACTCGTTACGCCACCATTCAAAGTCATCGTATTTTTTACAACCCGTGATCACCCGCAATTCTTTCAGGCTTAAACATGTGTGTTATTCGCTATAGCTACGCTTCTACAATCGTCAAAACCAATAACTGAACCCTGTAAGAAACCAATAATGTGAATTTAAATAACTTTTATTGTTGCTGAAAGCACTTCCAGTTCAACACACAGGGGCTATCATAGCAGTGTTCATAACGATATCATTGTAAAATCACTCTATAGTTCCACCGGCAAATTTCCATGTCAGTATATTTTATTTCCCTTGTTTACAAATCAACTGATCGGCTTATGTTATTAGAGCTAGTAATAGTTTGCGTTTAAGCCTTTTGGGGTCTGGATCATTAGAGAGACTATAAAAGACGGCACCAAAACAATAAATAATCTTATGGGAAAAAGTTAACGCACATTTTTTTATATTGTTTAATTGAGAATAATAGCTATAGTCTGCTATAATTGTTAAGAAACATTCATTGTTGTAGCACTATATTATTCCAACACGTCACCGTCTGGATTTAAACCAGAATCTTTCCACTTTCGCGGCGGAATGAGTTAATCAGTTACTCTACGGTGCACACAATTCAATTTTTAATCCTTCATAATATAGCGTTTACAACACTCAAAATCACTACATGCGAGAGCCAATTATTTTTAGCAATAGCTAAACATTAACTCTCACAGTAGCGAGGGCTCTTGAATGAATCAAAGATGAACTTTTCCATTATTAGAGCATCAACAATTAGGCGTAACACTTCATTTTGGAAGATTTAAGCTTTGTTTATGTGGGTTTTTGCTGCTATTCCCCAGATTACGCACCCGTAAATTAGAACCGGTCTTAATATTGTTAGATAAGTATATCATTTTGAAGAAATGAGTTTTTAGAAGTGATTTTCTTTTATTAATCGATCACACTCACATCATTGAGAGTCTTGCATAGCACCTATTTTATTTTTATTAATGCGATAAAACCCCTATTCAAGTGAAGGCCGACATAGTTGACATCAGATGGATTTCAGTTTATTTCACGTTCGTTTATTATTATATTACAGGATTGAGCAGGGCGACGAAGAGTAAATATTTTGGTTCACATTTTTCCGGATTCAGAGTGATGTACCGCTCAATGAAAATAACTCAATGAGTTGATGCACAATTTTTTTTTATTCCTTTTTTTTTGGTTTAAACAAAAAAAAACTTTGAAATTCATCAACTGAGTGTAGTAATTGTACTGCTGCTGTATCGATGTTTTGCACGATAATTGCCGTATCATCTGCGTACCTACATTACAAGATCTGCATTATTCGGTGTTGGAATGTCGGACACGTATAAGTTGCGGAGGTAGGTTCAGCCACAGACCCCTGTGGAACGTCGGCAGAGATATAAACAACTAAAGAATGACCGAAAAAATGTATTTTTTTATTGAAATTATTTCTGTTGTTCAACTAAGTTGAATAGTCTTTGTTAAAACATGTAAATAATCACATATCAACTAAAAGTATTCAACGGGCAAAGTGAGAAACCGCTAAACGAGCAATTCGTTTATTTGTAATACGCCAGTGATTTGCAGAGTAGATCAGGGTATTTTAATTGTTTACATGTTCGCCAATACTGGAATTTGTGCAATAAATAATTGATAGGCGATCAGCTGCAGTGGTGTTTAATAAAGTTCACTTTTGTTACCTGATATAAATAATTTTAATTAACTGTTTTTCATTTGACTATAAAAGCAAATAGATAAATATTGACATGGATAAAAATACTTTAACGAAATTTTGAAATTATTTTCTGTATTTTTCTTTACAGTCCAAAAAAGTTTTTTTGTCTTTGAATTTTGACTTATTGCAACTGTACATACATTACAAAAGGTGTTAAGAAAAGCGGACTTTCCTCTCGCCTAAAAGTGATTAAAGCTCTTCTGACGCTATTTTTAAAGCTGAACTATTCGGGTAAACGCCAAATAAAGAACCAGGAATCGCACTACAGATCGTATACTGAATTTTTTGAAAAAAAAAATCCTGGAAAAATATTTTTTTTAATCATGTTTTTCAAAAATTTTCAACACAACTAAAACATTCTTTAAAGCGGAGATTTTTTTCGGCCTTTGCGTACATAGCAGCTGGGGAGTAAAATGAGAAGAAAGTCATGCGTCATCGTTTTATCCACGCTTGCTTAGCTAGTGCGCTGATTCAAATGACTAAAAGCGTAGACGCTTCACTTCTGTCGGGTATCCCCCGACGCCACTTTCCTTTTTTCTCTTTGAATTCTCGTACAAGTACAGTCATTCTCGTAAATTTCTAGCCAACAACGGTCTACCGGAGAGTATCCTAATAGGACTTCGGAGCTACCTATCGAATAGTATGTGTACTGGCAACCTTGTGAACTATAAACGGCTGTAGCGGTTTCTAAAGTGTTTCGTGTCGCTTGAACACTATATAACTAATTCTTGACTTCACTGCGCACCAAATTGTGTTAGCAAAATGTATGGGGAATATATAAAGACTTTAAATAATGTTACGTAATGTCATGCTATACGAGACAATTTCTAGTTTAGTTCTGTATTAAATATTTTATGCCATATCTTTTGAATTATTTTGCTGAATTTGTTGTACCGTTAAAACAACTACGCGAACTTAAATTTTAATAGACTGTTACAAACATAAATTGCTGACATGTCTAGTGCCTCACCTCTAAACTTCAATTTCATTCTAAATATTCAATTTAAGTTATTATGAAAGTCTTGTCAAGATTAACTGTACAGCGAGCAGAAATGGGAACATGGGGCAGTCGAAAATAGTAAAACACAGAAGAGGGAGCTTTGATTTAACGAGATGGGTTTAATGAGCAGAATTTAAAGAGGAGGGCAGTGTAATACAAAAGACAGCCATTTTTAATTGCGTAATCATTTGATCTACCGATAGATAATCAGCACTCATGAACTAAACTAAATGATTCACAAACTTTTTAATCTATTGATTTAACAGTTGCAGCTGAGCGCACACTTTTTCAAAAAAGGCTCGGATGTGACCAATGCAACTAAAACAATCGGCCTAAATATCGCCTAGTATGCCGAATGTCCTCTATAGCAGCGGTTGCTAAAGTGGTGGTCCGCGGACCACTAGTGGTCCGCGAGAAAATTTCGCTGGTCCGCAGAAAAATGTGGAATATACTTACTCATCATGTTAACACTTAAAAACACTTAAAAAATCCTATTAGTGGTCCGCGGGATTTAAATTATGAATTAACTGGTCCGTGAGGTCAAAAAGTTTGGCGACCGCTGCTCTATAGTTTGTCAGTTACGAAAAGAATTTATTTCTCTATTTTCTAGAAGGTAGCATTTTAATTTTGATTTCCACAGTTTTTACAACATTGATTTAGGATGACTCTTGAAGAATATCTCTGGTAATTTTTTATCTAACAGAAACATTTTGCGGAATGATTCATAATTTTATTATTAATGGAATCATATTTTTCAATATATTGTATTTTTCGAATTATTTCTTGTTCTCCAGAGCTTTCTTGAAATAAATTTAATATTTGTTTTGCAGTTGTATTTCTTTTACTGCTTTTTTTAAGTTTACAAGTTCATATCCGCTCTGTATTGAAGTCACGAATGAGTTGCCAGCATAATGGAGAAGAGAAAATTTTCAAAATTAAATTCTGTTTGATACAAATAAGTCGAGTACTTCTTCATTGCTCTTCTGTTAAAACGATTAAGTATTTCTTGTAAATCACTCACTCGACTCCATTTTAATATAAATGAGAAGTCTATATTATATACCTTATATATAGTATTTGGCAAGAAACTGGTAGAAGGCATATAAATATCAACGTGAAATAAGTTTGACATCGCGTAATTATAATAATTGTCTCATTTCAACTCCTTCTCCTCGAGTGAATTGATGATGCCGAGATGCTGTAAGCGATCGTCCTTGTTGATTACAAGTCATGTGAAGTAGATTAACCAACACGTAATTATATGATAGTTGTCTCATTTTAACACCTAATATTTTCTCCTTTGAATTGATTACGGTGCTTTAAGTGATCTTTATTGTTCATCATTAGATATCTATAGTAGATTTACCAGTACGTAATTAAAATAATAGACTCATTTTAATAATATACTCTTTGTATATTAATGATAATAAATATAAAAAAAACCCGGGTCGCAGTGCCAAAACCCTGTCGACAATATAGTGTATTTGCTAATACAGGTATTGTGGCTTTATTAAATGAAATTAAGTTTGTTTTTGGACAAAATAAAAAAAAATTGAACCCCTTAATACACCCCTTACAATAATAATTTTATTAGTTGAAATATTGTTATCAATCCAACATCTGCACCAAATTAAATACGACCTTCAGTAAGTAAATTCGTATACGCAAACTAGTGTTTTCATAAAATTTGTAAGTCCGGTCCTGTCGGGCCGATTTGCTTATAATTTTAGGAGCACTTTTTAGTTGCTACTTAAGGGTTAAATTTCAATTTTAAAACGATTCTGAGAATTTTTTCGGTATTTATGGGCCCAAAAACTTTTTTCAACCCCTAAAAACTACCCTTAAAATGACCCGATTGGGCCCATTTTAAATAGACTTCGTGCGGTGATAAATTCCAACATGTATGCCAAATTTCGTTAAAATGAATTAACTCCTTCGAAAGTTATTGCCCGCACATATAAATATATATATATATATATATATACGTATATATATATACGTATATAAATATATATATATATATATATATATATATATATAAATATATATATAAACATTTTTAAAAATGGTGCCAAAGTGTTTAGGAGGTTATGAAACTTCGAGAAATTTTGGTCTGACCCCTAGGTCCCGCCATCCGACCGACGCCAATAGTGTATGTTGCCATATGGCAAATACACTAATAACATTCTTTGACTAATGTGAAAAACTCCAAAAGAGTGGTGTTCCTCGTACAGAGAGATGATTTTTTAAAGATCGTTATACTGTAAATTATGACAATGTGTATCGTAATTAACAGTCAGAGAAGAAAGACTTTTTAATGTAACAATGCAGCCCCTTAGCTAAAGTTATTAAAAGAATGAAGTCGTGGTTCAATTTAGTTTTGTTAATTCAGTAATATTACTTAACGTTTCATTTAAATTTATGGGCTCGTGATGAATTGGTGATGTCGCAAGAAAATGAGAGCAACTATATTTTGAATTCTTGTGATACATTATATATATAGAAGTACATAGGTAATGTTCATGAATGTATATAATAGGTATATTATATAGAAGTTGTTGATTCTTGTTCTCTCAATTTATTTCCGTCTTAAGCTGGGCGGCGTATTATTCTCCCTCAATCTTTTATATATTCATTACTCCTCCAGATCGAACTGAAACAAGGTGTTCATTTTGAAGAAAAGACACAGGCAAATTAAGACTTAATTTTGCGACACTTTTTTTGCAATTTAATGAATAATAAATAGTATTAATTGACGTGAAATGTAATTAAAATTTTCAAAAAACATGTTTAAAAATTTGATTTATCAATCATGCACATTTCAATAGTATACTTACCTACATTTTTTCATTAACAAACATTCAATTAAAGTGAAAGTAATTTAAACTGAATATTTACTTTGCAAATGCGAAGCAGTCGTGAGGCAATGACTCCGTCACATTAACAATTCATACCCTATGCTTGACCAAGTATGGTATGTAGATTCCTGGGCGATTCTCGGCTTTATCAAAAGCCTTAATTTCGCACAGGAACAAGCAAATTATAGGGTTTCTATTAAGGCGTTGTGAAAAGTGTGAATTTTTGAAAAAATAATTTAACAGTTATTAAGTGAAAAGTATTAAAAATGTTGAATACGCGTGTTTATTAACATTTAAAATGTATAAAATGTATTTTTCTAATATAAACATAATTTTCTATAAGGTTAAATAATAAACCACTGATGAAAACGATGACTACGCCAAAAATAATCTAATCTACAAAATGAAAATTAATTTTGTAAAATAATATAGCAGTTATCGTATGACGGAGGGTTTTTTTTCTTTCAAAAATACAATGTTAATGCTGCTTTAAACTTTAGTGTGCAATTTTTGAACAAACAATATATGTTTACCTGTTCATAAATAATTATCTTTTCAAAAAATTAAAAAAAAAAACCCTCCTGGCATACGATAACTTCAACACTATTTTACAAGATTATTTTTCATCTTTACAGATTGGATCATTTTTCGCGTAGTTATCTTCTTGCCTAGGTTAAGCGCCGTAATTTTCATCAGTGGACCATAAAACGATTCCATAGAAAGAAATATTTATATTAGAAAGCTATTTTTTTATTATATTTTAATGTTCATAAAAGACTTAATCGTATAAACGACTTTTTTCATATTTTTCATTTAACTACCGTTCAAATATGTTTTTGAAACTTTACACTTTACACAGCGCTTAGGTAACCTATGTAACCACTCAAGATTCCGTCGTTGACGAGGTTTGTCTCACGCCCTGTGACCTAATCTAATCTAATTTAAACTCAATTGTACCCAATAACCATTTATTCTTTTAATTTATCAAAAAATAAAAACTTTAGTTAGTTCATGCTGTGTTTCAATATATAATCTAATTTGTGAATAACTAAAAAGCGATCAAAACTGTTAAACTGTTTAATTAATTATTATTTAAATCGAATTGGAAACAATTATAAACAGTACAAAGTAAGAGAAAAGTAATTAAAATAAAAATTGAGTTTTACTGAAAATAATCAAAAACGCTGATTACTTGGCGAATTTATTAGTGTATTTGCCATAGGCAACATACACTATTGGCGTTGGTCGGATGGCGGGACCTAGGGGTCGGACCAAAATTTCTCGACGTTTCATAACCTTCTAAACACTTTGGCACCATTTTTAAAAATGTTTATATATATATATGTATATATATATATATATATATATATATATATATATATATATATATATATATATATATATATATATATATGTGTGTGCGCGCTATAACTTTCGAAAGAGTTAATTGATTTTTACGAAATTTTGCCCACATGTTGGAATCCACTACCGCAAGAACCCTATTTAAAATGGGCCCAATCGGGCCATTTTAGGGTAGTTTTTAGGGGTTGAAAAAAGTTTTTGGGCCCAAAAATACCTAAAAAATTCTCAGAATCGTTTCAAAATTGAAATTTAACCCTTTAATAGCAATTAAAAAGTGCTCCTAAAATTTTAATAAAATCGGCCCGACAGGACCGGATTTACAAATTTTATGAAAACACTAGTTTGCAGATAGTGAATTATTTGCTGAAAGGTGTATATAATTTAGTTTAGAGGTTCGATTGATAATAATTGCAACTGAGAAAAAAATGTTCTTTTAAGGGGTGGATTAAGGAGTCAAATTTTTTATTTTGCCCAAAAAACCAACTTAAGTTCAGCTAATAAAGCCACACTGCCTATATTAACAAATACACTATATTGTCGGCAGGGTTTTGGCACTGCGACCCGGGTTTTTTTATAAATTGTGCGATTTTGAGTGATTTTCAGCTATACATTATTATACAAAATACAATTTTTACAAAGTTTTTGATCTTTTTTTTTGAAAATATTTATAAGACTTCATTAGCTCATTAAAACGTTTTCTAAATAAAAATACAGAAAAATATTCGTCCTGTTCCGTGTATTTCCGAGAAATTAAACATTTCTTTTAAAACAAACATAATTAAAATAGAATAAACAGACCGACATATCCGTTGGTTTTATATTTGAACTGTCATTATTTATTGGAGTGTAATCTAGAATTTAATTAAAAATAATCAACGACAAATAAACATTGCAAAGACTAACCGCGTATTTATTTTATATTTATTTGTAAATTTATAAATAGACACACACAATATGGGCTTCAAATTATGGATGGGAGGTCTTTTAACGTTTTTCTCAAAACTAATTTTTTCCGACATCAATAATATGCAATGTTCCTGAAATAAAGGGTCTACACATAAAGAAAATCTCAAGACCAGCTGAAAATTATTTTAAATGTAACAAGCAAATAACACTTTTCTCTTATCTATTCTGAGAACCGTTATTATTAGTGTATTTGCCATATGGCAACATACACTATTGGCGTCGGTCGGATGGCGGGACCTAGGGGTCGGACCAAAATTTCTCGACGTTTCATATCCTCCTAAACACTTTGGCACCATTTTTAAAAATGTTTATATATATATATGTATATATATATATATATATATATATATATATATATATATGTGTACGCGCGATAACTTTCGAAAGACTTAATTGATTTCAACGAAATTTGGGCCACGTGTTGAAATCCATCACCGCAAGAAGCCTATTTAAAATGGGCCTAATCGGGCCATTTTAAGGATAGTTTTTAGGGGTTGGAAACTGTTTTTGGGCCCCAAAATACCGAAAAAGTTCTCCGAATCGTTTCAAAATTGAAATTTAACCATTTGGTAGTGATTAAAAAGTGTCCCCACAATTTTAATAAAATCGGCCCGACAGGACCGGATTTACAAATTTTATGAAAACACTAGTTTGCAGATAGTGACTTATTTATTGAAGGGTGTATTTAATTCGGTGTAGACGTTAGATTGATAATAATATTACAATTAAGAAAAAAATGTTATTTTAAGGGGTGTATTAAGGGGTTAAATTTTTTATTTTGTCCAAAAACAAACTTAATTTCACATAATAAAAGTATAAAACCACACGGCCCTATACAAGCAAATACACTATATTGTCGGCAGGGTTTTGGCACTGCGACCCGGGTTTTTATTATTATTATTACTACGGAGCATTTGAATTTAAAAAGAAAATTGATTAGTCAGAATTTTATGAGATCTCAGAATGTTTATGACGTAGTACTAATAATAATGTAAAATGTGATCTTGAGAATAGCCACTCGTGTAGCAATGCCGTTGTTTACAAAATCCCAGGTTTTAAACCGACAATAGCTAAAAATACAATTTGGATTATTTAGATATTATTAAAAAAAAATATCAGTTAGTGCTAAATATAAATTACCCTACCTATTGAAGCCCTTGAAAAAAAATAAGAAAATTCTATCTTAACTGCGTTCAGTGTTCATTATTATTAAATTCAAATTTTTCTATCCCTTGCTCAAATACCTAAAAAACAAATGTATGTTGAATTATAAACACAGGCATGAAAACCTTTTGAAATACATTGCTATTCAGTTTTGTACGCAAAATGTTGAATAAACCAATAAAAAATTCTATGCAAAATAAAAAGAAAAAAAAATATGTTGCACTCGTATTGCTGCCATGTCGCCTGTATTTTTTAAATTGAATAATAAAATTTGCTCGTCTGTAAACGTCCCCTGGAAATGATTGGTGAAATGTTTGTGCGGGGTTCACAATGTTAAAGAAAATAATTTACCGAAATTTATTTCAGAGATTTCGTTTATGTCACGACTCACGGCGAATATAAAGAAAAATTGAGAACTTTATGTGTAATGTTTTTTTGTCAGCATAGCGATGACAATTCTAGCGACAGTCTCTCATGACAATAATAATATATTGTTATAATTTTTAAAATATTTGTCCGATTTGTCACCCGCTAATGAATTTTTGAAGTTGAAACCAGTCGTGACATATTTGTCATATGTATTTATTAGCTTACTTTTTAAATTTTCATCTAGAAAGTTTAAAAAAGTGTTTTGATACCTGCTTAATCTAACTCAAACTGTATATCTGACTCAACGCCTCATTTTGAAACTTTCATATAAAATTTTTTGTACAGTGCCGACAACAAATTAAAATTGGAAGCCCTGTATTACTGTGTGCGTAACCTACAACGGGAACAGTGTTTTGTAATGTGAGTATGGTAGCATTGGCAAGCAGATGATACATGTTGCATATTTAAATGTTGGCAGCAGTATTGCCAATGTGTAACAAAAGCTCCAAGGAACAAAAACTCTAGTCTCGGGTATTTTCCCAATCCTATTAAATTCATATGTTTGTTAGTGCATTGTCAAAATTGTAATTATAATATGAAAATTATAATTTCAAAAATGCAGAGTACATTCTTGAAAGCGCCATCAAAAAGCTCGTACCCAACCTAGGACATCGTAAGTTATGCGCTTGCGAATTATCGTGTTGGGAGAAAATTTAAAAAAAAATCGCCAAAAATAATTGGCGCGTTTAAAAATCGCGTTAAACGTGACGTACTCTGGTAAACGCCTAGTCTGGACGTCGTCTATTAGTTCATGTTTTGCCGTCATGACGTCATCACTATTAGCAGGACTGCACGAATCAGATTACATCACCACAGATATTAAAAGTTTTTCTTTGAAATAAACATGATTTTAATCCCAACTGCGATTTTCTTTTGCTTAATCCTTATCGCGTAGATTAAGCTGCATCTTAGTCAGTAAGAACGGCTGAATTATAGTAGAAACGTGAGTTTTAAATTCAGCGGGACGGCTGTGTTAAAATTCCTTATAAAATTTTATTATTATTATTATTCTTGCCCTAACGTATGTTTATTTTGAAAACCACTGTATCTTTATTTACTATTTTTGTGTATGATGATATCCAGTTGATGTTATTATATTACATTTTAAACACGAAAATGAAATTTGACGCAATTAATTAATGTTTCCAAAGTAAATAAATCTTTCATTTTCTTCCGCCTTTCCTTTATTTCTTTCGCTTCACGAGAAAATTTAACGACCCGTGTTCTAAAATGAATAATAATTATTAAGTTTTATATTTAAGGCTGTAAATCTTGCATAATAAACGTTTAAACAAAAATTATCGTAATATTCCATAATAATATAAACTCAAATATACTATGAGTTATAAGTTTGACAATAAATTAACATATAAAATTGTGAATAGAAAATCTTTACGTATTACTGAAAGCACACCCTTTTCAGTAATAAATTGTAATAGCTGATATATTATTGTTTAATTATAATATTAAATTTTGGTTCTTTAACTTTAGTAGCACACTTTTTATTTCTGTTATTAAGATCTTATAGATACAATGAACAAACACACTATACTGTTACAACAATTCATTATTAAAAAAGTATCGATAGATCATGATCAGTATATTACATAATCATGAAAAGTCGGCTTTAAAAAAACCTTATAGAAGACGCATAACCCGGCGTTATGATCCGGGAATACGTGAGCAGGAAGGGAATACTAAACCTAAGAAGCTTTAAGTCGCCACAATCTGCGGTACATGTGTACTACGTGTTCCTAAGTTCGTAGGTAATGAATTTCCCCTTACATGCTCCAGTAAGAAGATTATCCGGCAATTCAGGTGGAATTAAATTGCACATTGGAATTAAAAGCGTCCATATACTGCTTCATATAATTATGTACTTACGAAATGAAGTTCACATAGTTGCTGCAATCGATTCATCTTCAGTGGTTCGTTCCACGTCAGTAGTCCCAAAATAGTTATATTAGTACTAAAAACTATTAAACTAAAACAGATATGTTCATCAACATAGTTTAAATGTTGACGCGAAACTTAATAGTACTTAATAGAATATATTCTTTTATCTTTTAAAAGACCTTTGTTGTGAAGATATTGCATATTAAAAAAAATGCACGGTAGTTGGCAATTTTCTTTTAAACGTTTCTTACTTTTTGGTGTGACATCTTGGCGGAAGAACTTGTTTCCATTTTTGTCAGCATACTCAGTCGAGCGATTCTGGATCTATTTTGATAAAACTTGACACGCTAACAAATTAATCCTTAAATTTAAATGATAAGGTACTTCTTACTCGACTACGCTTGGATTATGATAGAGGATGAAATTGCCGTCACAAGAAATCATACATAGCCAGAAGTATAACTCTCTAATACGAATTCTACTTATCCTTGTGTCCTAAATGCTCGGTTAACCTGAGCTATCCTGAAATGGCCAGCGCTACACCCTCTCGAGTAACAGAAGGAACTGTTTCTTTCACATCGCGGTTTAGTAAGGCATTTTATTCAGATACTTTATCTAAGTACTACTTGTTTTATTTCATTTTAAAATTGTGCTTACTATGATAGCAAAACATTTTTAAACAAAACCTGTATGTATAAATCAATTAAGTACGCCTATGAAAAAGCAATAATTATCTTTCACTTGGAACCAATGCCTCGAATTCGCCAGAAGACACATCAAAGGCACCGACTCCGAGTTAAGCTTCTAGTTTACATTTATTGTCGTACTGCCGTTAAAACGAAATCGTCTGTGGGTAAAATCGAAAATCACGCGGTCGACGCAAGAAGTTCACTTTTCTACGCAAACAAAATCATGGCCTGGTATATCTTTCAAGTTTCATATCATTATAATCACCTCTACTTGCGATTCAAACTATCAAATTACACCTCTAAATTATTTCAAGGACAGAAAATGAGCACATAATTCAAATCACGTTGAGTATTTTTAATCATCAAATAACCATCCTCGATATTGTCGACAGTGTTTTATAACAGGAAAATCACTAATGAGTCGATTACGTAACGAGTATTTTGTATTATACATTTTTTAATAACTCGTTATTATTTAGGTAGATGGGATTGATTCACATAAAAATAATGAATCTTTCTTTATTGTAATGAGTTTATTATTACCCAGGAACATCTGTTTTCACTGTGCTTAATTAACAAGCTTGTTTTCTGTGCTAAATTGAATCGACATTAAGAGATATTTAATTTGTGAAAGTACTTCTTCCAAACCCACGTTAGATATATACTGACCTGGTAGATGGAAACTGATACGGCATATATATATATAAAAAGAAACACCTGGTAAATTTCATATTTCTGGAATATATGAAATTTTCCAGGTATTTCTTTTTATATTTATATATTATGCTTGGTAGGCTACAAATATATATAATTAATTATAATTAATAATATTAAGTTGTGAGGTTCTGTAGAAATGTCTGCTAAACAATGACAACAGAATATGTGGGCTCATTTACAATACAAACAAATTCTAATATCTTTACTAGTTTAACATGCAGAAACTTAGCTATGTTCTATTTTAAATTTCGTACGTAGAAAGTCTAATGTTTCGTCAATTTTTTAATTATTTTCAGAATTTCGTTACTCTTGGTAACCATTAAAATTTAACAGCAAATTAAGGACCGAAAGGGTTGTCGTTGCCTCGATTTTAAAATGTAGGCCAGGCATTCGTTAACACCCGAAAGGTGAGAGAATTCGTTTAACCGTAATGGGGAGACGGTTTGGTTGGACGATGAGTCTATGAGTTATAAGCGTGCGTACATCTACCAAGGGAAATCTTTTGAATAAATGCTAGCATGGCTTTTTAACAATACACGTAGCCGCATACACATAGAAACTTCAACTAGTACTGCAAACTTTATATTAGTCGTTAAAAAGTAAAAAGTCAATTTCATTTCATCATTCTGAAAAGTTTATTTTTAATAACAAAAAGTCATAATGAGGCAAAAAACGCAAATTGAACTAGAATTTTAAGTGGTTTTGTAATTAGTCAGAGCATATTACTAATTATTCATTCATCAATTTAATATTCCTCTGCTTACGATATTGTGTAGATTTGTGGTTAGTATTTTATATGAAAATATGTTTCAAGTGTTCTTTCACATTTTACGTTATTTATGTTGTTTGTTTTGTCGTTGTTGTTGATGTTGATATTCAGTAGCGTTACTGAAATCGATCATATAAACCGGTATTATGAGTGACTACTTCTTAAGAAACAATAAACAGCTCACAATTCTATAAAATTTTAATTGACACTTGAAAATTTTTTGTGAAATGTACTGTAAGAACAAAAATAATGTTTAATCTATTTAGTGTTTATTGCAGTCATAATAATTATTAACCGAAATTATTTTTAAAGTATACTTCTTTATATGCGTTTTGTGAATTTCGCGCCAAGGGACAATTCGGTTAGTTGGTGTTACGAAAACCTTTCGACGTGTTTGCGCGGCCTATTTTTACAGCGTAATAGCATCTATACATATCAAACTCAAAATTCTTTGTAAGAACCGAAATCTTTTTTTTTTTCAAAGTACATTTTATTAAGAGTTTATTTCTAAATGCTATATCTATTTAGTCAATTCCACTGTTTGTAGCTAAAACACTGTTCTTACATAACGACAATGATAACAAAATTTATAAACACTGTCTTTAATCACTAACGTTTAACATGATATTCAGGTTAAGAATTAATAACAAGTAATTAAATATTCGAATGTTTGCAGATCTTTTTTGTCACTCGTTTTCAAAAAAACGCTCCTATAAACTGTCATTTCTTTGTGGTCACTAAGGTTATAGTGGTCACGTGTCGACTTTGGTATCAATTCATAGTTGTCGAGTGACAAATTCACGCTGCACGTTTGTATTTTTATAGGTGCAAAAAATAATTATTTCTACTAATGAAGATTAAAATTGTAAAAAGAAAACCAAAAGTACTAGCTTATCAATACAAATTGATCTTAAATTATGTTCATGCTATAATATGTTATGTGAAATGCTCTCACCAATAAAATCCTCAATTGTGAATAAACAACGGAAAAATTAGAGCGCTTACACTAAAAATAGACTACTATAGTGATGGCTAACAACACACATTTACACGTTACAATTTATTCTCGGTTATAAACACGACACGTGATCATTTCGTGGAAATCACTTTACTTAGCTGAATAAAAAAGAAAAAAAACGCAGGGTGCTTATTTTGCTAGACAATTGATAATCATGGCGACTGTAGGAGAATAAGCCTGATTATTTGTTATATGAAAAAAGTCTGAAAAAACAACTGTAGACACGTTCCACCGCCATCAAAACCGATACTTCCACCACATGCTACTTTTCTATCTTTTGAACTTATTGTTTATAAGTAAACAAAATATCACAATACTGTTTTGTCACTAGCTCTAACAACAATTTTTCAAGTCAATTGGACTAATGGAAGTATGTGCGTTACAAGATTACGAAATAATATTTATATACGACTCAATTATAAGTTACAATGAAAATTAGTATCGTATTTCACGAAGAAAGATAATTTAATATAAATGAAACTTTCAGTTAGCTATTCTCAGAAATAATGTATTTAATACGAATTCTTTGTGCTTTATTATATAATACTAATTTTTACTAAAACCGTTTGATCCCAAGATAATAATCTATATTAAATAACATCTGAAAAACTCATGACAGAACAAAACAACAGGTGATATTTAATCAAAATACTGTATTTTAATATTTTCCTCTAGAAAATTTACTCCTGTCAGAATTTACTTTAAAACAATATAGGTGAAAACTGAAACACGAGAAAAGAGAATCATAAAAAATTGTTTCATTAAAGCTATAATATTTTGGAAATGTGTGTGTTTATTTGTTTTTAATTAAAAATAATACTTACATACATACATACATACACTTACAGTAGTTTCATTATTTTAGCAGCAACCAAAAAGATTTTTAAAAGTTCATTAATAATTTCGGCGCTGATATTCTAAAATCTAATCTAATATCTCAAATATGGTTCTCCAAAACATCTCATCGTATCCACTCAACAAAATCTCAAATAAAATCGTGACTTTAATTAATATTTTTTGTTAACCGATTTCAAAAAAGAGGTTATCAGTTCGTCATGTACGTATATACAATATACATATGTATATTTTTTTTTTGTTCAGCCATAATTTTTCGAGAGGAGCTAACCGATTTGAAAAAAATCAACACCATTTACGTCTACGTCTTGGTAAAAGGAGTTTTGTTTTATATGTTTATTTCCAGAATTTATGAATCGATTCTGACAATTCTTTTTCTATTTAATAGAAAGTATCTTCAGGGTGGTACCATATACGTTACTCAAATCGGTTCAAAAGAAAGTGGCTAATAACGTGCGACCTACGTACTTCAAAGTCATTAAAAATTCAATCTCCTTCAAAAAGTACCACTAAAAAGCGTAAAATAATAAAGTGTCAAGCGAAAATACAATACATAGGTACATAAAAAATATGGTAATTTAATTGGCGCCGAGTTCTAAACTTTATTATGTGATACTTTTTAGGGCCATTCTTTGAAGAATGCTCAATACTTTAAGTTCTTTTAGCGAAGCGAAATAAAGGTGAAATCTCTTTAGAAATACTACATGTTTGCTAAGCAGGCTTTTAAGTTTTTTTGTTAAACATGTCAGTTATATGAAGAACAGTTTTAAACTGTTCTTCATATAACTGACATATTTTAACGACATGATTAAACCACCAGGAAAGATAATTTTTAACGTAGCTATGAACTTAACTAATTTTCATCAGACTGCTGTTTTTATCTAACTTTCTTCCAGACGTACAAAAAATCAACGACAGAAGTTGCTAGTACTTGCATGTAATCATTAACTTAGAAAATAGACCGTGCATTTGGATTGCTCTAACAACATTAGCGCATTTTACATTTAAAAAAATCAATAGCTGCAAAAAATACAAGAGGCGCTATCTAGGACCCTGCTGTACTAGCTCACAAAAAGAATGGCAGTTATTTGAAGCCTATGGCAGTTAAAACCGCTATTTCGCCTTTGGATTGAATTTTCGTAATAATAACGTGATTATTTTGTGATAAGAATAATTTGTGAAATTTCCAAATTAAATTTGCAGTATAAAATTTCAGAAATGCACTACGAATTTCCCTTTTGGTGTAAGCGAGATGAAATAAGGTGACTCCCAAAATCTGTCTCTTTCTGAGAACTTGGTTGCTAACTGCACTGATTTCTAAACGTATATGTCTTTAACCCCTATTTTAAAAATATTTAAAAAAATAAACTCCGTATAAATTTACACAGAAATAAGAAAGAACTGGATGAACTTCGTTTACGTAATCTTAACCTTGTGATAATTTGGATGAATCAAGTGCAGTTCTTTACTTCTAAAGTAGCCGAATAACGTGTGCATCACTAATTTGAACAAAATGCTGTACCAGTTTTTCAGTAGCGCAACGTGATGTGATTGTATTAAGAATTTAAGATGTCGATGTTTTTGTATCCATTATACTTTTTTTAGGTAAATTTTCATCTCACAGTTGTACATTAGTTAACTGTTTTTTCTCTAATCATTATTACTAGAACCAAAATTGAGTGCGAAGTTCATCATAAAAGAAATAGGTAATGAAAATGTTTAAAAAAATACCGATAAAACTATGTATATTTCTTAAACAAAAATATTTCATTGTTTTACTAATAATATAAGTACACATTTTTGTAGTAATTTTTAATGCAGATTGACTAGATTATTAAATAAAAAAAATAATACACTAGGTACATTAAATTTTTTCCCTCTTTTAAGTGCTTAACAAAACAATTTCTGATACATTTATAAAAATATGATTATTACGTATATGATTATCTTTAATCAATTAAGAATGCCCTAAATATAGATATTGCACGCCACTGTCATGAATCAACCGGACCACTGATTCTGTGGGAAAGCTAAGTAGCAAAATAATTAACTCGTCAAGTTGGTGCTTCGTTTTGCATCCAGGTTAGGGATGTGGAGGATATTGTACGGATAAAATTAGATACAAGGTCATAGGAGCAGTGTTAAGGAATTTCGAATTAAATGTCCACTACCGACCATGATCAGAGAAACACCTTGACATGTTTTAGTTAGAATAGTAGGAGAGAAAAACGTCTCGACTAGTTGAAACCCAGATCTACCTATCACAAGCGAAGCGTCGTCATATTTCTAGAGTGAGCTATCGGTTGCACATATTGATTGTAAAACTGCAAACATCTCCCCATCCCTATATTCTGCCATTATGTACCTACAATGCTAGAGTAACAAACCTGCATACATAATGAAGAACCGGGCTAATTGGTTTTTAGTTTGAATGGATTTAAATAATAAGTAGTTGGCAGCAATGTTTTGCATGAATGCTTCCGTCACTCCGTCCTTTACCAGTCCAGCCTTTCATCCTTGTTTTTGCTCCCAGTTCTCGTCATTTGAACCCCCGGCGTGTCGACACAAGTAGTTTAATAAATCACACAAAGCTGGATGGCTTTAACCTTTTCAAGACAGTCAAAATTATAGACATAAATATAGGGTGGTCCGGATTCCCCAACCATTTCAAAATATTATAGATATTTCTGTAAATTGTCAACGTGTGGTCTTTTTCACTTGTCGCTATTTAAAACAATAAAAATGTATATACTACGATTTTTACTTCTTTTGGCACTGTAGAGTAAAATTGATTATTGAGATTAAAAATGTAACGAGCGTGTTGCAATGTACGTATAGCGTATACTATAAAAACCGGCTATCTAGAACAGGGGTCTCCAAACTACGGCCCGCGGGCCAAATGTGGCCCGCAGCAGCGGATCGAATATGCCCTTTATCTGGCCCGTCATAATTAAATTGAATATCTTACTAACTGTAATAAGCAACATAGATAGGACAATTACATATTGAAATGAAAAAAGAAACATAACTTTATTATGATCAATCAGACTTATGTAGCTGTGAATTTCCACTGACGAATGTTCGCAACGGAAATTATCAGTAGCGACTTCAAATGTTCATCCGTTTATTTGGATCTGTAAATATTTTGCGCGTAATTCAAAACTATATTGATGCTACGATGAGCCCAGGGCAGATGAGATAGGCCGTGGCCCTTGAGAACTAGTAGAGCACTCAGTGTGGCCCTTACGCTAAAAAGTTTGAAGACCCCTGATCTAGAACACTAAGCTAAGTTGACGGTGAGGTCGAATACACACCTCGTAACAAAAAGGTTGTATGTTTGTTGATGCCATTATTGCTTTTAATTATTTATTTTATGCTTTTTTTACTATTATACCAATTTTAATTTTGTAGCGTGTAGTATAAAATACACTCTCTTTTTTTACTTGAGACGCTCCATGTTTAACTTTGCAATTTGGCTTTTTTTAATTGTTAATTTTTAACCTGTAAATACTTATTTTAAGTATTTGGATTGAATAATAAAATAACTTATTTTGTTGAAACATGCGCAAGCATTTCTTTTCATTATGCAACTACCGAGCGGTCTAGCATAGTGAGGAGAGCACTAGACTCACATTCCAGAGGCCGGGGAAGATGTGGCCAGAAGTTTTTCCTATTGCCTCTCGTCGAGAAATGGAAATTCCTATACCGGTCTTTTGTTGAGGTTTTCCATGGTTTGCCACAATTAATTCCAGATAAATATCGAAATGATTCCTTATTCGAAGTCTTAGCCAATTACTTTTCAAAACCCTAGTTCAAAAATACCTTGTCCTAATTTTGTGTATAGTTCGAGAAGTGGTTTATGGAAAATAGTGATGCTGATGTTATGACATAATGTCAAGAAACGGACGTTAAACGCATTATTATTATATATAGTATTATTCTTATTATGTAAAAAGACACCTGTTTCCAGTATGTGTTGCACAGAAATTAGTTATTTTTTATCAAATATTGTTTGTTTAAATTAGATAACAGATTGCAAATTCGTTGTGCTGTTAGTAATTACAAAGCAGAATAAAATAATTCCGTATTTGTATAATAAAGTACGCTAACAAACATTTGTGAAATTTATTTTTTTAGATATGACAGTACCGTCTTGCTAAATGCAAACGTAGCTCGTTTGTTTACGAACCTAATGTAATTAGACAGCTGCATTTAAGCCCGAACGCTCAGATGTAATTTAGACAGCACAAACATTACTATAATTAAATGCATTCTAACATATATAAAATAATTCACATTCTGTAACAGGTAATTAATTCTCATACACACAAATATCCTACTGAAGTGTCGTTTTGTGACGTTACGTCTATGGACTGAAACAGGAAAAATCGATCTCTTACTAAAAAAAACCCGGATCGCAGTGCCAAAACCCTGCCGACAATATAGTGTATTTGCTTATACAGGCAGTGTGACTTTATTATGCAAACTTAAGTTAGTTTTTGGGCAAAATAAAAAAATTTGACTCCTTAATACACCCCTTAAAATAACATTTTTTTTTATTAATTGCAATATTATTATCAATCGAACCTCTATACCAAAGGTATATACACCTTTTAGTAAATAATTCACTATCTGCAAACTAGTCTTTCTTAAAATTTTTAAATCTGGTCCTGTAAGGTCGATTTTATTAAAATTTTAGGGACACATTTTAATTACTGCCAGAGGGTTAAATGTCAATTTCGAAACGAAACGTATATATATATATATATATATATATATATATATATATATATATATATATAAACATTTTCAAAAATGGTGCCAAAGTGTTTAGGAGGTTATGAAACGTCGAGAAATTTTGGTCTGACCTCTAGGTCCCGCCATCCGACCGATGCCAATAGTGTATGTTGCCATATGGCAAATACAAGGTAAAGCGATGTGTGACCAAATAAGTCCAGTCCAATTACTGTTTAATTATTTTTAATGCGTTTGTTAGTTAATTTAATATACAAATTTAAATATATTTAAAAAGGTAGGATAAAGGGTGACTGTGTGGAGCAGGACGTGAAAACAATAGGAGAACGTAATTGGAGAAGTAACAGGGACGACTGGAAATATCTCTTGAGGAAGGCCATGGCCCACACTGGGCTGTAGTGTCAATGATATATATAAGACAAGCGATAGAGTAGAATTGGGCACGCAAAGTAGGCAAGCATTTCTACTTTGTGATTAGCACAATATCATTAGTACTATATTTTTATTAACAGCATTTAAGTTGAATATTTTCTTTCTGAAATGTATACTTCAAATTCTGCGTAGCAAATGAACACTAAATTAAGATATAATTAATCTTTCTTCGAAGTGTTTATTCATACAGAATTGTATACTTTTACTGAAAGCAATAAATGCTGTTATAAATTGGCACTTCTTTTTAACTATCGTAGTTTAAAATTCAATATATATTATTTCGGATCTTCGCATTTTTGTTGTAATGCTTACATGTTAATTGTCAAGTAAGACAATATGGAATGATAAAATATCAGTAATATCCAAAGTTATCATTAAGTAATGGATATACTCGTATTTTAAATTATTATACATAATATGTTTTTAACAAATTAGTAACAAAAAGTAAAGAACTGAATTCCTCAAATAATGGAATTTCTTATGCCAACAGTGCAAGTTACCGCAAATGTTCAACATGATATCCATTTTGCTGTTGTACAATCGCCACCCATTCCTCCAAATTGTACACAGCATTATTCAACATTTTTGGCTGAATTGCACCAATTTTCTCCCTAATACTGTCTTTTAATTCTTCCAGCGTTGTTGGTCGTGTTCTAAGCAACAATTTTTTTAAATAACCCGACAACTAGTAGTCCTTGGTTTTCCTCAGAAGGTCAATTATGAATTCTGTTTGTGCTTTGCTAATCAAATTACGGCATGTTTTCGTTTTGCAAGACCTTGCTCTTAAACCCATTTTCGTATAAATTCTTCGTTTCCAGCAGTATAATTTCTCCCGCATCTGTAATAGAATTGTACTAAACCAATTCTTGTTTGTAGATCCACGTTATTAAAAAGTAAATCGTTTCAATTTACGTTTACGTGAGTTTTATTTTGAGAACAATTCTGTAAATCTCGATGATTCTGTTTGACATTTGTATCAGAAGTTGTCACGTATGAAACAAAGTCGTTATTCGCGTCTATCTATTTGTTTGCTTAGTTCCTTAAATGTGGTTTTCATCATCATTTAGAGGATTTCTTCCGGAAGGTTTATGTGTATAAATACACCCATATTAAATTCAAAGCCAGTAGAGAATAATCGTTGTTTTGTAATTAAGTCATAAAAAGACGCTTTTAGGATGCTTACATGGGTTACGCTAACTAAACCATAGAAGAGTTATATTAAATTATTGTACTTTGTAAGCCTTTTCAAGGCCTACAAGAAAGTCCTCGATAGCATATGTCTATATCTTCTAAAGATGATCCACAGTAATAATGTTTGTGTTTAAAAAATTTGATCAAAAATAATACATTATTTACGAAGCTATTTTGACAGACATGGTATTAATGCTTATCCATGTAAATACGTTAGGCATTTAATTTATGTCAAAGTTGACCTTTATACCATATCATTTAAATGAATATCACAGATTTAAAAATTACTTGCAACAAAATAATTATGATTGACTTACTTGGCGAAGCTTGCGAAGCTATTTTGATAAGCAATCTACAAATCCGGGCGAAGCTGAACCAGGCCTCTAGTTAATTATTTCTGTTTAATAATATGCCAACAAACGTCGTGCATACAAATATTACTGTAACAAGACCTTTCTCTCTATCTTCGTTTCCCAACATTCCCACATCTAACATTACACGAAGATGACTGGAACGATTTTGATGAAACCTCTATAAGGTACTTTTTACCCAGTTACAAGCGAATCTGCGGGCACAATCGATGTTTTTAAAACCACTTATAAATATAAGTATTGATATATAGCCACCTAGTTAAGAATATTATCAAAATGTCAACTGTGCCACTCTACATACAAAACATTTGGTTCCTAGAATGCTGTGTCAAATAGGAAACGTGAAGTCAAACCACCCTATTTACAATTCTCTCTGGCTTTTGAATTAAGAATCTATTCAAAGCCCGTTTGCTTGCTTTCCTTTGAATGGAATTTCGTGACGAATTGAATTATGTTTCATATTATATTACATAACAACATTTTGAAACGTCGAGCGTAGTTCATTTTTACTGTTTGTCATACATAGATTCAGCTTTGCATTGCCATTGCTAATGGATTCTTGGACAAAAAGAAAGCGACATATTTTCTAATGGAAAATATTTTTACAGAAAAATTGAAAATATAAAAATAATTTTTACATGACTTATACTAATATTACAAAGAGGAAACATTTGTTTCTTTGTGTTGGGTAATTTCAGAAATTTAAATTAGAACTTAAAATAAAATCGAGCGACGGAGCGATCGGGTACTCGAGCAAGAAAATTATAATTCTGCTGTATACTATTTTTTTAAATTTTATTTTTGAGTGACAAAAACGCCACAAATAATAGAATAAGTCGGTAGGTATTAGTTTTGGAGAAAAAAATATCATTAAAATTAACACGTTTCTTTCATACTTTTCGAACTGAGGGAATTATTTTGTGCTATTATAGGAACATTTTAACGCATATAACTTCTAAACCAATAGATATCCGAGCTTCTACTAATTGTACTTATTGAATTTCTACAAGTAAGGTAAAGCTCTGTCAGATTTCGGTTTTCGTCAAAAATCTGAGTTTTTTTAATTTAATAGCAAAACTCAATATCTCCAATATATTTCTGAAGTTAAGAATGTTTATAAAAAAATCACACTGATTCCAATAAGCACAGGTAAAAGTCTGTATCTGTTTTAATTTAGTAGAACTAATTACGCTGATTTTAATGAGCCCAAGTATTTCACCGAGTCACTCTAGCAGAAATTGAGGGGATCATAAAAATATGAAAAAAGATGTTTTATTTAAATTATACGGTGGAAATACGGGTATGATTAAGTCCTATTTTAGTATTTTTATTTATTTATTTATTTATTTCCCAACAGATAAGTACATCCAATAATAGGGAAAATCACATCTCGATATTGAACACATGCATGAAATACAATATACAGGGTGAGTCAGACCACCCGTATCAGTCGTTTTTTTTTCGAAAGCGGTTAGTCGTAGAGAGTTGTGTCAAAAATCTGTATCATAAAAGCCCTAATGAAGAATCAAATGGTAATATTTTTTCCCCCCGGAAAGGTCGGTTTCCCTAGTAGAATGTTCAGAACTCCGGAATTTTAAATGGCACGATAGGTCGAAAGTGGTATTATTGAAAAGATCTTTATAAAAAATAAGCAAGTTTTGTAGGATATTTTTTTTGTTGCTGTCACCCCTGTTAAGTAATATTCGTTTGAAATTATTAAATTGAAATGTGATAATAACGAACTTAATTTTAAAAGTCGGCATTTAAAATCTAGTTACCTAATTAGACAATGTCAGAATAAATTATCAATAATTGCAATTGCTTTTTTTGTCGTAAAATCACACATTGAGCAAATTATCAGTTTATTGTTCAGTGTTTCTGTTTACATTGTAAATAAAATTAATTCGTTCAGAAGCTCTGTAATTTTTGTCCACTTTCGCCCAATACCATTAACATGTCGAAAGCTTCTAAATTCGAAAACGGCATAATTTAATAAATTAAGTTAATTCAATTTATTTATAACATAAACTTAATTTATTAAATTACGCCGTTTTCGAATTTAGAAGCTTTCGATATGTTAATGGTTTTCGAATTTAGAAACAGAAACACTGAAAAATAAACTGATAATTTGCTCAATGTGTGATTTTACGACAAAAAAAGCAATTGCAATTATTGATAATTTATTCTGACATTGTCTAATTAGGTAACTAGATTTTAAATGCCGACTTTTAAAATTAAGTTCGTTATTATCACATTTCAATTTAATAATTTCAAACGAATATTACTTAACAGGGGTGACAGCAACAAAAAAAACTATCCTACAAAACTTGCTTATTTTTTATAAAGATCTTTTCAATAATACCACTTTCGACCTATCGTGCCATTTAAAATTCCGGAGTTCTGAACATTCTACTAGGGAAACCGACCTTTCCGGGGGGAAAAAATATTACCATTTGATTCTTCATTAGGGCTTTTATGATACAGATTTTTGACACAACTCTCTACGACTAACCGTTTTCGAAAAAAACGACTGATACGGGTGGTCTGACTCATCCTGTATACCTACTCTAATATATTAATTTTTATTTCTGTATACAATAATAATAACTTTTTTTCTCTTTTCAGGTAAGCTTCATTTTTTATAATTACCTTCTACGAAAAAGGGTAAGTACCCACACATTTATTTATTAATCGATCAATTTCTTACCAGTATATATTTAATTGATTTGCACACAAAATGTCCTAAAACAATACCAGCAATTTCAAGGACATATTCCTTATGAAACCGTTCAGTGCATATAATGGAAAATAACACATTCATAAATTAGCTAAATTTCAAATTCAAATTATTTTATTTCTTCACTTCAAATCAATACAAAACCGTATAATTATGACAATAATGATTTTCTTTCCCCAACTTGGGAAACCAGTACTAACTGAATTTAAATTAATTAATATCGCATCAGAAGAACCATGAGACTATAGTCCACATGATAGACATTTTAATAAAAAAGTGGGTGCTTGTTCACGCGTTTGAAGTTATACTTCTTTGGCGTGATTAAGAACTAATTTTTAATATACATATATGCAAATAATTTACTGAAATAAAATCTTCAAAAAATTTAATAATATTACTTACAAAAAATTAACCTCAAATATTGGAAAACACTTATTTTGGTTTCTACTTTTATATTATTTGAATAATTAAAAAAACGATATTATAAATTCAACTGGATGACACTAAAAATGACTATTGCTTGTTATCAAAGATTATAGTCGTCTAGTGTATTACATAAAATAAAAAATGTACTTATTCTTATTTGCTTGTACATGATTAATGATTTATTTAGAATAATTTTTAATGTATTTTTATCTATATGTATGACGCTATAATATTCCGCTGGAATTTTAAATAAAGAGAATTATTATTATTATTATTATTATTATATAGTTTCCGGATAACAGAAGTTCATCTATTTGTCATTTCAATCGAATTCTTATAGTCAACTCATACTGTCGAATTTTCGTTAGCGTGGCGACCCTTATACTGTCGTATTTTTATTAGCTGTGCGCACGCAACTTACGCTGCCCACTAAAATTCTGTTCTCAATGCGCCAAAAGAAGTATTAACTAAAACAAACAAAATAACAAGTGATGAAACGGTATGCCGCTCTTGTGGCTAAAATAATTGAATCCATTTGCTTCTGTGGAATTGAAAATGACACCCTGTGTAGTAAAAAAATCAATAGTTTGTACACGTGAATACGGTTTCCGGCTTGCAGAAAATTAGCCTTAATCCGTTGCTGTTTACACAACCTGGCCTTGTAATATGTACGAAGCACGTAGCTGCATGGATACTAAGGAGGTTGAAATAGCCAGCAGAAATACTGAAGCTGAAAAGTAAGGTGTGTGCTCTATGCAGGCGAAAGAAGATACTAACACTATATAAGTAAAACAATTTTATTTTAAAAATATGTCTTACAAAAATGAAGGGTGATAGTCTTAAAATAATTTCATCATAGTGTCATGAGGATGTAAAATAAAAGACACCGGCTGGCCTGAAAAAATGTGTAAACGGTCCCGGGTCAGCAGGAAAGAAGAGGAGGGGGTTTTAGTGGGTATTGCCCTGGAGTGGAATCCCACACTACCTGCGGATACGATATTATGGCTACTCTAAGCTTGAGTTTATATAGACTAACTGTAACTTTGTAAATTGTTATACCAAGTTTGTAAAATTTCGTAAACGAAAAATTGTTAAGTGAGCCCGAAATAAAATATTCTCCTCACAAATTTTTGGTTTCGGATGGTTGATTCTTCATTAGAATAAAATGATATCTTGGAACTAAAATTATAGTTTTTGCATCCATCAGCTTCTTCGATGGTAATCTCAGTTGAGTAGCGTCATTTCGTATTTTCAATGTATCTTCAATGAAAATTCAGATGATTCTTAATTGAGAAATAAAAAAGAATGACAAATCAAAAATAATAATTATATTATTATATATATATTATAATATTATACTTGCACAATCAGTGTTCAATACCATCAGCCCGTCACTTGTATGTTCTATAGCCAAATTTTGCTTCTAGAGTTATAAAGAAAGAAATAATTACATTAACAATTTATTAATCACCCTAGAGTTTTTCAAATGTGTTTTTTAGTGTATTTGCCATATGGCAACATACACTATTGGCGTCGGTCGGATGGCGGGACCTAGGGGTCGGATCAAAATTTCTCGACGTTTCATAACCCCCTAAACACATTGGCACCATTTTTAAAAATGTTTATATATATATGTATATATATATATATATATATATATATATATATATATATATATATATGTGTGTGTGTGTGTGCGGGCAATAACTTTCGAAAGGGTTAATTGATTTTAACGAAATTTGGCCCACGTGTTGAAAGCCATCACCGCAAGAAGCCTATTTAAAATGGGCCTAATCGGGCCATTTTAAGGGAAGTTTTTAGGGGTTGAAAAATGTTTTTGCGCCCCAAAATACCGAAAAAATTCTCAGAATCGTTTCAAAATTGACATTTAACCCTTTAGTAGTAATTAAAAAGTGTCCCTAAAATTTTAATAAAATCGGCCCGACAGGACCGGACTTACAAATTTTATGAAAACACTAGTTTTCAGATAGTGAATTATTTACTGAAAGATGTATATAATTTGGTATAGAGATTCGATTAATAATAATATTGCAATTAAGAAAAAAAATTGTATTTTAAGGGGTGTATTAAGGGGTCAAATTTTTTATTTTGCCCAAAAACCAACTTAATTTCGCATAATAAAGCCACACGGCCTGTATAAGCAAATACACTATATTGTCGACAGGCTTTTGGCACTGCGGCCCGAGTTTTTTTTTGTTCTGTTTAGGCTTTCAAATCTTTTACCAAAAAAGGCATTTAATACAATAAAGAATAACCCGACGCGGGGTTTAAACATTTTTTACCTAAATATAAATTAAAAAAACAATTACTTTCACACGACGCGAGGTTCGAAACCAAAAGACCCTGAAATTACAAGTCTTACGCTCTACCGATTAAACTATAACTTAACTTGTTCAACGTGCTAGATATACTATCTATATACCTGCCGCTCTTTCATGAATTTAAAACATCGTGTAACAGTTGATTAAGCTAGCATTTTTCAATCTGGATAGTTTTCGTTCAAACCACATCTAATTTTTTTTTTAATTTTTCTGAGCGATCGTTTCAGTGATATCAGTAGGGGACAGCAATTTTAAGCGTTTTTCCCCAAAAATTAAAAAAAAGATAAAAAATAAAAATACATAATATATATTGTTGAATTCGTGCTTCATTAAGCTTCCATTTGACATCCTACATGATGTCCTTGAAAAAAACGTTTTTTTTTCATTTTCCAAATGATTCCCTGAATAAATTTGCAGAATCAAAATTCAGCGTTTTACGTATACTTCACATAATGTGTACTTGGACCACCGAACTACTTCTCTGCCAAATTTCAAATCTGTACGTCAAATAATTTCAGAAAAAATTGCTTGCGGCAGACGGATGGTCACTGAAGTGATTTCATAAATGTTTCGTTTGTACGGAATACTAAAAAGCAGCCAACCAACTTGGTTCTTACACAGTGTCTTCAGATCTTACATATTCGTAGGTTAATACTTTATACACCTAATATGTACATTGTACAACGTACCTGCTATTATGTTGTTAGCATGCCGTAACTAATGCATGTTGGGTGCACAAACTCACTATCCCAAAAACTTATATAGACTTTGACCATTCAAATATTATAATAGAGTATATGATTAAGGGCGTACCCAGCGAGGGACAGGGGGGGCAGCTGCCCCCCTTTGGAAGCAAAAAATAAGTCATTATTAAATTTTGTTGCTGGAATTTTTACAATTCTTGAAATAACTTTACTTCTACAAATCCAAGAAAAATGATACTAGTATAAGACATGTAACTAGAATATTTTTTTTCAAGCAAATAATTGTAAATACTTAGTTGATAAAGCACTGCTATAATTATACATAATTTTCTTAATATTTTAGTTTTATTCACCAATTCCGTGATAAAATGTTACAACCTGAACGGCCATGGCTTGCCCCCCCCCTAATTTTGATCCTGGGTACGCCCTTGTATATGATTTTACTGCGTTTCAATTTCAACATGCGAGTCGCTAACTTCATTTGTATTTATTTATACAAATTTTCTTATTTAATTCAAAGTCATCTTCATTATTTACACATGTGTGTGTATTTGCTGTGTGTCCGGATTCCGATTTTGTCAGATGACTCGCTGATCATTTGTTCGCACTGGCATCGTTTGAGAATGATTATGCCGATTTTGATAAAATTTTCTACACTATAAATTGGTACTCAGACTTATTAAACTTCTTTTTATGCGGCCACAGGCAGAATAAGTTCAAATAAAAAACTGCTACTGAAACGGCGAAGTCTCTACCATAAACGAATCAAAAAATAGTGAGTAACATGCGATATGTAGGGTTGAATCAATTCAAAGTTTTGGCGTTGTTGTATTTTGAAGATTTATTGAATGTAACGCAGTGGATGTTACACAATAAGTACACTTGTAACTTTGCTAGTGAATATCAAAGAGCTCCAGCTACTCTAATTCATCAATAGTGTTAGGTATTGTACATAAAGCACCATCCAATTAGAGATATGTACCTTCATACGTGCAACACAACAAACATACAATATCATATTATACTGCTTGTCACAATCAATACACTAGCTCTTACAATAGGCGTCGCGTCGGAGAGGGTACATGGCTCCATTTTATAGAATTTAAACTGTGAATACATTTCCCTGTTATGTTATGATGAAAATTTGGGATTCGCATTGCATTGCGCCAACACAAAACGACGTGATACAACAAAGAAATGTGCACGCGGCTCGTTTTTTACATGCAAAAGAGGCTCTCTTGCTCGCATCGCAACACAACACAACAAAACACAACAGTGAAATGTATTTACTACTTAATGCTTTTAGCTAGGGCTTTGGCGACAGAAATGCCTTGTAACTACCAAACGGAAAAAAGCAAGTTTTTGTATAGTTCGAATCTCCTCGAAATCCGGCTTGTCGAGCAGGAGTCTGGCGCATTGCGTTGAGCGACCTTTCTGCCAGAATTTGCTCGAATGATTTCAAAACGCATCTACAAAATGAAAGAAAATTACTGAAGGGCAATCTAGGCAATTCCCCAATCGGGGGAAAAACATTTTCTTCCAATTTGCTCCTTGCAAAGAGCTCTTCCAGGAGCTCCAAAAATGAAAAAGTTGGGGGGGGGGGGAATTTGCTCATCTGAATTTGAAACTTGACAGGGATTTCGAGAAGGAGACTCGAACTATACGTTTGGGAGTTACAAGGCATTTCTGTCGCCATGGCCCTATTTTCTATAAATATTTAGTTAAACTTTTAAGAATATATTAATGCATTTATTTATGACTTTGCTCAAGGTATAGATGGTAATAACCTAGTTTGTTAAGCGTCTATAATATATTTCTCTCTCTCTCTCTCTCTTTCTCTCTTCCTCGTTTGAGTTAACATCATTGTTAAGGGAACTTTTATATGGAGAATAAAAAAATCTTGATGTCTGTGACGGCGTTCTAATTAGAATTATAGTACATCTAATTATACTTCTGTGATGCTCATATAAACAAACAAGCAGAAATTCTCGAAACGCTTTCTTTCGTCTAGATATCATAAAAAAAACGAAAATACTGCAAGATACGGTGTTACAGACAGATTCCGTAATTATTTTTGTAATTAATGCTACACTTGTTTTAATATCAAACTGTGTATAATTTTTCTATAATATAATTTTGGATACGTAATCCAGCTGAGATCGAATATAATGTTTAAATTAATTTTATGCCCCTCTCAAATATTTTAAGTTATGCGGCACGCTTATGGATTTTACTATACAATTTAGTAATATAGAGCATGTAATGTTACAATGAACAAGAACACATTTACGTGGATTAATTTATGTCTTAGCATAAGGATGTTCATTTCTGGATTAGTGTACATTAGTAGTTTTACTATTAATAATATACTGTTAGACCAATTCTGTCTGCGCTAATAAAAACGCATTTAAGTAGTTCGTTCTGTTTTGTTATTTATTGATTTTCCAATATAAGTTTCTATTTTGCTTTTCATTTAGTTAACAATAACAGTTTAGGAAAGTGTAGAAGACTATAATAATAGAATGCTATAATAATCTATTTGGATTTTTTACGATCCCGACGCCTACTCAGTGTGTCTTTGCTGCTGGTATACATTAAAGACAGAGAAATTACTATTGGATTGGTAAAGTTGTATTTTTAGTGTATTTGCCATATGGCAACATACACTATTGGCATCGGTCGGATGGCGGGACCTAGGGGTCGGATCAAAATTTCTCGACGTTTCATAACCTCCTAAACACTTTGCCACCATTTTTAAAAATGTTTATATATATATGTATATATATATATATATATATATTATATATATATATATATATATATATATATATATATATATATATATATATATATATATATATATATATATATATATATATATATATATACGTATATATATATATATATATATGTGTGCGGGCAATAACTTTCGAAGGAGTTAATTGATTTCAACTAAATTTGGTCCACGTGCTGAAATCCATCACCGCAAAAAGCCTATTTAAAATGGGCCTAATCGGGCCATTTTAAGGGTAGTTTTTAGGGGTTGAAAAATGTTTTTGGGCCCCAAAATACCGAAAAAATTCTCCGAATCTGGTAGTAATTAAAATATGTCCCTAAAATTTTAATAAAATCGGCCCGACAGGACCGGACTTAGAAATTTTATGAAAACACTAGTTTGCAGATAGTGAACTATTTACTGAAAGTTGTATATAATTTGGTATAAAAGTTCGATTGATAATAATATTGCAATTAAGAAAAAAAATGTTATTTTAAGGGGTGTATTAAGGAGTCAAATTTTTTATTTTGCCCAAAAATCAACTTAAGCTCGCAAAATAAAGCCACACTGCCTGTATAAGCAAATACACTATATTGTCGGCAGGGTTTTGGCACTGCGACCCGGGTTTTTTTTTGTTTTAATTCACGCACAAGTGCGAAATAAGTTACTTTACTACCGCTATTTTTGCGTGAAAAGAAGCTATTTTATAGGGGGTCGAGCAAAAATAATATTCTTAAACTATCTTTATGCAAGCAAATGTTGGAAAGTACAGTGTTAAGAAACTTAACAGTTAAAATACGTTTCAAAACAAATGGTTTCACCTGAACGCAGTTTGTGTATGTTCCGAAAACTAAAGCTACCGGATTTACCAATCACCACAATCCATTGTACCCATGTGCTGGAGACAGATAACAATGACATCGCCTCAAGATGGCTGACTTACAGGAAATAGCAATTTTAATTGCAATTAAAAAATACCACAACTTTACATTACAATAACATTTACACAATTTAAATTTCTTAACTTGGGTACTAGTGCATTTTTGAATATGAAAACGATTATCTGTCATTGATATTTTTAAACTTGTCATTTTTTCCTTAGTTACAAGACGATTGCGATCATTTCTCTTACTTTATAGTCTAAGATCCGGGATTACAAATATGTACCCCCATCTGTTATTTGATTTTTTTTTTAATGAAAGATTATTTTATTACCTATCCTAGGCACTAGATTGCCTAAACAAAAGTGGGTCTTATCCATGGTTGCCTAGATTTTAGATGTTAAGTTTTCTGGAAGAATTTTTTTTCGATCATGTATGCGCGCTCTATTGATCACACCCCATAAAATTATGTTTTGTTTTTTTTTGTTAATTGCAATATTATTATCAATCTAACGTCTACACCGAACTAAATACACCCTTCAGTAAATTAGTCACTATCTGAAAATTATTGTTTTCAAAAAAATTTTAAGTCCGATCCTGTTGGGTCGATTTTATTAAAATTTTAGGGACACTTTTTAATTGCTATCAGAAGGTTATGTTTCAATTTTAAAATGATTCGGAGAAGTTTTTCGGTGTTTTGGGGCTCAAAAACATTTTTCAACTCCTAGAAACTACCCATAGACCCACTTTTGTTTGGACAGCCTAGTACCATTGGATAGGTAAAAAAATGAACTTTCATTAAAAAAAATTAAATAGCAGTTGGGAGTACATTTGTAATGCCGGATCTCGCATTATTAAAATTTAACAAAAATTGTCTTCTCTTAGTTATGCCCCGCGACAACATTATTTTAACAAGCAAATTCAATCTGAAAACCGACAGAGCCCATGCAGTGTCCCCCATACACGCTGCGATGACCTAAGCTGTTGAGCGTCTATAATCTACAATCTGTCTATCCAGTGTCACCCGGTAGACAATTACTTGCACAATTCATACAAAACGCGTCAATAAAATGTTGAAGCAATTCACCTGTTCCCGTAGGTAAAGTCACAGAGTGAAGGAACGCAAGGTAAGGCTTTCATTGAAAGAGAGATTTTGATCTTGACGCGACGAGGTGAGCTAAAGTTGTCGCCTTTCACGCTTCGAGGGTGTTATATACGTATTCCACAGATGCCTTTCGGCTTACGTATACAGGCTGTTCAAGAAGTAACGCCGAGAACTTTCAAGGATTGAAAACCGCGTTTCGAATAGTCGTTCTTGTCTACTAAGTGTAAAATTATCGCTGTCAAAAACAAACTAATAGTTTTTCTGTACAGTATACGTCATAATATGAAGCCAGTAGTTTTTTCGAAATTTAAACCTTACTGGTTTTGGAAATAGAGTAAAAACATTTTTCTTCATTTGGAACGTCATAATTGTATATTTTTCAACTTTAACACTATTAAAAACTTGGGTCGCAGTGTCAAAACCCTGTCGACAATATAGTGTATTTGTTAACAAACGTATTGAGGGTTTATAACGTAAGCTTAAGTGTGTTTCTGAACAAAATAAAAAAAATTTACCCTTTAATACAACCCGAAAAAAATGTTTTTTCAGTTGAAATATTGTTATTAAATTTGCATGTTTTGTGTCCATAGATTCATATTTAAGATATTAGTAGGTATTTGGACAATATATATTTGATGCTACATTAACTTATGTATAACGTTTCGTCGTTAATTACGACTTTATCAAGTACTTACTTAGTAGGGAACAAATCTCTCAGTACGTAAATTCGTACATGCAAACTAGTGTTTTCATAAAATTTGTATGGCCGGTCCTGTCGGGCTGATTTTATTAAAATTTTGGGAGTATCTTTTAATTGCTACTAAAAGGTCGAATTTCAATTTTGAAACGACTCTGAGATTTTTCGGTATTTTTTAATTAATTAATTAGATATACACTACAGCCCCAAAAACTTTTTTGAACCCTTAAAATGACCCGAGTGACCCTATTTTAAATAGGCTTCGTGCGATGATGGATTCCAACATGTGGATAAAATTTCGTTATAATCAATTAAGCACTTCGAAAGTTATTGCCCGCACACACACACACACACGTACAGAATAATGTGAAGCGTCGAGAAATTTTGGTCCGACTCCTAGATCCCGCCATCCGACCGACGTCAATATATAGCAAATACACTAGTAACTTGACAACACTTTGGTATCAAAAATAGCAGGAGACTTTCGACTCGGAATTTCACAAAAAATATGCTCGGCATTGTTTCTGGAACATTCTGTACGGATATATAGAGCTGTTCCCGTCGACTTTCGCACCTTGCCATCATCCCATTCAGGTCGCGTTTACAATGGCACGACCGCGCGTGAACACGATGACGGAATGTAATTAACATCAAAGTGCGATCGACGTAGGCCTCTATCTTTGCCCACCGACACCTTTGTCTTGTATCATGCCAGTAGAGTATGCGATTGTGGAGTGTATGAGGGCACTAGCTGATATCGCTCAGTGGCACTCGCACGAACAGTTTACCGACAAGGAGATCCGGTAATTGTAATTCTTAATCAAATTACCGGACAAGAATACAAACGATTTCATTTATTCTCATTTAAATAATGAGATCATAGCTGATAAAGTAACCCGTGCAGGTTTTGTTCAGGGGCGATTGCGCAAACAACTATTGTACATATGTGTTTTGATTTACAACATGGCGCCACGAGAAAAGTGCAATAGCTTTACTTCAAAAGACAAATTAATGTTTTATTTTCGAATGATAAACTCGTTAGCACCGACTGTTAAAGAGGTTCCAGAGTAACTAACGAGTCAAAGTAGTGTTTGAAGTTTTCTGTTTGCTTAGTTTTTCTTATGGTTATAAAAACTATTTTGATTTATAATAATATAAGAAAATAAATTGAGAATTGTTATTTATTAACTAAAAGAAAGTATTGAATTGACTTTATTATTTTTTACTCATATGATGTAATATATTACACTATCGATAAACGAAATAAAAAAATAAATTAGTGTGTTGATTCTCATCCATGTTTATTTATATTGATAAGTTAATTGGGAACTTGGATATAAATAAATTAATGCTAAATTTTCAAAATTTGCAACGTTTCGTTGGCTTATTTTCAACTTCTTCAGGCAAGCTACAAGAAATACAATTAATACAATTAATTACAATGATAATTGTGTAACAGAAGACATATTTTGTGAAATTAGAATTAAATTTTTTTTTTATTTTAACAATTAAATAAAATTGTAATATTTACTTTTGAGATTAGCATCTTCGTTATATACATTACAATATTTCAACGAAGATGCTAACCTCAAAAGTAAATATTACAATTTTATTTAATTGTTAAAATACAAAAAAAAAAAAAAATAATTCTAATTTTACAAGATATGTCTTCTGTTACACAATTATCAATGTAATTAATTGTATTTCTTGTAGCTTGCCTGAAGAAGTTGAAAATAAACCAACGAAACGTTGCAAATTTTGAAAATTTAGCATCAATTTATTTATATTCAAGTTCCCAATTAACTTATCAATATAAAAAAGAAAGTTTAACCTCAATTATTTCAATAATTACAACGGCAACGGCGGATAGTTAAATAACATTGTTGTAATATTTTAAAACTATTCAAGTTTATTACAAGCGGCTTTTTGTTCCTTAAAATTGGAATAGTAGCATTAAAGTAGTACCTATTTAAAAAAATAAACAAAGACGTAACTGAAGCCTGTGTATAAAACTTTAATAACGTCATTTTTAAAACTATTTTTCTTAGAAACTAAACGGTGGATCGTTTTCAAATTTTGAGAATACGCCATTAAAGTATTCTTTTACATGTGTACTAAGTCAAAAATTGAAAAATTCATTTTACCTAAGATTCACTCGAATCTCCTTAAGAAGATGCACCTTATCTTGTTTTCTATACTTCCAGAAGGATTATGCATGATTCGGTAACAAGTTGTAGACATTATGCAATATGCATGTATGCTATAGGTATATGTAAACTTTGTTGGCCAATATATGACTACTGTATGCACAGCGGTTGGCTGTCGGCTTTGGCTAATCCTCACGGCGACATTTACATACAGACATAGGTGAGAACCGCATATAGTTACTAACTACTTCATACGGATACGACAACGTATCCTACATAGTGCTAGAAATGCAGTCAGAGTGCTGCACATGACGTCCAATCCATTTAGTTGTTTTAGAACTGTTACTGGAAAAGAACCGGTTCAGAATGGGACATGACCAGACAACTCATGTAATAGCTAACCTAGAATATTGTAAAAGTTATACGATCAGCGAACTTTTATTTTAAAATTAAATTAAATTTAAGTTCTGCAAAAAAATAGTGTACTTAAAACGCTCGTTAAACGTGACACTATCTGACAATCAAACAAACAATTACCGTCTACTTCACCCGTCGTTTGTTACCGTGATGACGTCATAATACCGCTATTAGCTGAACTTCTCGAATAAGATTCCGTCGAAAATCACTGTTTGAATTAAAATAATGAACATGCAATATTAATCTTATATTATTAGTAGTTCTTATCGTGTGTGAATTTTATGTCAGCGGGACGACCTCATTCATAATATTTAGTAAAAATAGTTTTTCAAGGTAAACTTCTTTAGCGACGTACCTGTTCGACATTTTCTGTAACATTAAGGGAGAAATGATTGAACGGCGGGGCAATATAATAGAAACCTTGGTAACGCATAATTAAAGGGAAATGATTCAATGGCGAGGAATATAAGACACCTCGCTAACGTTGCATCAGTGAAACGAGTTCATAACTTTGAAGAAATTCACTTTTCCCGTGAGTTTACGTGAGTGAGGTTCACATGTTTTTGAAGAAAAAGCTTTTTTGGCACGGTAGGGTGAAATTCATTCTTGAGATTGAATGTGTCGCAACGTACGAAAATCGTATACTATAAAACCGGCTGTAGAACATTTAGCTAAGGTGGCTTCGAGATGGTAGAACATTTGCCTCGTAACCTAAATGTCGTAGGTTTGATCCCGGTGGTAGATGCCTTTATTTCTTTTTTTGTTTCGTTTTTTTACAACTATACTAGTTTTACTTATGTAGTACGTAGTGTAAAATACACAGTCTCTTTTGTTTCATTTACAAGCTCGCTAAAGTAAAAACTTAGAAAGTGTCGCGGGACACGCGTTTTGAACGACGTCCCTTTCGTATAAGACGTTTTTCGTAACGCGTTTTATATAATCTAAAAACACCCGGTATAATCTAAAAACACCCGGTATAATCTAAAAACACCCAGTATAATCTAAAAGCACCCGGTATAATATAAAACACCCGATATAATCTAAAAACACCCGGTATAATCTAAAAACACCCGGTATCACCGTATACCAGTATACATTATATGTCTTACGGTTTTTCGTGACACATTTGTCTTACGGTTTTTCGTGACATGTTACATTTTTTCTCGGCTAGGCCCCTCGTTCCAAAAAATACTAAACAACTATAGAAAGTTTTACAAAACAACTTGTTAAACAGAAATATGTCTTTTTTTATTAAACAACGGTTTGCTAGGAATTATTTGACAAAAACCTATAAGAAATTCCTTTTCGTTGTAAAATTTAAAATCGGCGGCAGTACTAAAATCGAGTCAAACGTGAGTTTATCTCTGCCGTTTTGAGTCTAGCTGTAAAGCAGCTAGTATAGAAATTAAACTCGATTTATTCGCATTCATTCAGAAGCGAACTGACGAAGCTGATTTTCAGACAAATAAAACCGATTACAGTGACGATGGAAGTGCGCTGACTGAAATCTCATTAAAAAGCTTTCGTGGAAACATTTGTAATTTATAATAAAAACGGGTGGCTTATTGTGCTGTCTCCATCTAGCGTTAATTTTTACTTGATCGATTTAAAATGTGTTTTGGAGGTGGTATAAAGTCGAAGCAAAATCAATTAATGTCAGTGAATTTAAATTAAGTTTTAAGAAATTCAAGTAACTGTTTTTTTAACCGATATGTAATCATTTCTGTAGATAAATCTGTTTTTTACTTTTTACTTATTCTCATACCTATCATAAGTAATATTTTATGCTAAATATTGGTTGGAAATATTGGTCCTTATAATATATATATTGAGCCCTAAGCCCTCATACATAACACTTAAAACACATTGATACGAATCTGATTGTAAAAGGAGGGTATTTTTATTCTAATGTCAAAAAAAGTTCTAACGTATCTTTCTTCATTTTTACGAAATGATCAGCTCCTTGTTCTTAAATATTACAAACAATTCAGAAGATAATTATTTAAGCGGGTAAATCAGTTATTACTTTTTGTTCAACGCGACGTTTCGCAATTACTTATTGCTTCCTCAGGCGCTCTATAAACAATTTATTGTTTATAAACAATTTATTATTTATAGAGCGCCTGAGGAAGCAATAAGTAATTGCGAAACGTCGCGTTGAACAAAAAGTATTAACTGATTTACCCGTTCCAACAAGTATCCTCTGAATTGTTTGTAGTATATCAGTATCTTTTCGATTGATTATTACTAATAATGTTTTAATAAAGCGTTACTTATTTGGAAAATAAAAAAAGAACTACTAAATGTACTCAGGTCTAAATTGCAGCCATTGTATAAAGCAAAATATTAGGTACTACCTTCAATAAATAAAAAATATTTAATTACAAATAAATATAAATACTCAGACCGAAACATTTTTTTATTGGGACATTAAATACATATATTGTTATTGTGAATTATTTCGAGGGAAAATATTTTCAAAATTACAAACAGTGGAATCGACACCTTGTGATATTAATTTTGATGCGAATTTTTCCGCTGTCTCTGTTAAGCATTCAATTATATCATCCTTAAAGTTCATTACATATTTGTAAGCTTTCATTACCTCTGATACAATACTCTGAATACTTTTAAAAGTATTTGTAGCCGTTTTTGAAACCAATTTTGAATTGCACTTCGTATAATCTATTCCCGTTTTACTATTAAGTGTTCCCGTTGCCAAAGGTTCGAGGCAACTGTTTACTTCAATTGGAAAAGTTACAATTGTATCTTGAAGAAGAGAAACATTGCCAAAAAAGTTATCAAATATCTGTTTTGCTTCAAAAAATTTGTCTCTGGCACACTGAGTCAACGCCATTACACTGTCTGTAGGTATGTTGACTATTCCATTCTTTTCAGCGCATTCTTTTAACGCATCAATTCTAGTCGCTTCATTTGGTAAAAGCGTCTTCAAAAAATCAGCCAGACGGGTGCTGCCATCTGTTGCAGGCTTCTGAATAACATCGATTACTGTTTGGAATATGTTTTCTCCCGTTTTTGTAACTGTATTTTCTGTTTTTATAATCTCTGAAAAGACGTATATCGTTACCATAAAAGATTGAAATATATCTTGAAAAAAAAAAAACTGAACCTCTGGTGTAGAGACACAGAATATTAAAAAAATGTTCACAAAACACCAAATCTCGAGTACATTTTTCTTGACGCATGTTTTGCTAGCCATGTTAGCATCATCAGCTGAAGACTAAGCTTAATGACGCATAGCTAAATAAAACATTTAATTTGAAACTCCTGGTGATACTAACATGAATAGCGAAACGTTCAAGGAAGGGAATTTTTGTTTTGTGGAAGCTTTTTTAATTTTCAAGGACTATTAAATATAATAACAACCAATAATACTCGTATGTAAAAAAACGGAAGGAAACCCTTTAAAGTTAAATTGTTTTATTGTACAATCGAGGATGTACTAAAATCTACAATCGGGGGCTTTGATCAGACTAAAATAAAATCGTGGGGCACATATAGCAATAATACAATTGAAGAAAACAGTCGAAAGCTAAATATGATTCCCAGTCTCAAACAAAGGAAAGTTTTCTACCAAATGCACCCCACGATTCTATTTTAATCTGATCAAAGTCCCAGACTGGTAACCCATAATTATTTTCTAGCATTTAGTACATTATCGATTGTATAATATGACAAAGTTTTTTTTATTTATTTTATTTTTAAGTTTTCAGTGCATTTTTTTAAAAATACTATTTTCATCCACACCAAAGTCAGGCCAGTTAGCTAGTTATCATAAAATTGAATCGTCGTAGGAAAGTTTCAAATCAACCGGTTAACGGCAAGTCGGTGAAAATTTTAAAGTGCGATTTGCACCCGGGCAAAGCCGGGTCAGTCAGCTAGTTGCCATAATGATGTATTGTCATCGGAACTACACATCTGTGCAAAATTTTAACTCAAACGAATAACGCGAATTGGGTGAAAAATTGGTCGCAAGATTTGAAACAAACAAACAAATAAATATACAGATTGTATCAACTCAAAGCTGTCCATAGGGCACTCTGTGTGTAAGACAGAGCACTATATACAAACGATAAGTAAGAGTGAGATAAATGATCGCTAATAGTTACCGTGGTTACTGTAAATAAATAATACTTGTAAATCTTTTTACCAGTTTACAAACTAAAACAACTAAACCGTAATATTAATTCGTATTATTATTATATCTGGTACAACAGTTCGAACAATAATTTTAATAATTAATTTATTAAGTGTTCGAAAAGACCTCCACGTTCTGCCAAACAATAACCTAATCGATTATAAATACTTTTCCTCACATTCAACGGACTGACATGCATTAGAAATTTGTATTTTTAGTTCGTTTAAATTATTAGCTCTATTTTCTTGAAAGCCATATATTTTCGATTTTACAAGTCCCCATAAAAAAAATCTAATGGAGTCAAATCCGGAGACCTGGCAGGCCAAAGAATGGTTCCACGACCACTTATCAAATGATAACGAAATGTATCGTTTAGATATTCTTGCACCAATAGGGAGTTATGAGCTGGACAACCATCCTGTTGAAACCAAACTTCGTTAAAATCTATCCCTGGTAATTGACGAACTTCAGGAATAATTTGATTCCGAAGCAAGTCGACATACATTTAATTATTTGGATTTTTTCGTGAACAGTATAAATAGCCATTATATCAATAATTTCGGTAGTGACTACAGACTGTCATTAATTGATAAAATGGCTATTTTTACTTAGAAAACAAAGACGTTTATTTAAATTTATTTTACAGTAACCACAGTAATTACTACCTATTAGCGATCATTTATCTCACTCTTACTTATCGTTTGTATATAGTGCTCTGTCTTACACACAGAGTGCCCTATGGACAGCTTTTATTTGATACAATCTGTATATAAGAAACGTATAAAGTTCAAGAAAACCGTTTAAAAGACGCTGTTTATTCTTTAAAATAATTAACAAGTTAAACTAAAATATTCTATTGTTTTTTTTTACATTTTGTTTAAATAGTCACAGAAATGTTTAGTGAACTATTCTGTTCTAGAATAATTTATGAACTATTTTTATAAATGTTACAATTCTGTGTCTTACCTTTTCGGACACCTAAATTGAATTGGTTGACTTGTGTCGCCACACCGGCCCCTGCTTTTGTACCACCGTGAACGGTTCTAAGAAATTGTTGTATAACGCCAGCTACAGTATTCAAAACAGTGTCCACTTCTTTTTTAATAAAATCGAACGGCGTCGAGGTTCCATCTGGCGTAGCTTGGCCGTTTGCATTCTGAGATTAAAAAAAAAAAATGTTTCTCTCTCGCTCGTATATAATTTTTGGTGATGCGTTTTCAAGACTATTACATAAAATCAACGTTTTTGTTTACTGGTAATGACATGTCGAGAATGTGTGGATAGTCATAATAATTAATCGATTTCATCAACGACTGTCATCAAACATCGGCAACCTACCACTCGCAGGTCACCATGTGACCAATAAGCAAATAAAGTATAATTATATAATATAAAAAAATAAATTATAAGACATAGACATGAAACAAACACTTTGAGAAAATAAGGTTTAACTTTAATATTCATTGTTTTAATATGAAAATAACCATTAACCCGAAGTATTTTCTTAATAGTCATATTTGGATTTATTTTCACCCAAATCCAAAAAAGGTTGCCGAAGTTTGATTTAGATTAGAAATCAAAATTTGGTTATATTTACATTTTTTTAAGTAACAACCATTTTTAATGTTTAATTTTATTGTCCCAAAATACGATGTTTAATAATGCTAGTAACACTTACATGACAGATAGTTCCCATAATAAGGATCGCCCAAAAAAGACTTAAAGATGCCATTTCGAAAGATCTTTTGAAATGGCCGTTTATCAAAATAGACTGAATACGAATATACAATCTTTATATATTAAAACTGCAATGAACTATTATATTATAATAACAATTTGTTAATATATAAGTTAATGTTACGGCTATTAAGACAAACAATGGACAGAACACTTGTACATATAAATACACAAAAAAACTATTTGCAATTATAGTTGCTCTGATGAAAATAAAAAAAACTAAGGAAAAATTTCACAATTTTTTTCTTAACATGGTTTGATTATAAGCAATCAGAAATATTACTGAAATTCGGTTCTGTGAATCAAACTTCGACATTTCGATATTTAATTAACTATAGGCATTGATGACCTCAGCTTTTAAGTATCTATAATTTACAATCCATCTTTAATTAAGTATCATATTATATCTCTTAGTGCTCGAAATGAAAACAGAAATAAGGTAGGTATTTAACATTATAAAAAATAAATGCCTAAATTATGTGAATACGATAATTTACGGAGTAAGAAATCAGAAATTGTCGGTTTGCGTTCACAATAACACGAGCTTGATTTATTATTACTTAAATTTTAAAATTGACCTGTCAAAAAACGCTGTCTACCATGATGGTTTGAGTTGTGTTGTCACGCTGGCAGTGAACATACGTATATCTATATAAATTCTGTCATTCTAGGCCTGCCAGAAGCCTCCCGTTGACAGGAAGCTGAAATTTTGCACACTCAGTATAGAATACGAGACAGAGCCTAACGGAGTCGGATTTTTTATACCCGGGAAAAGGAGTCCGAAAAAAAATTCTCTGTTGACCTAAACAATTGAAACTATTCTTTTCATTTTTCAAGAAAGTTTTGTAAGAAATTGTTTTCTTAAACTTTGTAGCTTCGTAAATATTGCGAAAATAAAAAAAATCAATTGTTTTGTCCTGAAGATGTGTTAAAAAGAAATTAGGTATATAGGCTTAGATTAATTTTTACATATGAAACAATAGGTAACCATGTAAACGAAAGCAAATATAATTTTGACTGGAATTTTTGTAGTTAAAAAAATGTGTATTTAACAAAACATTGAAAATATGAATAATTAATAAGCAGGATGAATTGTCGTCAGTACAGCGTTACAGCTAAGTTAAAGACTACTTCTCGTATTACAGCACTTCAAAAACTGTGAATTAAATGAATAAAATAGTTTCTGATATTTTATAAACATTGATTAATGAAGTAAATTTTCCATAACTTTAACTTCTTTGGGCACATTAGGCTAAAATTGTTATTTTTACCTACTATATGAATTAGCAGCATCGCTGTTATGTTTAACAGCAAATAGCTAATAATAATAATATATGATAATAATGTCACGTGACATAAGTATCGTTTATTAATTTGTTTGGATGTGAACTGATGATGAATAATAATAATAATTGTCTTGATTTCGTAAAAACACTGGAAAATTGTGTGAAATAATTCATAAAAATTGCCTATTTCCTTCAGAGCCTTTTCAATGAAAACTGTTTTTAGTTCATTTGTAAATTATATTAATAATTTAATCGAAGAACATGATACACTTGGTTGAAATCGATTAAAAATTGTTGAATATAAAAAAATATTCATGTAGAATCTACAACATGCAGCCGCAAAATTCGAATAGTCAAATAGTAACTTGCTTGTACACTACAAGCATAACGTCACTGTAGTAAACATGGCTGCTTGTGTTTTCGCGCCAGTTTATATCTTTAAAACTTAAAAGAAGCATTAGACAATAAACCAGAAAACATCACAAAAATAATGAAATACTTAAAATTAACTAGTTTATACAATTTAATATAAGTACACATATTATATTTACTTACCATATTATATACACACCATACTCTCCATACTCACCTATAGATATCCAATTTATATTATTGTGTAACATAATTTGTATTATTTTTATAGCAATAATGGCTACAGATGCCAAATAGTATTTGTTTGCTAAAAAAAAATAACTTTGAGTGCTATTTTTTGTTATAAAACTATTACATTTGAGCGAAATAAATGGACTAATATTATGATAAGAACATTTTAAGACAACAAAAAAATGAGAGTCAAATAGATTATTGCCAAACAGCTTTGCTGAATGTTTTAAAGCACTTTGCATATAGCATATAATATGGAACTGAAAAATCTGCAAGAACAAGGCCCTAAAAATGTAATGGATCCTTTACCGATAAAGATACCATTACGTGTGTCACGCCAATTTTAGGAAATGCTTATAAACAATTATTACAAATATTTGTGTTATAAATGACGTTTGTAAACGCAAGTAGCGTGTATATATTTGTATATGAATCAGCAATAAAACTTATTATTATTATTGTATCGTTTTAATAATCAATTTCTGTTACTACGTTTAATTCATTAAAATTTCCTGTAATTTTTATGAAGGTTGGAAGGAAAACAATAGATTATTATACAGATATTAATGCAAGAATTTGTACCAATATTTAAATTGCCATTTTAATGCAGCCATTTAAGCAAATACGAAAAAAATGCAAGTCAACATACGGTACAACGCATTCTTTCCATGTAGTACAGGCGACATACAGGGAGATTTTTGCTATGGTGTAACAAGATCACCTACCTAACTGAAACTTCACATGCAGTTTAAGCGCCCCTTAGACACCACAAATGCATACTTTTTTTTATTTTTATCTCCCGAGGGGCGGAGAGGGAGGCAAACATGTGCAAATTTTTATTGTTAATATCTCGGTTCTTTTTTATTGTGCAACATATCGAACACTGCGTGCATAGAGGGCGCTTCGAGCGCTACAAGTTTGCCACTCATTGCTTAAAATCGGTTCATTCGTTTTTAAATGTCCTCAAAAACAAGTTATTTATATGTATGCTATCTAATATCTCCATCTTAGTGAACCGATTTTGATGATTCTCTTCCTATTTAATAAGGCATATACCCCTCATAAATTTTACATAAATTGGTATCGCAGTTTTTTATGGTCAACGATATCGCTGCTAGTTGAAATCTTTAAATATCACTACGGTAACTGTCTATATTGATATTTTGTAATTTATAAACAGAACAATTCCAAATATTACTAAAAATATGTGAAATCAAATCCATTTAAAAATAAAACAGTCATAAGGGGCAAACCTTTTGTCGCACGATAAAAAAGAGCCGAGATATTAACAATAAAAGATTTGCACTTGTTTGCCGCTCCTCCCTCTCCCCGGCAGTTAAAAAATATAGAAACGTGTCCATTTGTAATGCCCAGAGAGCTCTTTAATTGCACGTAAATTTTCGGCGAGGTAGGTGGTCTTGTCACAATAATCTCTCTGTCGCTTGTACTAAATAATGTGAAAAAATTGTATTTATCTTTTACAAAACCGGTTATTTCTTCTGACGTAACTAATCATTTCAGGAAATATTTGGACAGTTTATGAAATGTTGACAGATTTTTTTTAACTCAAATACAGTTAATACTCTATAATTTTTTTTTTTTTGGAAGATGCGCTGCTACCGGACTGTATGCGTCGTCTATTATTGTATTAAAGTCTGTTTCTGACTGGTAGGTATTAACTAACTGTATAATATTTAGATATTGGGGCACCGATAGGGAGTTTTGAAGTTCTTTAGCGACGTATCTGTTTGAAAAATGTAAGAAATCGAGGGGAAGTAGAATAAACAAATAAAGGGGAAGTTAGTTTTTCCCCCAAATTACATGAAACTGATAACGACAAAAGTTTATAGTGTGTTGCATTTTGATTCGCAAAATAGTAAGACAAGGATGAACGACTTGAATCTGACGTTTAAAATTACGAACAATTGAAGTAATTGTGTAATTTGACGTACAAACGATACGAACTCATAATATATTATATCATATAAATTCAGAAAGGAAAATATTAAATATCATACTCATATTCACTATTTTCAGATATCAAAACAATTTTCGGATTAAACATTTTTTAAATACAAGTGCTGAAACGTCACATAATGTGAGGTTATGATGTTGATATACTACAGACAATTCATTTTAAAAATGTTTTTCTGTAGATTATGTAAATAAAACTATGGTGTGAATGTGACGGTGTGTCCATGTGAGAATTTTCACATGACATAAACGTCAAAGTGCCCTCTTAAAATGTGCAATAATTTCGCCGTAATTATAATATTAAAAACTAAAGAAGTTAAACTTCTTATGTGAGCTTATGAGGGTGAGGCTCATTATATTTTTTTGTTATAAGGAGTGAGTATTAGTTCTTATATTGCTTTGAAATTGGTCAGGTGACATGATCTACTCACCTGAAATCATGTCACTTGACCAGCCACTAGACCGTGTAAACAGCTATTATGATCATGTGAGTTTTTAACTTTTCATGCGTGTCAGATCGATTCAAAATGGCGTAAAGTAAAATGCGATAATCGGAAGACAAGTCTTGTAAATTTATCGAAATTTTTAAACAATATCCATGACTTTACGTTTTAAATTCAATAGAGTATAAAAATCGAGATGTTGGATTAGAAGCTCATAAGACAGTTTGTGACGAAATGCTGTATCAGTACGACATAAAACTGACTCTGGAAGATGTGAAGAAACAAAGCCATTTTCTGACCAGTCCTAGTTTTTCCTTACTTCTTATTTTAGAAAAAATAATCTTTTCGGCTTGTGAAACTGGGGTTATTTTTTTAAAAGGAATAGCGCATAAAAAGCTTCAGACAGTATACTGAATACTTACGTGAATTAAAAAAATAATAGTGTATGTGTCATTACCTACATGACTTTCAAATGACCTGATCATGTCACCTGACTAATGTCAATGCAGCATTTAAAGCCATGGTTAAGTAGTGTTAATTTCGTTATAGAGAGGACTGAGTATTTATTTAAAAGGACATTTCTAGATAGTTATCGAAATAAATAACTCTCTTTGACATCGCTCTAAGAAAATTATTAAGTCTGTTAATCCCTAATTCTGTTAGGAAGTTTGAAGTTTTAAATTAAAACTTAGCCTTTTATTTAAACTTTTTTATTTGTAATAATGATACAAATCATGGTAGTCTACAATTCAAGTTGAGTTCAAATTTGATGTATAAAGTGATTAGGTAACGAAAGAAACGTAGAAAGTTTTTACAAAAAAGTTTGAATGGGTCATATCTTCTAAATACCGAAGTTTTCTTTAACTTGAAACGGTGTCTTTACCTAAATATGTACTATTAATTTGAAAAGGATGTAAGAAAATTTTTCTCCAAAAAATTGTGAATGTGTAAAAAAATTAAATTTTATCAGGTATTTTCAAAAAATTTTCACTAGTTTTTCATAATATATTTGTATGAGTTTACAAAATTATATCAAAGTATATCTATATTCAATTACAACAAAACTAAAAATAAGCATGAATAATAGCTTTAAAAATACTAGCTAGAAAAAAAATACATTAAAATATCATATAAATCTATAAGTTACGTTTTTTAGTGTTTTTCAGTCTAACAATAATTTACTATAAATTTTAAAAAATGGTGGCTAAAAATAAATTATGAATGCGATAATAAAGAAAAGTATTTATATATAGGCACTTTTATTTTAAGCAATAATTAGACATTTTGTATTATTATAAAAAAATAAATAGCTTCTTACAAACTAGTTCCATTCCCCTGTGGAGAAAATATATCACAAGAATTTTATATTACATATACTATAATCTGATTGTACGTATAATTTGTGACGTTCAATCTATAAAACTTAATCAGATTCGATATAATTTAAAAACTTAGAAAAATCTGTCAACTTAAGACTTAAACAAATCCGCAGGAATTCGTATTTATCCCCGATTTCTTTAATTGTTCTTTTATCTGTTTAATTAAGTTTCTTACAGTCTCAGGCAGTTCGTATTTCAACTTTATCATTGTTTCCAAAGCTTGCTGCGAATCAAAAATCAGCATTTTCTCTATACTTCTTGTTCTGTTCGCTGCTGCGTGCAAAATTTCACCAATACAATTATATACACCTGTTTCTTTTGCAATATTCACAGTTCCAGTCTGTACATTGATCATGCATTCTGCGACCCCTTCTGGTATTGATTTAGTAACGACAATAATGTCTGTTAAATTTCTTTTGATTCTGTCGAAAATTTGTTCCATGTGCTCGAATCGTTCATTTATTTCTTTCTTTGCTACGTCAGTTACAATTATATCAAAATTCTCAACACCGTTATCTGCAGCGCACATTTTTAAATTATCAAGTTCGTAGAGATCAATTGACAGCTTCTTTTTTAAAGCTTCCATGGTGTCAGATGAAGTAGACAATAAACGTTCTTGAATTTTTTTTGTAGTGTTACAAGTATCGCGTTCTATTTTTTGCAAAGTTTGTTCGGTATTTATGGTAGCTAAAAAATGAAAGCATATTTTAAGTAACAAACCCGTAAAATGGTCTTTAAAATGAACAGAAATTATTTAAAAAATTCTAACATCCAAACTATAATTACAACAAAGAAATGAAAAAAAATTATATCTCTAATTTTAAAAGTAAAACAAATCGTTGCAATTGAATAATGCTTAATAGAATTTGATTGATCGACTATGCTCTTAACTTACTATTATCAAAAAAATATTATTATTATATTACAACACTCATCGTTAAATAAAATAATTTTCTTACCATACAATGCAAAGTAGCTAGTTTTCTTGATGTCGGCGGCAGTCTGCGAGAGTTGTTGTTTGACAGAATTCGCTTTGTTTTCTAGTTCCGCTATTTTACTTGTGAATTGTTCCTTAATGTTCGCCATTTTACTTTCTACAATATTTAGTATATTATTATCACTGGTCACAGGTGCTGATCTTGTATTCTGCAATAATGATAACACTGTTACTATAACTACGCTTTTAAAAAAGATTAAAATTGAAAAGCTTTTGTACAAAGTTCAATTTTGCAGGAATACAGATAACCTATGCTTATAACTTTTTGTAAAATAAATTTAAAAATTTTTTTTTGTTTTAACTTATCGCTGAAATATTAAGGTATTTCCTTAAATAAGAACGTCTAGTAAACGCGATTTTAATTGTGGTAACCTGTACATGTTACGAATGTTTAATAATCGCTTAACTACTGATCAAATTTATATGTTTTTACATTTTTCTGTTGAAAAATACGCTCTGGTGAACTGTTTAATAGTAATTAGTTAGCATGTATTTTATGTATTTTATTATTGGAAAATAAATAAATAAATAAATAAATTAAAAATTGTATCACATTACTTCTGATAAACGCGATATTATGTATTATTGCACAAAAATACTTGAAATAACCTGACCATTTTTAATAATGGCCAGGCTAAGTATTGAAATATGTACGATCTAACTTTATACAGACCGAGAGACTTCAATGGTAGGTCAAGAAAGATTTCCAAAATAGAAATTAACTTTTTCGTTAAAAAATTGTGAATTTTTGAGAATGAATTTTTATATATTACCAAGGTCATGGATTTGATGAATTTAAAAAAAAATGTATTTTTTGCATTTATAAAAAACTTTGGTAGGTACCTAATTTTAAGCCATAGGCTATTGTTCCTAAAATTTTGAAAAATAAAACTTTAGTTTTAATAGGTCTAAATCACATCTTGGAAACGCTAACTTACGCAGCAAAAACCAAAGAATTATTGAGTTTAATTTTAATAATAAAGTTAATATCAACTTCTTGCTTTCAAAATTTATTAATATATTAATATCATATATATATTAATATAATATAAAATAAGTATTGATATTAATACTGAAGTAGTTCGAAAAAATTTAAAACCGTTTTATAAATCAAAACCGCAAGAACAGCGGTACGCCTTTAGTTACTTACATGAAATACGCACACCACAGCCAAAGAAAATAAACAATTGATATTTATTAACATATCTGAACCGCACTATGTTGATTTGAACTCTAGACAGAAAAAAATGATCGTCAATTCTACCAGTCTGCTGGTATTATATTATTACATATGACAGTGTTTAGTCACTTGTGCATGAGGGAAACTCTTATTATAATAATATGACGAATAATAAACGTCTGGTTCAAAATCTATAGTCCACTGGCATCATGTTATTTTGAATACGTCATTGTATTAAAAAAACAACCATATTTGTGGAAAAATTCTTACAAAGTTCAGTTGTCCTACTCAGATAATATATTGAAATAGTTCCTGTTTACAATTTTTGTCCGACTGTACACGCAAAGAAGGGTTTTTCCAGAGAGTTCGAAAAAATAAAATAATCTCATTATTTGAAACGTTGACTCGAGTTTTGAGAAAAACAATAGCAGAATCATATTTGCCGGTTTTGAAAATTTCTAGTTTTAATCTTCTTTGAAAATTACGCAGGGGATAAAAAAAGTACTATTCAGGTATTAATTTAAGGTTTTCGACTGGAATTCAAAAGGATTGAATTAGGAAGCAGTCCCATAATAAGTCTTCGCTTTGGGGGGAGGGGGTCACTCATTTGCATCATCAGACCGTGGAAGATTAAAGTCATAACTTTCAATCCAGCATAAATTTTTTTTAAATCGCCATACTTTCGGAAAAAATAGTTTTTTTGATTCGGCAATTTAAAAAAAGCTTTTATTTCAAGCAAAGTTGAATTCTACCGTCCGCTTTGTTTACTTAAAAAAAAATCGTTTTATTTTTCTCATGCGTAGTTAACACTTTTAAACATAAATAAAATTTTCAAAAAATTGTAGGTCGGCTTGCAGAAGCTGGATTGAAAACCACTCAATATTGACAGTTTTTTACAATTTTTTCCCGGTCCACCTGAAAGTGGTGCAGCAATGCAGGGGAACGTCATGAGGGAAATAGAATCCCAAGACTAAAAACTCAGATTTTTTCCGTCAAAATGGGCTATTCAATTTTCTTTACGATTTTTCTTTCAAAGGTATATCCGTTTGAACATTGTTAAATGTTGACATCGTAACAATGGTTCATCTAATTGTTTTGAGAAATTTGTAACATTACCAACATAGCAATATCGTACTATAAGAATGCCTGTATAAATAAAAGCCTTTTTAAAAAAAGAAATTTAAAAACAATTGTACTATGAATGATTTAGTTTTCGGGGGGGGGGGGGTCCAAATCACGCCATTGTTAAGCAATATTAGAAAGGAAATCAAACAGTATTTTCTACTCGTGAAGTAAGACTGGAGATTTTTTGTGGCCACAAATTCGTTCCCCTTTTATTTTTTTCAGGTTTAGTATGTTTCGTGACATCGTCGGATTTCCAGGTAACTGCATATGATCGAATATCTACTTTCTAATTCAACTCTGGCAGGAAAACCCAGACAACATGAATTTTAAATTATTATATTTTATTTAAGTGTATATATACTAAGGTTGTAAAAAATTGTAAAAGTAAATAAATTAAGAATTTTTTTTCGTGTCCATTTATTCTTTATTTTTGCTATGATATGAAGAAATTTCTTGGACCAGTCATTTCTCTTATTAATAAACTGAAAAAAGTATATATGACCGAAAAAGACAGGAAGGTTTTGTTTCGAAGTATATTTAATAATATAACTTATTTTTTTATTACAATAAACATATTTATAACACTTGTGTATACATATTCTAATACTTTAGCGAAAATTTAAAATTTACATCTGAATACTCATAACTACAATGTCATTGTCAATATTGCCAAAAGTTCAATTCGATATTAATATATTTAAATTTTTTGTCATAAAATTCTTACTCAGACGCGGATGAGCTGTAGAAAATGGCACCGGGATAGATTAGATCGACGGCCCATAAAGATTGTGATGAAGTCACCATAACAGGGTTTTTTTATATATTGATTCACATACATACTGCCTTATGTGAAGAAAAAATCTATAAGATGATTGGGAATCATAGGCAGAAAGCTAAACAGGAATTTATACTGATAAACTAGTTTATTGACAAAACATAAAATTCTATAATAGCCGCATCAAATTTTTCTCTTCCTAAATATCAGTAACGTATTTGTCAAAAATAATATTAGGCCGGTGGTCTATCAAAAACTTTCAATTTTTGGCGGCTCCAAAAAAAAACTTCATGAGCGGTTCACCAGAAATTTTCCCAGTATCCTGGAAGTCCCATCCGCCTTACTGGTTATTTGCGCCTAATCTTCAATGGATTTCGTACTGTGTTGTAGGCGATTGCGTTTATTTGAAGGACGAATTAAAGGTAGTACAAAATGCCAGTAGGTTGCTTTTATTAACTAGGTTTTAAATTAAATACAAGACTGAAAACTCATTAAAAATTTATTTACTTATTCTTTAACTACGATTTTTTTTTTAATATATATGGATGATTTGACCAAATTTGCAAGTTCATTTCGTATTTCAATATAAATTTTATATAAAATTCAGACATTTAGTTCACGAAAACTTATCATAATAATTTTTTAATTTAAATAAATATTTAAGATTAATTTATTTTGAGGTTAAGTCAAACGTTCACTGAAATAAAAACGAACAAGCAAATAAACAAAAAATTGTCATTTACAAGCATTTAATTTATACACGTATAAAAATTTCTAAAGTGCGCATGTTGATAAATCTACTCCTTGTTTTTTAAATTCTTCTTCAGCCTGCTTAATGACTCTGGTAACAATTGCTGGAATGTCTGCTCTTATATGATTGAGTAAGTCGAAAGCTCTCTTAGATTCATCCTTTATTTCCTGTTCTATATGTCTTGCCTTTTCTGTCGCTTGCTTCACTGTTTCTCTGATACACAAAAATGCTTGCGATTCTCTTTTTGAAGTCAAATAGTCAGTACAGGTTTTAATATCATTCGGAAAACCGTTTACAACTTGCAAAGCTTCGTTCAATTTAAGCAGAATGGTCTGTTCAATTTGCTCGATCGGCTCTAACTGTAGATTGAATTCTTTTTTGATAAGGTCATTTACGACGTCTTCAAAATTCGTAACACCGTTTTTCGTCACACATTTTTCGAGAGAGTCTATTTCTTTCGAACGGCTTTCCAATTCTTTTTTTAAAGCTCCAAGCACATCATTCGAACTTCTCGTCAACGCTGATTGTAAAATATTAGCTGTTTCACGAAGTGAGGTTTCTAATCTTCCCAATTCAATCTTTGTTTTTATTATAACTATTCAAACAAAAATAAATTGTTATTAATAAATGATAGTATAGTGTCACAGTTATTTGGATTATTGAATGTCAAAAACTATTAGACAATGCGATGTTTCGTCTCTAATTTATAAAGACTTCAATTATACATATATTTGGTAATTCTTGTGTTGTCAAACAGTTAGACTTGTGGAGGCTAGAGTCTTATTTTTATTTTGACCTAATACATAATAAGAATTGTTTATTTAGAATATATATGAATAGTTCATATATATTAGTTTAAAGGAACTCACCAAATTTAGCGACAATGCTTTGCTTTTCTATGTCAGTAGCGGCACCAGACAATTGTTCTGCGACAGACAACACTCTATTATCTATTTCAGTAATTTGACTCGTGACTTCACTTTTTATTTCATTTACCTTCTCTTGAATGACGTTTGGTAATTGGTTCACTGAGAACGCAAATACCGTTGTTTTCTGAAATATTCAAATTTATTTTAAAAAAATATATACGTATAGATCTTGACTTTAGGCTTCTGTATACAGACAGAAATAAATTGTCATTTTTTTTTAATTAGCCTTTATTTTTCCAGCGAAACTTCTATAGCGATGCATATGTTTAGAATTTTCTGTAACGTGAAAGGGAAAGTGATTCAACGGCCGGGAAATATAAGAGAAACCTTAGTAACGCAAAATGGATAACGCCTGATCAATGAAACGAGTTCATAACTCTAAAGAAGTGTCACTTCCCCTGTGAGTTTATGTGGGTGAGGCCCGCATGTTTTTTCATAATACAGTAATACCCCGACTTACGCTACCCCGATTTACGCGAATTCGGAGATACGCGGTTTTTCTTGATTAAGACATTGAACAAACTGATTCGTTAGACCCAGTTGAATCGAAAAATCAAATGACGATTTCAAACTTAACAGAAGGCCCTCAGTACAATTGAAAAGGGGTTACAAATTTTAGAAAAAATATATTCCAATGAAGAGCGCGTGTCTACTACAAAACGGGAAATAAAAAAGTTACTGGCACGCTACGAGGAAATTTTACGTGAGAAGAAGAAAATCTTAACTCGTCAGGCGACATTGTTAGTATATATGAAGCCTTCGACATCAAAATAACTTTGATTTACGTTGTTTTATTCCTACTAATGTAAATTGTTTTAATTATCTAACATGTTATTACACATGTTTCTTCTAAATTATTGTTTTCTTTAGACTCCGGTCCCGATTACACAAACTTTATACGTATTTATATGCAAGGTTGAACCCCGACTTACGCGAATTCGACTTACACGGCTATCTCTTGGTCCCACCTATCGCGTAAGCCCGGGGTATTACTGTATTCAGAACAAAACACATTGAAGTTAATTTTTCCAAATGCTAAGATATTGACTAGTCGTATTTTTAATGTTCTTGAAATTTTCAAAATCCTGGATAGAAATCGAGGGTGCGTAGTTCGATTCAATATTATTATTATTATGATTAAATCAATTAAAGAGAAAATTCTGATTCTACGGTACTATGAATAATCGGGGAGTTGTCTATGTATCGATTATAAGCTTTTGAATTCGAGTAGTCGGGTACAAGTATGACTAATCCCTCAGATTGTAAAATACTCTCTCGGGAAATTTCGAACTGTGGTCGTAAAATTCATGTTAATAATGTTTTATTAGCTATGATTAAGCAATAAACTTTACAACATTTGGCCTGTTACTTAAAACATTCAAAAAACATATATTTTTGCCATATCAAAAATATGATATACGTCAATATTTCTTTACAGCATACCTCAAGCTTTCGAATTGCCGGAAAGCGAATTCACATCTTAAAGTTTTTTTTTACAAACTATGTTAAGAATACTGACAAAAGCTTGATCAATAACTTTTTTCAAAGTTATTTTTTTCTGTACAAAAATTTGTGAAAAAACTTATGCTGATTTCCTCGATTTTATCTGATTTTTAATCATTTATATAAAACAATAAACTGTAAAAAGTTGGCTAAAAGTCATATGAGAAGAATGGTACATAGATATTTCTAGTTTATGCAAACACACGAGGAAAAAAGAGGGCATATTGAACACCTCATAAACAGTCACCTCTGCAAGTATAATATATAATAAGAATGCTTTATATCTCCGATACATAATCAATTTTCATTTGTAATCTTTTCACTTCATTCGCTGAATAATATTAAATAAATAAAAAAATATTTTTAGGTCATGCCACTTACACGCTAATTGTAATAGTTTATTTACCAAATGGTACTTACTTGTAAAAGGCAGGCAAGAGCCAGGAATAGTGAAGCGTTAATGACAACGGACATTTTGTCAACTAATATTATGCTGCAGCTACGTTTTTTATCCTCACAGCACTACAATATTTGAGAGAATGAATCTTCTACCACTGTGTACTTATATATTAAATTTGCATAATTTAAACAGGATGTCCCGAAAAGTAGATATTTACTATTTTGAATCGCGCAGACTCTTTAAAAAATCAACCTAATATTAACACTAGATAAAGTAGATATGTTAACACCAAGTGGTTAAAAGATATTTTGTGTAAATGACATTATTTTCTAAATGTATTTAAACCTACCATAGTCAAGGTGTCTGGACTTTTACCAGTTTATATTTTATATGCCGTTGGATAACAAAAGCATTTTTTACAATATCGGGTAGATAAATAAAAAACTGAAATTATTTTTGAAACGAATCACTGAATTATTTTATTTTTTCATTGTCAAAAGTAATGCTACGGGCGTTGGTGGCAAATATATAATTGGATATTCTCTCATTTTTCACTGATTATTGAAATACATTAATGGGGAAAAATAATTTCTTCGTATTTTTTCGTTTTTATAAATATGAAGACTTAAAAAAATTACAGTTAGTTAAAAATTGACCACCTATCGAACAAGGCATGATGTCACATGTCTGCAGTCCACTTACAAATAAGGGCAGTCGTACACGGACTGTTTCAAGCAGGCGAAACTGACTGCGTCAAATAGTCAGAAAAATACTTTCTAGAGACAATGCAGAAACTACAAATCTCCATAGAAAATATTCCTCTCAGTGCTTAAAGCAGTTCGTGTACGGCGGACCTAACAACACGGTTAAGTAGGTATATGAGCATTTCTCTATCAAAATAAAGTTTTTACTAAGTTACTGAATTTTTATAAGCTTAATAATAATGGCACATACAGATTGGTATCTATCAAAGTAAATTCATTACTAGGCTGTTGAATTTTTATAAACCTAATAACAATACACATATTTTCATAGGTAAAGATAGGTATTATATACTATGCAGCAATCGCATCACAGCCTTTTGACGTCATTTTCGAAATTGACGGGTTCTGAACAGTTCAAATATTTGCACAGTCTTGACATGCTTTTCCTGCTTTTTAAGTGTATTTGTATATATTTCAATATATAATAATAGACTTTGTAATTAAAATTTCGATTTTTAAAACTTTTTTTTTTTTTGAGGAAACAATGAACAGTAAGGTAAAAATAATCTATTAAAAACTTTAAATATAACCTGTTCATTATTAATAGCAACTTTTTAAGTGCCTTTTTAATATATTTTGATGCATTTTTATTCAGTTCATTCTTTTAACTTGTCATTTTCTATATTTTTTGTTAATACCTGTATAAGATTATTTGTATTTTACTGCAGTTGTGGAAATGAATGGGAAGATATTTTCTCGTCTACACCTGATCATCTTATGCAACATCAATAACATGTTAATACTGCGCAATTAAAAAACCATCTGTGTCAATTTACCTGTGAATCTATTTTTGAATGAGTGAATAATATTTATGTCAAGCAGCTTCTGCTGATAACGCATTCGAAAATAATTAATAGATTTCAGAATATACGAAGTCGTGAGGACGCCGTTGTTTCTGTGATAACATCATGGTGAATTAATTGTAAACCCCCAGTTCTCAGTCTATAGCGTGAAAAAATGTTAGCTCTTAAGGTGCCTTTACACGAGCAATTTTTTGAGCAATAATTGCCCCGCAACACAATGGAGCAATTAATGGATCAATTTGGAGCAATTTCAATAAAATTGCGGCAATAGTTTCGGCAATATTGCTTCTAATTGCTCCATATATTCCTATTGCCCAAAGTGGCCGACATGAATTGCCGAATATCCACACGGTTTGGAAATTTTAGTCAATTTTCCTTGGTTTCCATGGTTTCACTTTCGTGTGGTGACAGGGGTGAGATGCGCCGCTGTCATTTCATTTTCTTTGCTCCTATTGTACAGTGCAGTACAACTGTGCGTGGATATAATGGCGTGGAATAATGAAAAGTTAATAAACTTCATCGATGCGGTTCAGATACGTGTTTGTTTATGGGATAACAAAAGTTTGCTAGATACGTTCGCACCCAAATCTGTCTATTCCTTTTCTTTTTTTTTCGTTTTAAACTTATTATAATAAAAGCACTACACACCTCGTCCATAGCCAGTGACAGTTCAACTGAATTGCTATAGTGTATGAATGATTGCCTTGTATTGCCTAGTTGCTCAAAGTTGCTCCATATTGCGTGATATGGTGTGGCGGTATCTTTGGCAATAATTGCTCCATGTTGCCATTGCCGTGAATTGCTGATGTACATAGTTGATCAATATTGCCCGGAATTGAGCAATTTTAGTTGCCCGTGTAAGCGCACCTTTAGAGACCTCAGAAGATTTTTCTGTATCATATGTTTATCCGGTGCCAAGAGCCTGCCAGATCAGTTATTAACCGCGAATAGACAATCTCTCCTCTAAAGTATTAAATATGACCAATTACTATAATATTATTCTTACATGTTTTCTAGCTATCACCTGTAAAGCTGGATGATGTATTTTTTGAAAGATATGAAACTAAAAATAAAATCAAATTGAAAAATAACTCGATAGTAAAGAAATATTTTCTAATGCTTCATTACTGCAGGTAGTTATAGGAAAAATAAAGTTGAAATAAAGCACTAAAATATTATTCTTTAATTTTTAAATACAATAATCATACAAATTTATTTAAACACTTAAATTTTAGAGTGTAATTTTTTAGAAATAATTAAAACAATTTATTTTAACCTAATTTTTAAAAAAATGTAATTTTGTCAGTACCAAATCGACCCAAAATTTAAACATTGATTCTAGACCAATTTTTTTTAAATTGTACTCAAAATGTTTATAAAAAAGAAACTATTTATTGCTTGGTTCGTTACTTCGGAGACACACAAAACTTACATATTACGTCTTTATAGATAACACTTTTTAATTTCTAAAAAAAAACAACTCACCTCTAGTAAAAGTTGGAAAATTGCAAGGATTTATTTCAAAAAGATACACAATTTTACATGTCCAAATATGTCTCAGAGTAATTTTCGGTTGGGACTTAGGTCAGTTTGATTCTGAAACAGTGATAAACCACGACACATTGTTATAAGCTTAACAACCAGAATTTTTTTACTTTTAAAGTTTTGTTAATTGAAAAAAATAACGTTCAATTTTTACAGATGAATCTCAAAACTGTAAATAATTACGCTGTCTAAAATATTAAGTTCGGACAGCGTCGATGCTAATTTTGCAGTAATTTTATCACTAGCGCTCCTTATTCGAATGCCCTTAAAAATTGTATTCACTATGGCGCGATCTACACACACAAATAAAAGACCGGTACAATTTTCAACTTCTATTTTCAAAGGAGATTGCAATTCATTTAATAATTCTAGCAGAGTAGAATTGAGATAAGTTTTCATTTTTTCGGAATAATTTGCGTACATTTCGTTAATTTCTGTGACTGCTGGTTTTGAATCGTCAGTGGCGTTTCTTTCTTTAGCGCAAGATACTATATTCTTAGTAAGTTGCAGTAGTCTTTCTAATGATGTTGTCAATGATTTGGGAATCAATGTAATTATTTTTACAAGTGAATCAGTTTGATTTATTAAATTATGGTGTATCTCTCTAAACTTATCGATTTCTTTATTAATAGCAATAATATTAAATGATTTTTGTTTATTTTTTCCGAAAAGATCTTGAATTTGTTTCCCCGCTTGTTCCGTTGAATCCACCAGGTTTTTTACATTACTGTTAATTTGATTTTTGATTGCTTCAAACTTTTCTTTTGTTTTATCAACTGCCGCCTTTCTACCGCCACCGATATTTTTTAAAATGTTTGGAAAATCTTCCTTGTCTGGCTCATTTGTCTCTGCGGCATAGAATTCCTATAATTAAATGGTCAACCCGCTTTTCAGAATAAGAAAATAAACATATTATGTATTGTTATTTTACAAGATAAAAACCGTTATGCTTCTGTTTGTAGTTTAGACGCAAACAAATTGTAAAAAAACTGTACTGTTACTTTTAAAAAGTTCCAGCCAATTGGACGACAAAGCAATTCCAACTTCAAAAATATGTTTATTATTTTGAAAATATTTCCAAAAGTATGAAATTTAGGAAAAAAAATTTCCTACAAAACTTTCTTGGAAAAATGAATAGAATATTAAACCGTTATAAAAAGTATACATTATACAAAAAACAACATTATAGAGTATATCTCTACGGCGCATGCGTCGATTTTCCCCAAAAACAGTAGGGCTCTTCATATTTGCATAGCAAAGATCCTCCTCAAATTTGGTTTCAATCCGTTCATCCGTTTGACCTGTATTATGCTCACAGTCTAACAAACAGATGCAAAGAGTTTTTCCAAAAATATGTTTTTTGGATGCGGAGGACCTCAAAACGAAAAGTGAATTTTGACCTAAACTAGTACCATTCCCCACTAGTGGGTTGGAATGGTAAAATCAAATTAATTGATAAATTAAATAAATTTGTATATATTGATAAACTTTTTCATTGATCATTAGAAGAAATGTCACTTACTTGAAAAACACATATAACTGCCAAAAGAAGTACAACGTTAATTTTAACAGACATGTTTGTTTCTTTTTTACACAGAAATATGAAAAAATGTGGATATTGTTCTTTTTATATGTGCAGAAAAATGTATTATCGTATTTCTTATTTGATTTATCAATAGAAATGCTTTTATATATATGCTGTATCTAAGTTTTTTTTTTTATTTGAGATATGGCGTGGGTCGAATAGCGGCACCTATTGGTCGCACAAACATTTCTTGACGTTGCACATCATTCTAAGCAGCTTGGCGCTATTTTTGGAAGAAATGTTTGTAACTTTTAGTAATTTATCGCATATGTTGGAACTAATCACCGCACGAAACCTATATAAAATAGGCCTGATCGGATCATTTTAAGGGCTATATTTTGGGGCTGAAAATAGTTTTGGGGCCTAAGAATGTAATATATATATATATATATATATATATATTAATTTTTATTTCTTTTGCTAACAAGCGTTCATCTAAGGCCGTCCTCTCGCGCAGAGTATCTCATATAAGCAGTAATGGAACGGCCGCTCAGAACAATTCATATGCAATTATATGACTATGAATTTTACGTCGCCATTAACTCGACATTTCTGGTGAGAAAAGTCCTGAAGCACTAGCTAAAAACCAGTGAAGAACATATTATCATATAATATTACTGCTTACTAGTATAAGATCGTTCTAAGAGTTTTGTGTCCCGATATTTCTTGTGGGATAAATTATGTTTGAAACAATGTGTAAAAATATCAAGAGACCGAAGCGTAGTGGCGGAATAATTGTCACAATTACCACAGCAGATTTACTTGCTACTTGACACGTAAGACTGGAATTATAGTATATTACAGCACAGAGGCAGAAAGTTTTAATTCCTGCATTTCGCGACATGACGCCCGAGACGAAGCCTAAGGCATCATGCCGCGCAGTTCAAGGCTTTCAATCTTCTACTCGTATGGTGTATACAATTTTTCTTTATACTCGGTTGAAATTACGTACTTTCACCATTTTATAAAAAGACATAACTTTTTAGTGAGCAATTTTGAGGTTATGTGCAATAACAGCTACGACTGACTGGAGACAGTCTCACGTATCAGTGTGTACGAGAAAACTCTTTCGTCCCGCTGTTACTTTCTTTTAGCCCGCTGTCATAGATGGCGTGCGAGTAATTCCAGTAGAGCATAAATGTTAGGCTTTTTGCCTTAAAATCGAAGTCAAAAGTATGTACTTTCGACCGGGTACAAAGAAAAAATATTTTTTCATATCAACCATTTTTTAAATATAGACAAGCTTTTTTTTAATTTAGGCTATTTGCAAGCTTAAGAAACAGTCTGTATTTGAAATCATTGAAATTGTTGTACGTGTATTTTATAATAATATTGAATATCAGTGAAAAATTCCATACATTGTTATTATTGTATTAAAAGAGTCCATAAGCGTTAATGCTATCTTGAAACAATTATTTAAATTTTATCTTAATCTAAACATGTTTAGTAAGATTAATGTAGTAGAAGAACATTCTTAGTGTTTTGGGCCCCGATATTTCTTGTGGGAAAAATTGTGTTAGAAACAATGTGTAAAAAATATAAGGAGACCGAAACGGTGCCAGAGCAGATTTACTCGCTATTTAAATTAAATTATTACTGTTATTAAATTAAATTTTTTTTTCGTATAGACCATTTTTTTAAATATAGAAAACCATTTTTTTTTAATTTATGATATTTGCAAGTTTAAGATACAGTCTGTATTTGAATTCATTGAGATTTTTGTACGAATATTTTGTAATAATATTTGAGATTAGTGAAAAATTCCATACATCGTTATGTATTGAAAGAAGCTATAAAAATTAATCCTACCTTGAACCAAGTGTTTAAATTTTATCTTAATTTTTAATAAGACCAGCCTATATAAAATAAAAAACCCGGGTCGCAGTGCCAAACCCTGCCGACAAGATAGTGTATTTGCTTATACAGGCAGTGTGGATTTATTATGCAAATTGCAAACTTAAGTTGGTTTTTGGGCAAAATAAAAAATTTGACTCCTTAATACACCCCTTAAAATAACATTTTTTTTCTTAGTGGCAATACTATTATCAATCGAACCTCTATACCAAATTATATACAACTATCAGTAAATAATTCACTATCTGCAAACTAGTGTTTTCATAAAATTTGTAAGTCCGGTCCTGCCGGGCCGATTTTATTAAAATTTTAGGGACACTTTTTAATTACTACTAAAGGGTTAAATGTCAATTTTAAAACGATTCTGAGAATTTTTTCGGTATTTTGGGGCCCAAAAACATTTTTCAACCCCTAAAAACTACCCTTAAAATGCCCCGATTACGCCCATTTTAAATAGGCTTCTTGCGGTGATGGATTTCAAAACGTGTGCCAAATTTCGTTAAAATCAATTAACTCTTTCGAAAGTTATTGCCCGCACACACACATATATATATATATATATATATATATATATATATATATATATATATATATATATATATATATATATATATACGTATATATATATATATATGTATATATATATATATACGTATATATATATATATAAATATATATATACATATATATAAACATTTTTAAAAATGGTGCCAAAGTGTTTAGGAGGTTATGAAACGTCGAGAAACTTTGGTCCGACCCCTAGGTCCGGCCATCCGACCGACGCCAATAGTGTATGTTGCCATATGGCAAATACACTAATGACTATATCTAAAACTATTTTCTAAACGAAATTAACATTAATAACAGAAGCTATATTTTTTTTATATTTTTGTCATTACTCTTTAGTTACTTAATCGTAAAATAGCATTATATCAGCTTGGAAAAACTCAAAAACTTTAAAAGAAATTTGAATATGAATAAATAAGACATTATTTTTGCTTTCATTTTTTATTAATTCATATTACATCATTGTTGACATATTTTGAAACTCTTTGATCTAACTTCATTAAAAAAATATAAAACTATGTAATTATAACGCCCTGATATAATAATTAATCAGTAATACTATTACAACATAACCTGAAAGAATAGGTACATGAAAAGTCTTAAAGTAAAAATATCAGATTTTATTGAGATATTGGAGTTAAATAAGAGGCTTTAATTTATGTCAATATGGCCTTTAAATCATTTTGTTTTCTGATGATTCTCATTATTATATAATATTCTAAAAAAAATAGTTGATAAAAAATGACAATATATCTTTTTAACGTTAACCAGTTGATTATTAAATATTTTCGTTAACATTGTCAATAAGAGAACTCGTGAAATACATAATAACTAGTTTTCATGAGAATTTTGTGATTTTACGTCGTATTTATGAACTAGGTGTCGGTGGTGCCGCGGCGCCTGGAGTCGGTGTGACTTCGTTGGTAATACAGGTGTTCAAATTTATTCCCAGATCTGCAAACTTTGCAATTATTTGATGAGTCTTTTCAGTGCCTTTCAATAGTGTATACGGCAAAGCAATCACAAATTTGCTGGCCAACTGTGTGAGAGCTTCGTTAAGTTTTGCGTTCAATTTAACCGCAGATAGTACAATTTCAACTCCGGCTCTTTCGGTACACCAAGACAAAGTCTCGTTGCATGTTTCCAGGAGCACAGGTCCTTCTGGGAGGGCGTTGATAATATCTGCGAATCTTTGAACGGTGTTGTTTACTGAGCCAACCAAGTTGTGAAGTTCATCTCTGTAAACACCGGTGAGTTCGCTGACAGCATCTTTTAGATAACCAGTTACGTTTTGTGTTTTGGCACAGGCCTCGAGACCTTTGATCAGTTTCAACTGTGTTTCCAAAGCATGTTTCACGTTTCCCACGTAACCCTCAATGTGCACTTCGACGAAGTCAATCACTTCATTTGCTTTTGTGTCAATGGCATCGAATATGTTGACATCGTTTATTTTATTAAGAACGTCGGTAATTGTTTTTACTACCATATTATTTTTTCCAGCGAGATCTTTCAATAATTTTTCACTTGATGATAAAAATCCTTTGACAATATTTTGAATAGTTTTCGTTACCGTTCCTATAATGCCTTTTGGAATAGAGAAAGCTTTATCAAACACACCTTTCACAAAATCATCAATGTTTGTAAAATTGTTTGAAGACTTTGTAGTTGCGTCTATGGGATTGTCTAGCATTTTCGCTAAATCTGTCGGTGCGCCATTAAGTGTCTAAAAAGAAAAAAACATGCTATTAATAAAAAAACAGGAAATCGAGAAGATCATTTTTAAAAGTGAATCAGTTTGATTTCTTAAATTATAACGAATCGCTCCCAAATCGATTTTTTTATTAATTTCGATAATATAAAATAAATTTAATTTATTTCTTCGAAAAAATCTTGTATTTGCTTCTCCACTTGTATCGTTTATTCAACCATGTTTTTAACGTTTCTGTTCATTTCTTTTTTGAATGTTTCAAACATTTTATTTATTTTACCACAAGCAGCCTGTCTACTGCCACCAATAATTTTAAAAAAGCTTAGAAAAATTGCCTTGTCTCGTTCCAATGTTTCTGTGACGTGGCATTTCTATAAGTAAATGCCCAACACGTTTTTCAGAATAAGCAAATAAATATATTTATTCATTTATTAATTTTTTAGGGAAACAAGAAAAAAAAGAGTTATGTATTTGTTTCCAGTTCAAAGACGACCAAATTGTAAAAAAAGTGTACTGTTAATTTTAAAAAATCAAATTAATTCATAGAATGTTGATAAATAAAATAAATTTGTATGCATGTATTGATAAAGTTTTTCATTAATCATTAAAATAATTGTCACTTACTTGGAAAACACATATAACTGCCAAAAGGAGTACAAGATTAATTTTAATTGACATATTTGTTTCTCTTTTACACAGAAATATGAGAAAGTAATGATATTATTCTTTTTATATACGTGCAGAAAACTGTGTTATCGTATTTCTTATTGGGCTCACAAATATAAAATGCTTTTGTGTATATATGCTGTTTCTAAGTTTTTTTTTTTTTTTAGTGTATTTGCCATATGGCAACATACACTATTGGCGTTGGTTGGATGGCGGGATCTAGGTGTCGGACCAAAATTTCTCGTCGTTTCATAACCTCCTAAACACTTTGGCACCATTTTTAAAAGTGTTTATAGTATAAGATATACTTTTATCGTCGAAAGCGCTCATAAATAAATAAATTATATTAAAAATTTTGGAATTGTTTTTCTATAATAAAAGTATATCTTATACTATTATATTTTCCAAATTTCTTTACGTAAAATATTATAATATATATATATATATATATATATACGTATATATATATTTATATGTGCGGGCAATAACTTTCGAAGGAGCTAATTCATTTTAACGAAATTCATCACCGCACGAAGTCTATTTAAAATGGACCCAATCGGGTCATTTTAAGGGTAGTTTTTAGGGGTTGAAAAAAGTTTTTGGGCCTAAAAATTCCGAAAAAATTCTCAGAATCGTTTCAAAATTGAAATTTAACCCTCTAGTAGCAATTAAAAAGTGCTCCTAAAATTATAAGCAAATCGGCGCGACAGGACCGGACTTACAAATTTTATGAAAACACTAGTTTGCGTATACGAATTTACTTACTGAAGGTCGTATTTAATTTGGTGCAGATGTTGGATTGATAACAATATTTTAACTAATCAAATTGTTGTTGTAAGGGGTGTATTAAGGGGTTCAATTTTTTTTTTCTTGTCCAAAAACAAACAAGTTCATTTAATAAAGCCATAATACTTGTATTAGCAAATACACTATATTGTCGGCAGGGTTTTGGCACTGCGACCCGGGTTTTTTAATTTGAAATAAATTACGACTATATAAATTAGAACAATGTTTTTACTCTATAAGCATTAATAGATAATTAAATATATAAAAAGCCTTTAAAGCTCTGTGTTTTACCATGGTAGCACTCATTTTATTATGGAGATAATCGGGTATTTATATTATCCCTTTATATATTTTTTTAAATTTTTATTTACATTCTTTTTGCTAACAAGCGTTCATCTAAGGCTGTTTTTTCACCGACAGTATCTCATTGAGAGAGTGCCGAAACGATCGTCAAGAACAACTCATTTGCAATTACATGACGCTTCACAATTAATTCGATATTTCTGGACGCAAAAAATAAAAACCATAGAAGAACATATTATCGTCGAGGTTAAGTCGATAATATTACTGCTTACTACTAGAAGAGCATTCTTAGTGTTTTGGGCCCCGATATTTCTTGTGGGAAAAATTGTGTTTGAAGCAATGTGTAAAAAATATAAGGAGACCGAAACGGTGCCAGAGCAGATTTACTCGCTATTTAAATGAAATTATTATTGTTATTAAATTAAATTATTTTTTCGAATAGACCATTTTTAAAAAAATAGAAAACCATTTTTTTTTTAATTTATGATATTTGCAAGTTTAAGATACAGTCTGTATTTGAATTCATTGAGATTTTTGTACGTGTATTTTGTAATAATATTTGAGATTAGTGAAAAATTCCATACATCGTTATGTATTGAAAGAAGCTATAAACATTAATGCTACCTTGAACCAAGTGTTCAAATTTTATCTTAATTTTTAATAAGACCAGCCTATATAAAATAAAATGACTGTATCTAAAACTATTTTCTAAACGAAATTAACATTAATAACAGAAGTTATATTTTTTTATATTTTTATCATTACTTTTTAGTCACTTAATCGTAAAATAGCATTATATCGACTTTGAAAAACTCAGAAACTTTAAAAGAAATTTTAATATGAATAAAATACGAAATTATTTTTGCTTTCATTTTTTATTAATTCATATTACATCATTGTTGACATATTTTGAAACTCTTTGATCTAACTTCATTAAAAAAATATAAAACTATGTAATTATAACGCCCTTATATAAAAATTAATCAGTAATACTATTACAACATAACCTGAAAGAATAGGTACATGGAAAGTCTTAATGTAAAAATATCAGATTTTATTGAGATATTGAAGCTAAATAAGAGGCTTTAATTTATGTCAATATGGCCTTTAAATCATTAATTTGTTTTCTCATGATTATCATTATTATGTAATATTCCAAAAAAATTGTTGATAAAAAATGACAAAATATATTTTTAACGTTAACCAGTTGATTATTAAATATTTTCGTTATCCTTGTCAATAAGAGAACTCGTGAAATACATAATAACTAGTTTTCATGAGAAATTTGTGATTTTACGTCGTATTTATGAACTAGGTGTCGGTGGTGCCGCGGCGCCTGGAGTCGGTGTGACTTCGTTGGTAATACAGGTGTTCAAATTTATTCCCAGATCTGCAAACTTTGCAATTATTTGATGAGTCTTTTCAGTGCCTTTCAATAGTGTATACGGCAAAGCAATCACAAATTTGCTGGCCAACTGTGTGAGAGCTTCGTTAAGTTTTGCGTTCAATTTAACCGCAGATAGTACAATTTCAACTCCGGCTCTTTCGGTACACCAAGACAAAGTCTCGTTGCATGCTTCCAGAAGCACAGGTCCTTCTGGGAGGGCGTTGATAATATCTGCGAATCTTTGAACGGTGTTGTTTACTGAGCCAACCAAGTTGTGAAGTTCATCTCTGTAAACACCGGTGAGTTCGCTGACAGCGTCTTTTGGATAACCAGTTACGTTTTGTGTTTTGGCACAGGCCTCGAGACCTTTGATCAGTTTCAACTGTGTTTCCAAAGCATGTTTCACGTTTCCCACGTAACCCTCAATGTGCACTTCGACGAAGTCAATCACTTCATTTGCTTTTGTGTCAATGGCATCGAATATGTTGACATCGTTTATTTTATTAAGAACGTCGGTAATCGTTTTTACTACCATATTATTTTTTCCAGCGAGATCTTTCAATAATTTTTCACTTGATGATAAAAATCCTTTGACAATATTTTGAATAGTTTTCGTTACCGTTTCTATAATGCCTTTTGGAATAGAGAAAGCTTTATCAAACACACCTTTCACAAAATCATCAATGTTTGTAAAAATGTTTGAAGACTTTGTAGTTGCATCTACTGCATTGTCTAGCGTTTCCGCTAAATCTGCCGGTGCGCCATGAAGTGTCTGAAAAGAAAAAAAAACATGCTATAAAAAATCGAGAACAATTTTATCAAAATAAATTAAATCAAACTTAAATTCCTAATTGTTTATACTGCTTTTTTATATATAACTAAACATTTAAGTGCCAGGTTGAATTTAAGATTTTTAAATTTAACAGAATGCGTAGGTAAGTTGTTACGAAACAATCGATTTTTTTATTTTTGAAAATAATAAATCAGGCGAAATAGTAAACACATTAATAATACCTATTTTAAAAAATTGCAAAAAAAAAGTAAAAAGGGATTTCAAAATAACCATTTTCTCGTCGATGAATCATTTCCTCATGGAAACTACACAACGAGCACGAACTCAAATGAGAGAATTGACAGAATTTTCCTACTAAATCTTACTTTTTTACCACTAGCGTCGCTAATTTTCCTTTTGTACTGACGTGAATTTAATTTATAACTAATTTCCATTTGTTATTTTAATTTTGCTATAAAAACGTTCAATATTTGTTTACATAAATTAAATCAGGCTATACCCCTCCTTCGTTTCAGCACAGACAGAACACTAGGGGAACAGAAAATGTTTAACGGATACGTCACAAAGAAGTTTCACTTCAAAAATCGAAAAATGGGAGAATGGAAATCTAAAACATGAGTATAGTACGCAATACCATACCTTTTAAGCCTAATCTTGAAAATAGAATTTAAAGTCATTGATCATTATTTTGTTTTCATTTATAAAGAAAATACTTACATGTACAGCAGCACAGAACACCACAAAAATCACAGTGAAAGTTTTCGGTGAGAACATTTTTTTATTTGTATTTTTTCCGTTCTATTCGAATGGAGGCCAAATTTAAACTGGATTTGCAGAAGTTTTTGGAATACTTTTATATTAAAAATTATTTAAAAATATTTGATGACGCAAAGCACCAACTAAACTAACAACGCTGTTACCAGGAGTGTGTTCAAGAAATTCTTAATTTATATAGCATGATGACAATTTTTAATAGTGTTGTAAATATTCACTTGTGTGTTATGTTCTGTTAATAATTGGACGAATTCACTTGTACTGTAAGGTGAAGAACGCAGATATAAAATTTGCGTATTTCTTGAGCTTATTCTTAGTACTATTTCAAGAAAATTAATATATATTTATATAGATGACATTGTAATTACTTATTACTGACACATTATAGCATTTGACTTATTATTATATGTTTAGACAAGTGGATTGTTTCCTTCATATAAAGCGTATAATGAAAAGTTAAACAAAGTAAATAAAGAATCTTACTATTTTTTCTTAAAATGTAAAACAAACTCTTTAGCTATATCAAATATCCCTCCGAAATCAGTTTTCCGAGCTTCATAATTTCGTTTCTAATTGTACAAATCGGTGTATAAAATTTATTTCCACACTGACCGTTATCATACTTCAGGCGCTTTTTTTCAGAAGGTATCGGACCTATTTTCAATAAACTTATTTGACTTTAGTTGGAATGGTGTGGACTACATTTCTACCAAATTTCATGTTCCTAGGTCAAATAATTTCTAAATGTAAATCGGAGAATAATTAAGCACTTTGGATAAAATATAAATAATGTTTTTTACTCTACGTGATGACTTCATCAAAAATTAAAGTTTTCATGTCATTTTTAATATATGGAAAAAATGTAGCATTTCTCTGGGTTTATCAGTTTCATTATTATGCATGGTAATTGAAGTTTAGGTCTAAAAGACTGTAACAGACAGACTAAATGTTGAGAAAAATAAGGGTCCATTATATGGGTACAAAATTTAAAAAAACGATTATCTTCTTTTTAGTACATGCGATGGGGAATGAAATATTCTTTTTTACGCTTATTTTTTCTGACAAATAATATAGGGAGATATTCACGTTTCAAATTTACAAAAAACCACCTGTCTCATATTTTTAATGTAGCTTTAGCGTGATATAATACAATATAAAATCACTTTTCGACAAATTTTGCTCATTTTTTCTTCATAGGCTCAAAGTAACGTTTTCTAATAAATTCCGAAGTTTCAGAATTTTTGACCGTTTAGAGATAATTAATAAACACAGCTCACAATTTTCATATGCTGACCGTGAAAATTACAAACTTTGTTATTAATTATCTCGCGTTTTAAGCGGTTAAAAATTCTGAAACTTCGGGGTTATTTTGAGCCTATGAAAAAAAATTAGCATAATCTGTCGAAAATTATACCACGCTAGAAGTACCTTAAGTGTAAATAAGTTTTACGCATCAAGTAGGTCTACAATAAACGGACTTTAACTGATCAATATTTATCATAGTGATATCAGCATTTTTGTTTTAGTTTCTTAATAAAATAATTATTAAAAAAAGACTATAACAAAAAGAACTATACTCTTTTGGTTAGAAATAATTTCCGTGTTTAATGACAAAAAATATGTCTATAGTTTACTTTAGAATCTAGAGTCTAAACATCCATATATCGACCTTTTGTAATTTGTTTCAAATATTTAATAAACTGTACCTAACGATAAATGAAATATCCTAAAAATAGGTGTTTAGGATAGGAACAAAACTGCAAGTGAATAAAACCAATTATAGTAGGTATAAAAAAGTGTTGGTTAAAAAAGTATGAAATACAACGTGGATTTTTATTGTCAGTTTGCATTGAGATAGAGTTGTCTAAAAATTTCAAAACTTTTGAGATCAATTAAGTGTTGAAAGCAGATTGTAGATTATTAATTAAGTCGTTTGTAATTTATTTTGATTCGGTTATTAAGGTGACAGTGTACCAGCAAGTAAATGAAATGAAAAAATTACTTTGAAAAAAAGCTACCGAAAAATTCAAAGTTAAAAATACATTTGTGTTGTATGAAAAATTCGTTGAAAGAAACCACACTTCACTTTAATAACTACAATTTCATTGGAAGAGAAAAAAAGAAAATGTTCATTAAAACTTCGTTTTTTTTGTTTGAATCTACAGTTTTTTATTCTTTCTGAATATTACAAAAGTGTCCAAAAGGATAGAATGTAAAATAACATTACAATATAATTCTGATATAACCATAATTTTTCGTACCGGCCAAGTGTATGTATTTGAATTTATCTAAAGATTAGTACGTGTTCTTTATAATATTCTAAATTAGTAGGAAAAAATACATAGATTATTTTGTGACGAAAGTGTTTATAAACATTATAATACTATCTTGAAATAATCAATACATATTATATACAAAGAAATAAAATCGTAATTCCTTAGCTTCGTGCAGTTGCACTATGGCTTACAATCCGGTCTTCATTTTGTTTCCTCTTACGAACAAACATTGATTTCAGTGAATGCCAGAGTTCTAATATATCGATGAATTATGCAGCTAGAGTTAGTTGAATTAATAAAAAAACCGGCCAAGTGCGAGTTGGACTCGCGCACGAAGGGTTCCATACCATTATCTATAAAAACGGCAAAAAAATCATGTCTGTTGTATGGGAGCCCCACTTAAATATTTATTTTATTCTGTTTTAGTATTTATTGTTATAGCGGCAACAGAAATACATCATCTGTGAAAATTTCAACTGTCTAACTATCACGGTTCATAAGATACAGCCTTGTGACAGGACGGACAGCGGAGTCTTAGTAATAGGGCCCTGTTTTGCACTTTGGGTACCGAACCCTAAAAAACTAATAAAATCGTAACTTTGTAATGGTACGATTTACAGCATACCTAAACCGAAATATTGCAATTTCGAAAGAATTAGTCTGTCGCTTATTATTCTAAAACTAGGTACTGCATAAAATTCGATAACGTTATTATTAATTAATTAATTAGTACATCTTAAAATTTACCCTACAAATTATTATGTTAAGACACTCGGAAGCATTAGGTTATCGTTGTGTACGAATCGGGTGCGATTTAATTTTGTTACTTATTTTTCCAATTGTAAAAAACGTTAATAATTACGTAAAAATTAAAAATGCATTAAGAGGGTCGTCTTATGTGACAACTGTTTTTTTCACGCTTTTTTGGGAATTTTTTGTGGCGAACAATGAATGTATACTACCTTAATATTTTCATCATGACATTTCACCAACCTTTCCAAATTTTTTCACGTTGAAATGTACAGTTGAACCGACTGTAGATCTCCGGGATGACGCCCATGTAAAAAAAAGTCGGCTGACGGTTGCCACGATACATACTGTTCTGCTTATCAAAAATCAACAAATCAAATTGCGCTTTAATTGGTAGACCTGTGACTACAGCCGGGACCAAAATTAAGTCGAAATATTGAAAAATTCATGTTTGGCGAAGATTTGAAAAAAAATTTACGATTTTCATCGTTTTTTTTTACTATTCCAGCTTGAAGAATAAAAAAACTATTACAGTTATCACAATGATTTTGGTTCGGGCTAGAACTATAGATGTACTGAAGATACCATAAAAATGTCAACGCAATCGGATCATTAGTTTTTGAGATATCGTGGCAACCATTTTAAAAAATACAGTTTCGAGAAAAACGCGTTTGAAAAATCAAGTATGCGTAACAGAAAATAGCACTTGACTCACCATCAACCTCTGTAACTTTCCAACGACTTCAAATTTCGAAAAACTCTTTCACAAACATAATCTGGAGATCCTAAAAAGGCAATTTTTTTTCGGTTTTTTTGACCCCCCACATAAGACGACCCCCTTAATTGAATAGTAATTCCGTTCCACATAATATTGTAATGTACTATCGGCCCGGTCCGAATTCGCCCGAGTGCAAATCGCTCGCTACTCATCTTTTTTATCGTAGCGTATTTAGATAGAAACCCATGACACACATATCTTAAAGACTTCGAATAGGTATATATTACTGCTAATTTTTTAAAAATATTGATATTGACTATTGAGTTAAAAGCATGTGACTGCATCCAGATGTTACGCTCTGGAACTGGAACGAACAGACCGATTTGAAGAAACGAGATGTCGTTAGAATAGTCTTGTTTGGCCAAACGTTTCCGCCAACAAGAAAATATGTAAGAACCAAATTTTTAGAGATATACCTGTGAAAGATTTTTGTCTCGATTAGATTGTAGATTAAAGACGGTCGACATCAGCGTCCAAATTTTTTTTAATCGAATTATTAGTCGAGATTTTTTCGAAAACACATTTTTGGAGGTAGTTTTACTTCTCAAAAAATTAGCAAAATAGTGACAATTTTAGTATACTACTAATATGCTATTTAGGAAACACTCTTGCTATTTTCCGAAAAATCCCATCTTTCATCTAAATACCAATTTTGTGTCTAATTTACAGTTATGTGTTAACAGTGTTTTTAAAGTAGGTATTAATTAAAATTTATTTTATTATGAAAGTTTTAAATACTTTTAAATGTAAATTGTGTTGAATTGAAAACATTTTAAAAATGAAGGATTAAGGAGTTAAAATAGAAAGGTAGCAAAGATCAATAAAAATTAATTTTAATTGCAGAATTTCATATGCTTTATTTTTCATAAATTGTCCATATACATATTTTTCATTCAGAACTTTAAACAGTCTATTTATAAATATTTTTTGATACATTCAACAGCAGTTTTTCCGTCATTTTGAATATTAGTGATTGCGTCTTCCGATTTTTGTTTTAGACATTTTTCAATGTTTGGCAATAAATTTGTGAGTAAAGCTTTTCCTTCATTATAACTGTTTTGAATCACTTTTGGTAATTCTGCAACAGCATCCGTAGCTTTGTTGATAACATCAATAATACATTTTACTGCCGTCAATGGTTTGTTCTGGCACTCATTTAGGCTTGTTTTCAAGTTTTCGATTTCGTTCAATGTGTTATTAATTGCTTCAACTGTTTGACTGACAATTGTTTCCGCTTCTTTGATTGGATCTGCGACACACGATTTGAGTTCCACAAGCGTATTGTTTGGAATACTTATGATTGCTTTAATTCCGGTATCTACACAATCTTTTACGCCTTTCACAGTTTCTCCAACTTTTTGTGCAGCATTTCGAATTTCTTGCTTTACTACCGTTACTTCCGATTTGATGGCGTTTTCGACTTTCGTAATTTCTACCTTAACTTTATCTTTAAGCTCTGAAAGGTGATTTTCTATTTCCTGTGTTTTATTTTCAAGGAATTCTTTGATATCATCTTCCAACTTTTCAATATTCGATTCAGCTTCTGACACTAGAGACTCGATTGATCTGGTTTCAATGTCTGCAGTATCAATACCTTCAACATTTTCATCACTTTGAGCTCTCAGGCCCTGAAAACATAAAAGCAAATATAGATTAAACTAATAATGTTAAGAAATGTTTACTTGCGGTATTATTAACTTTACAATGATGGCCATAGATGCCAAATCGCATTTTTTCCTGTTAATAAAAAAAAAAAAAAAAAAAAAACTTTACAATGAAAATTATTAATAACTAATCAATGTGCTTATCGTAATGATATTTTTTTTGGCGGCTTGTACCTATATATAAGAAAAAATATAAATTCGCAGACGGAACGTGAACCAAACTCCTAATTTCACGTTGAATGAGTTTCATTACTCTACAGTGCAGTATGGAAACTCATCAAACGCGAAATTGGGAGTTTCGGCAATGTTCATTACGTTAATTACTAATTTAGTGAATTGAGTTGCTGTAAGGAATCTAATCGTATCACTGATTATGAATAATTTTCATTGCTAAATATGAATTAACTTATTTAAAAAAAACTTTAGGTATTTAAATTTAAGTGAAATAAATTCTTTCAGCACCCAAGAAAAAATTCATAAATAAACTACTAGACAAACCAAGTACATTTTTATATGTTTTTAAATATTTAATCGTTGATTGGTCTCTATTTAGGAACTAGCAAATACTTAACAAAACTTATTTGGCTTTTATATAAAGTGATTTTCATAAAGCACTAAGCTTTCATTAGATGTTGTAGTTTTTTTTTATTGAAATTGTTATCATATTTGTTCCTTTTTCATTTTAATCTAATATGCAAAATTAGTTTGGAAATTGGTTTGAAATGCTCGTTTTATAACTATTTCTAGAGATTTTTGAGAGCTATATTAAAGTATACTTACATCAAATGCAAGAAATGCCACCAAAAAACAAACAAAGAATTTATGAGATGCCATTGTCTTCAATAAAATCAACTATATCAGTGCGACTGTCGTACAAGATAATAAAGTATTGCATTCTTTCAAGTATATATATGAATTGGCAATGAGTTTAATTTATCACGGTTACAGTAGAATAAACAAAATATTGATGAAATTGACATTAATAAGACGTAATATCTTACGTTTCCTATATTTTTTTATATAAGGGAAACATGGCGCATCTGTTGGCCTTTTCTCATCTGTTACTAATATTTTTAAAAGAAATTATTAGGTATGTTTAATATTGTGTTCAAGTGTAGAAAGTGTTAACACTTTTGACACTATTGCATTATACTAAACACTGACCTGTTTAGTATTTCAGTGATGGACTTTTGAGTAGGGGTGCATAGTGTAGTGTAATATAGACTCTAGACCACAAGATAGATGTCTGAATTTGGCAATAATGGTTAGAACAAATTGATACTTCTGATAGACCTAGTGTTCACTGTTCAGTGTAAATTTCATTGAGTTATCTACACTACATTAATAAAATAAACAAACCTATTAATATTTTCCATTTGTTATATGTATTAAAAATCCAACTTATAGTTTTACCAATTTCCAGATCAGAACCCGGGAACCGAAGATTAGTAATAGATAAACCATGAAAACGCAATAAAAATAACATCGCACAAATAATAAAATTAGTAGAATTAACAGGTATATAAAAATAAATCATGTATCCTACTTCATTCGGCTTCTTAGTAGATTTCTCCCCCGTTCATGATTGCTCTTGCTTGCTTTTCTTGTGTGTAACCACCTTTACTAATTCACTAACAGCAATAACAGGCGAAGCATTTTCTGTCGAGTCGGCACGTCATCCTAAACTAGATATACAATCGTTCACTATGCCACCTCGCGAAGTGTTGTTCAAGACGGCAATTGATCACACCTCTAACATAGGATGACATCAAGTCGGCAGAAAACAATAGTTTGGACTTTAGGCACAATTTTATTGTTGGAAGTACACTTTGAAAGCTATATCCCTGCTAAGAATCGCGTTTGAACTGCGCGCCTGCACGCGACCGGCATGACGGAAGTGGTTGGTGGAAGTGTGGAAGGATGCGCGTATGTGTGCGTAGTTTGCAAAAAGGGTCATGTCCAGTCAGGGTTACTGTTGAGAGTAGATCATCTGAAGTATTTATCGTAAAATCTGTAATGTCATTTTTATTATGACAAGTATGTCATTCATTTATGTTCTAAAATAAAACCTTAAAATACAGTCTACTTTTCGTTAATCAACAACAACCCCCATTGTCAGCCAAAACTAAATGGAACTTTAGAAAACACTCGTTCTATTACTTATTATTCAATAGACCACAATGCCTGCGTCTTTACATATTATGAGATATAATCTAAATTGCAATACAATGAAGCGATTTAGGAAACAACGATATCATAAACAGACTGTAACTCTAGATTTTACATTGTAGATTACTATTACTCGACAACTAAAGTCAAAAGTGTATTGGCTTTTTAAGTAAAGAAAAATAGTCCCCGATTTTGGATGCGCTCTAAATAGAACCCGATTCGAGTTTTATCATCTTCTTTGTTAAAGTAACAATAAATCTTAATTTAGTCTTAATCCCGTTTCCCCTATTAACATTTTTGCACGAAAACTGAACTGTAAAAAATTGTATTTAACTGTTACTCTGTATGTTCTGTAACAGCATACAATGTTCTGCGAATAACACTTTTGTTCTGAATGTTTATTCAAATGTTTTTTTGACATTGAAAATAAATCAATAAAAATTTGTCCAGATGCGGTGAAAAATACGTAAGAAATCTTAAGTAATGAATTTTTCGGACTGCCTGATAGAATCGATTGTTAGAGTGAAAAAAATATAAATCAGGTATTATTAAATTTGTATTTCTTTCAGATCGTACAAATTGTCATAAAAAATTACTTTCCCGCCAATATTCAAACGAAAACGTGTTTTTTATTAAACCTAAAATATGTTCGGTGAAAAGAAACGAAGGTGCTCTACATAGTTGTAATTTACTTTATACAATGCTCCTAATATACAATGCTTCTAATATAAAGGGAAACAACGATACGATATCATCTACATAAAAATATCTTATACTAGTTTTTGCATAAACTAGTATTAATTACATGTAATTAATTTGAATTGCATTATTTTAGGATGAGTTGTGTGAGCTAATAACAAGCAATTAATGAGTTTTAACAGTCACCCGAGTCATAAAATCATTACTTCGTATTTTGCAGGTACCTCCTATAAAATAGCTGATTTCTACAGCATAATAACTATATTTATAATACTTTTGACAGTTCACTGGCAGCCAGATTAATATTTAGATGATCTGTTCACTATCTACTTTGCTTCTCTGTAGCTCATATGAATTTAAATGACAGCTGAGAGAGATATAAGTATTGGGTTGATAAAATTGTATTACCTACTTTTATTCTACTTTTCGCATTAGTGCAAAAAATGGTCATTTTTCTACAGCTATTCAGAAATGAAACGCAGTTTATTTAATGGGTTCTGCAAAAAATATGTTTTGGATTGGTTTGACTAAAAAATAAAAGAACACATCTAAAAGAAATTAATGTTATTATATAAATTTACATCAGAGTTATTATTTAATATTTACAATTATATAAGTTTATTTTTTGGCATTTAAATACATTAAAAAATGTATATAAAATAATATGTATGGTCAAGCAGAGATTTAAGATTATTAAAAAATTAAAACAAATCGACTCACATAGCTCACATAGTTTAAAAAATTTGGGGCTTCTACGATCAGATTCTATTTTTAATGAGAAATAATTTCCGTGTTGGAATCTCGTTTGTTAAAACACTTCTGCTAGGGTGTCGTAAACATTTCAGTCTGCATCATCAGTGCTTAAGAGAGCTTCGGTACTAGCGTGTCTTTCCTCAGTGTGTCCCTTAACATTCTGAAGAAATACAGACTGGTATTGCAGCCTTTCCAAGCCTTATGATGAAGATTTCGGAAGGATTGTTTCAACAAACGCTACTCCAACCCGAAGATAATATCTCATTTATAAACTAAGAAAATATGTGTCCAAGTAAGATTTGTTTTATTAAGCCATAAGAATTATAAATCATTCATTTTTATAGCATTAGAAATACAGTGAGTGGTGTCCTTTCGAATCTTCTGGAGGTTGTTGATAGCGTCTATGAATTTTTGCAAGGCACACTTTTCCAAATCAGATTTTAAATTTTGTATTAAAAGCAAGGCTTTATTTACGTTTTCTTTGATTTCCGTCGGTACTGTGCCCACTGCATTGGTTGTATCCTCAATGACTTGTTTGACGCATTTAACTGGATTCCATTTTTTTAAACACGCTTCCAAATTCTCTTTAAGATGAGCTATAGATTTATATGCTTCTTCAATAGTTTGTTTTGTATCTTCAACAATAGCTTTAGCTTCAGCTATTTTATCGGTTGCGCATGATTTCACTTCTTTAACAGTTTGTCCGGGAAGAGCTTCGAGTTCATTTTTTCCGGTCAGGACACAGTTTTTGACATTAATACCAAGCTGTTCCACAGCATTGATGGCGTCACTAATCGCTTTTTTTATACGTGCCACTTCACCTTTAATTGCTTTCTCGATTCTTTCAATTTCGTCTTTGATTATTTTCTCTATATTAAAGATACGTTCATCAAGATCATTGTTATGATACTGATTTAATTCAAGAAGGTGGTTGTTTAAAGCGTTGATTAATTTTTCGGCTTCGATTGTAACTTTTTTTAAAGCTTCATCCTCTGTAAGTTTATATTCGTAAGCAGACGAAAACTAAAATTGGAAGAATAAAGTGATTTGTAGATAAGAAACATATATTTGATAATTGTAAATTAGAACTTAAATAGTTTTGCTATAATATTTTATCTATTAAAAAAACTATCTGCTATGAGAGCAGATATATTTATTTTTTTCTTTTCTTTTTTTTTTTTGAACACTAAAGCACTAACTTTAAGGGCCATTTTTACATACAGTAGTTGGATCTAGTTTATCTAAACGTATTTTATATAAGTTTAATTCATCAATTTATAAAAATATTACTGAGTAACAGACAAAGACAATCGAAACGAGTTGCTAATAAATCTGTATAAAAAACTGTTTTGAGACATTCTATTATACAAAGTCTCTGTAGAAATTTTTCCTTTTTTATTTAGAATAGGTTACGAGCCGATCTGACTTTAATTGAGCGAACTATTAGAAAAAACAATGCAAAACACCGTTTCTTTTTAATTTGATCCTCTCGGGCATTATTATTATTATTATTTTGGAAGGAATCGAAAGAAAAAAAGTTTCTCAGTATCGACTGATTTGAGTTGTATGACTGATACAAGAAAATAATATAAGCGCAGTATTTTAAACTGACAATGAGTTCATTTAAACTAGTTTTCAATCTTACGTTGTAAAGTTGGCCCTAAGAGTATAAAAACATGCTCAAAATGTTAAAAAAATGTAAAAAATAACAATCTAAACTAATTAGCTAGATATACGGTATACCTGGATACAGGCAAATGCCAAAACAATAAACACAACACGTTTAGGAGCCATTATCGCTAAGTTGATTTCAGATATCTTTTCACAAAACTATTTGATTTTTCTTAAAATTTCAACTTTTATACTTTTATCGAAACGCACATTTCATAATAAACTAACAGCACAAAATAATAATCATTGTTCTTAACACAAAATGCCATTGTTGAGATTTATCAAAGAATTATTGAGAGTTATCTTAAAATTACAATTAAAAAGATCTTCAAATAGTCGCACGTGTTGTTAACTTGTTAGGAAATATTATTTGCCGACATGTAAAAAGATAATACTAGTCTACTAGATGATAGTGACCCAAAAATGTTATTAAAATTTTATTAAAATGGTGTTATAATTAATAAAAACAGTAATTATTATTTTTATTTAATTTCAAGGATTATGTAGGCACATTTTTGATTGATTTTTTTTTTATTTTTATAATTAAAAAACTCTATTAACAATAGGTTCCATAAATAGTTAAATTTAATAAAGGAATCATTCTACTTTATAATAGCAAATTATTATCTGATAGCATTAATCCTTCTTTATCAACAATATTATTTTTTAAAATAATATTTTCAGCTGCGAAGATTATACGCGTATATAACTAATGCAATTTTCTTTACAGTGATAAATGATAATGTATTGTTTATTTTTGTTTGATTGATAAGATTGTAAAAAGATGAATATACAAATACGATATACAAATAGTTTTATAAAAAATAAAAAAAAAGATTCCGACGAATTGAGAACCTCCTGCTTTTTTTTAAAGTCGGTTAATAAAAGGGAAACAAACAGTTTTATGACAATAGCTTAGTGAATTTTATGCTCTTTTTTCAATGATTTGATTTTTGTTTATAAAAGCAGATTTACAGAACTCTTGGGGAATAATATGCTATTCCTTTCATTTATTTGTTCTTTGGCGAAACCAAACTGTAAGACTTAATTCTAGTAAACGCTTCTTTATTGAACAAAATATTTCATTTTGTCTAATATGTAATGTATTTTAGCCTTGGTTGTATACTTACGTTAAATTTTTATTTAGTTCTATATTATGCCTGGTAACAAAAAGTTTAAAAAATTATCTTTCATATTTTTAAAATGAAAATTGTCACAGTACAAAAAAAAACGCAACACTGGAAGCGGCGATCATAAAAGTAGTTCCGATTTTATAAAAGATGAAACTTTCAGAAAAGATAGTACACATGGTGCTTCCAATCACTTGCCTAGACAATCCTGCGAGAACCTGATCCAATAACGGGGAGACACCACTTTCGGTGTTCATTTTAATGTTAGAACTTTTAATTTTTATGAATGTTTTAGGCGCTTAGAGCTTTTTAATGATTGTCGTCTTAAATAATGATCAAACATAATGGGAACTCGGTTTTTTTTCATGTAATAATATTAAAAAAAAATCATTTTCACGACCGCTGCTTGGACTATAAGTCGCACCCACATAAACTCATGGGGGAAATGAAACTTTTTTAGTCATTTGTATTATTTATATAGATTTTTTTTTAATTACAAGCAATTTTTAATTTCATTTGGACGATATCCATTTTACATTATAAGCGAACCCTTCGTAACACAAAATTAAAGGAGAAATGATTCAATGATGGGAAACATTTCCCTTTTAATTTTGCGTTACGAAGGGTTCGCTTATATTTTCCCGCCCATGAATTATTTCTTTAGCATCACAGAAAATTTCAAACAGATACGTCGCTAAAGAAGTTTCATTTCAATAAAATTCCAGCACGTAGCTTTTGAAAACAAAACTATCTACTTTTGAAAAAGCTTTTAGTCGTATTCGGTTGGGTTAATGTTAGTTTAATTTTTTACAGGTCCGTTATCGCTTCAACAACAACAACAAGATGTTCAACAATCTGCAAGTGGATACATTCAGCTTCTTCAGCAACGTGAAGAAGAAAATCGTCAGGAAGTGGAACGCCTCACAGCAGAAATAAAAGCTTTAAAACTACAGCTGTTACAAGTCACCGGTAAGTATTTTTTTCAAAATTATTTTGTGTAGATTTATCATCTGTTTTTCTGCAAATACAATTTAATGTTCTGCAATCTACATATATAATAAAACGTTTGACAACCGCAAGTACCCAAATTCCAGGTAAATAGTTGTAACGCACTATTTCTTAGAAAAACGATAGTTGGTAAAAATATGCAAATATTTTCAATTATTGACTAGTTGATCTATATCAAAACAGTCTATCTATATCAAAACAGTCTATGATCTATTATGAGCGTTACTAAAATCACAAGAATATGTTACAAGTTACAACTGGTCCCCTTCCCTTCTACTTTATTCAACAGCTGCTAGATATCAGAAGCAATTTAACGCTAATGTAAGATACGGTTTCTTGCTTGGACATTCCACATCTATAGTTTTTTGTGTAAATCGATAATAGGCATGAATGAAGGCGTCGCTAAATAAATGTTTTATTAGCAAGTTTGCAGGTTCCGTGAGTTGTGCATAGTGCACGCAGTTTAATTTATAAAACATTTCGTCATTTCACTTTAATATAATTATGTATAAGCGAATTAAATGAATTGTAAAGACTAGTGCATGACACACAGACGTACATAAATAAAGGACGAAGGTACCTATCCTGTTTTGAGTCAACATCAGTCCTGTACCGTTGTAAATCATGTCAAATAGCGTTTGCTCGTGTGACAATTTAAACTGTTTAGAATGCCGAGTATGATACGGCTATCCATCACTGTAATCTCAGCCATTGTTCTTCTAAGTCTCTCTGTGCAGTGCTGCCACCACTACTATAGCACACTTACTCCACACTACCCTACTAATGTCTCATTCCCCCCTAGTTCGATGTCGTGCGGTCCAACTCTTGTGCTACAGTATGATCCCTTTTTATACACCTGTACCTTGCAGATTGAAACTAATTGTCCCCTTTTGTAATCCAAGCCAAATTTCAAAAAATTGAAGCTCAGGATACTCAACGCTCTTCTAAATACAGTTTTATGTCAGATCTGTTGGAATAGCTTTTCCTTGCGGAAGCATTCCTTCCTCAAGAAAAAATATCTGGAGCGTGTAAATAGTGAACGCCTATTTTTTAATTTTTGCGATACAATCGACGTCCAAGTAATATTCTTTAACCTTGATGAATGCAGAGTCCTCTTTTCAACTGGGCACGTGTCCAAGGTCCCGTGATCGATGGGCCCCCTAGTTCTAGATCAGCATCCGATATTTCCGACAATAATGTATTTGTTAATTATTAATTTGCTCAGTAATTCCGCTCTTTTTTTAAGAAAAAATAGTCCTCTTTAATAGGTCATAGGGGCCCCATTATCCGAAATTGCGCAGGGCCTCCAATAGGTCAAAAAACGGCTCTGGCTGAATGCATTTCTATCCCATAAGGTACGTTTTATTAGAGTACATAATTTTATTATCGGTATTTTGTGCGTGTTGTGTTAAACGAAAGGATGTATTTGGTCGCCAGTAAGCGAAACTCCCTTAATAAAGAGACTGATTCGTTATTTCCGTTGCTCCAACGTCGTCATGAACTAAAACTTGTTCTGACGTCACGTCACGTCGGTTACATAAAAATCAAAGTATACATTTAAATGAAAGTGCAGTCACTTTTCAGGCACGCGAGGACTACTTTTCGTCGATTACATTATGGGACATATTATGTGGAGGATATTATTACGTGACAAAATTTAAATAAAGAAATTTGTTGTAGCGTGGATCAGATTAAAAATGCATTGACGTACTCGTGAAGGTCGGTATTCGGAAAGTAAAATTTTATTTGTTTTTTGTAAATATGTACATATCAAAATAATCTTTATCCTTAAAACGGAGTGAACAAGCGCCAATATTTTCAAGATTTTATTGGTACAATATCCAAGGCCATAACTACCTTTTTCTAGATCCTGGGCAACACTGTCAAATTGGACCCTCTTTAATAAAAAAATCAAAAAAAAACTTACCATGCATATACGATAGTTCTGAAGCTCCTGTTTTTTCATTTTTTTTAAATTTGGTAACAGTCTTAATAAATAAACACAAAATAATTATTCTTTCTATTGTTTCTGCCCGTAATTTTAATTTAATTTTATATTTATATCTATTCTGCATATCAAAATAAGCCAAGAAAATAACTGAGATGTCATTTTTTTTTTAGAGGTCTTTCTGGGCGCCCCTTCTATCTGGGCCCTAAGCAAGTGCCCCTGCCTAGTTACGGTTCTGACAATATCTTCATCATCACTCCTGGCTCGGTGCCCCTTCAACTGATTTAGCTATGAAGTTTTCCCTTATCCTAACGAACACTCATAAGTTAGCTGTTGATTGTGAATAAAATATTATTACGAATATGACGTTATATATTTTACAATAAATTAAATAAAGTACAACGTTTTTAAATGCTTCACAAATTACGCTTGATCAGTTTGATTTATAACAGTTGGTAGAAGAAATGCTTCATAACATAAATTCAAAACAAAGCGATACTGCTTGTTAAAATTGCTTCATAACAATAGAAATGTTGACTGTATTCAAATAAAAACATAATTTTAACGTTACGTAGTAGTTTCTATGATAAAAATACTAAAAAACACTATATTTCTCCGTATTTTTAAGGAATTTAAGTGATATTTAATAAATAAAACGCAATTAAATCACTCTCAAGTCACGTGACAACGAACACCAATCAGAGTACATGACGTCACTTGTTTGAAAACATCATCAGACGCTGTTTACGCTGTCAAAAGCCTTCATTGTTTGGTAAATTTTAGAGTATAATTTATTATTATTCATTTATAGGAAACCTCAAATTACAGCAAATTATAGCAACAATAACGAAAAAACCTTACACTACCTCGTCAGTTTAGCAGCGTTTATGAACACATGATGTCACAATAGTCACGTGACAAATATTGGCGTTTCGGAGCGAAATTTGAAACGGAATTTAAAATGCATGATTTTTAAAGCTTGAGTCGTATTTAAAAAATAAAAAACTCGGGTTGCAGTGCCAAAACCCTGCCGACAATATAGTGTATTGCTACAGGCATAGGCAGCGTGACTTTATTATATGAATTTGTTTGTTTTTGGAGAAAATAAAAAATTTGAAACCCTTAATACACCCCTTAAAATAATATTTTTTCTTAATTTCAATATTTCGTCTCTGTTTTATCAATTCATCATCTGCACAAAATTATATACCTACAGAGACTTCAGTAAGTATAATTTTCTAACCGCAAACGTTTTCATAAAATTTATAAGTTCGGTCCTGTCGGGCCGATTTTGTTAAAATTTTAGGAGCACTTGTTGATTGTTACTACAAGATTAAATTTCAATTTTGAATCAATTCCGAGAATATTTTCGGTGTTTTTGGGAACCAAAACAATTTTCAACCCCTAAATACACCCCTTATAATGGTCCGATTAGGCCCATTTTAAATAGGCTTCGTGCGATGATGGATTCGAGGGTGTGGCCCGAATTTCGTTCAAATCGCATAAGACCTTCGAGAGGTATCGTGCTCACACACACACACATATATATATATATACATACATATATATATAATTTTTCCAAAAATGGTGCCAAAGTGTTTAGAAGGCTATGAAACGTCGAGAAATTTTGGTCCGACCCCTAGATCCCGCCATCCGACCGACGCCAATAGTATATGTGCCATATATGGCAATACACTAATAATAAATATTTGTGGCTAATTAAGTATGATTTAAGACACTTTCCCAAAAATAGTCAACATCCCTATTGTTTCGTACAACACAGTGGCTTCGTCAGACATGAATCTTAAATCTGCCATTAGTAAACAGCCTGTATAGAAATCACAAGAGCAGAGAGTCTTTCGGTCGGCGGCGGCCGGTGGCTGTGTCTTGATGCACTCTGTCAGGCTTTAGGTGAGCTTTAAAGGGATTTTTCCTCTTTTCATCTACGGTTATTTTTTACAACTAAACTATGTGTGCCACGATATGTGTTTAGCCAGATACCGTCTGCACGTGTAAATGCATTTCCCGCGTCCACGAGAAGAACAGCTATTCAATTTGCTTTGTCGCGACGTTTTTTGTTTCTGTATGACAATTCAGTTGTCCGTTTTTCACTACAATAGAGATACGCAGAACTAACCTTTCAAAAGAAAAACAGTATTTTTTGCGCTGTGACAATTTTTCTTTTATATTTACGATACCTGGAACTTAAACGATAGATTATAATTTTTATAGTTTTAGAAATTTGGCATTTTTTTCGGAGAATACAAACATTTCCTGAAAATAGTCTTGTGGAAAAAATATCTGCAATAAAATATGTTACTCCCTACATTCTATAGCGGTAAGAGAATGAGTCTGGAAGATCAAGTAAAATCCTATATTAATGACAATTTCGCCAAAAGGCAAGGAATTGTAAATGAACATAACCATAAAATATACTCATTAAATTTAATAAAGAAATTCGCAGTAGAAAGTTTAATTTCCATTTAAAATTTAAATTTCATTAAAGTTTTCATAACGAAAATGAATAAATTCATAAAAATTCTGGCTAGGTGTAGCAATTTTACACCATCTTGCTACCGATCTAAGTTTTAATTGGTATCTTTGTATTTTTCTTTAAATTAATAAAAAAAAACATTTTAGCAGCGACGAAGGTTCTAAGCGAGAAAAATGTTAATAACGTGAACAGAAAAAATGGTTACTGTGGAGACCTGGGTCAAGGATAGTTATATAAGAGTATAATGTAATATTATTTTATATCTTTTTCATGAATAAATGGTTAATTATTATTAGACCGTGATCGAGTGCGTTTCATTAAAATCCTTAAAGAAAATCAAATTAGTGCGATTTTTAGTGGATTTTTAGTTAGATTTTTAGTGTTTAAAAGTATTGTGAATTTCAATTATAAGACACTAAACATTTCCTTTTTAAACCTACAATTTCCAAATCTGAATTAGAAAAAAAAATGTTTTTAAAGAATAACTTACTTGTTCGCTTTTAAATTTTCTTACCTGTTTTTTGCAAACTTTCTCCGTAAAAAATAAGGATTAACAGCCTCATGTATTTACCTCATGTCGCAGCTTTGTAGTGATAAGCGGAAAATGTTTTTTTTTCCATTTTGAAAACTACTTTATTATACTAATCTTAACTTCTGTAATAATATATTGATAGGTACATTAAATATCTTCATAAAAAATAGCATTTAAAAATTCGTACTCTTTGAGAAAAAACATAATGACAATTTAAATTGATTCTTTCTGCTATAAAAAAGAAATTTTTTTCTCGCATTGTCGAATATAAGTGCCTACAATATTAATATCCCTAATGACAATTTTTGCTTATTATTAAAAAAACGTCGCGCGAAAAAAAATTACCAGACATTTACGTCTGTGTGCTGAGGACCGCCATTTCTGTGCAAATATTATGATAGCGGTACTTTTTTAAAGTACGTACGTAATGATACCGCCTAACAAAGAATATAAAGAGCAGAAGGAAATTTCAAAGCATTAACAAATGTCACGTGGGGGAGCTCTAATATTCTATACAATTTCTCTTGTAGGTTGCATTAAAATGATCAAAGGTATTATATTTTTTTCTGTTTAATGTGTCAATTTTGTTAAAATTTCTCTCTAGGTGCTCTGTAAAATCTATAACTAATTAACGCTACAAAGTGACCAAATAATTTTTGTCGTATTTATCAAATATCTATAATATACAGTAGGTACGCTTTCGCTAATCAAGAGAGTTCGGATTAGCGAAAAGTTCGAATCAACGAATAAAAAAAGATTATGTGTTTTGACTGCCCAACCACAGATGTCAGTGCCAACGAAACACGTTGTCTAGTTCATAAATAGTGATTCGTCTGTAATTGTTGATTGTGTCTTTTCTCAATCTATTTCTCTATCATCTAGATTTTTTGTTCCATCGTCGCTCGAACTCACCCTCACTATAGACGTTTCATTTCCAAAACTATCGAGAATTACAAATAAATAGCGTTGGCAAGAAAAACTAATTAAGATAACTTCACTTTAAAGCGTTTATCCAACTGAATCTTAAAACAAAATAACAGCGAAATCTAATTAGATTTTGCTCAATTGATGACCGTCAGATAACATTGCATGCTCTCTTGCATAACGATCATGTTAAAGTTTTACTTATAAACAGTATAGAAATATAATTTCAGACGCTCCAAAATTTTCTCTGCACTAAGTTGACAGTTAGTAGTTATTTTATAGAAATTTCCCGTCCACCACACCATCACACGTAGAAATGCATTTCCCGGAAGAATTTTCACTGAAAAATGTTATCAAAAAAGAAATTCCCACCGTCGAGTGGGGGCCTAAATAAAACGTCAGAGCGAGGTAAACACGCCCAGGTCGCCCAATCAGCTAGTGGCAGCTTTATTTTTTAATATATGAAATAGTAAAGGGGTCTGAATTTGCAATTTAGTTTTCTTCCGGATCTTTTGACTATTTTGTATGACAGTTTAAAAAACGCGTTTTTGTCTGCCTATGTTTTCGTCTATCTTTCGAAAATTGCTGAACTGATTTTGATGAAACAAACGCAATATAATTTTGATAAATATTTTTTTTTTATTTTGGCTTGACTAATACTAGACTGCAAAAAGCATTGTCAAAAAAATTGATTTCACAATGACCTTAGATTGTAACCATAAAATTATAGTTTTCACAGCTTTGTATACACGCGGGAGTAGTCTAATGTCGTCGTGAAAATTCTCTGTCATGTGGAACATTAGATTGTACTCACACAAAAACAAATGATAGATCTACATAGAAAAATATTGTTTTTGAGCTAAATTATGATCAATATGTGTAAAAAAATAGTGTTTCGAAGGAAAAGCTGTACAAAAAACTATGTCAAAAAAATATTGATCCATTCTTTTTCGAGCAGGATTGATTTAAAATTCAACAATGCTTTTCTTATGAAGAAATATGTGTGGTCACAATCTACGGTCATTGTCAAATCAGATTTTTTGACAATGCTTTCTGAAACCCAGCATAAACGGCGTTATGTTGGCAGAATATTTATAAAATAATATTTGTACATGAACAAAAATTAGTAGATCCAGTGTTGGGAAATGTTCAGTGTTAAAATAGAGTCACGCAAATATGCTATTAATATAAATCTGATATCTTTCAGTAGACGTAAACATAGTTGGGTTAATCCGGGCATATACGTTGTATGTGTAATACTTTAAAGATTATCTCTCGGTACACAGCGATACCAAAACAATTTTCTTCGTATACCCATTATGTTCTTATCTAATATATTTACGTCAAACAAATAACGTAGTTATTTCTGTAATTTAGGTGGACGAAAACTTTCGTAATTTGTTGCGAAAATTTTGTTTGTTTATTCGATTAATAAATCCAAATAAAGCTATTCTATCACAGATTTCAATAAAAGATTAGATACGTAAGACACCAAGTTGAAAAAAACATATGTATTCCATTTATTTATTTATGTTATCTTTTTCTGTTAGAATGGCGATGAAAATATTCCATATTTTAAGTTTTAAAATAAATATTAATATATGCATGCTGCAATGACATTGGAAAGGGATCCCTTTAGCACACAAATATAAATTCAGATTAAAAAATATAAAAACCCGGGTCGCAGTGCCAAAACCCTGCCGACAATATAGCGTATTTGCTTGTATAGGGCCGTGTGGTTTTATACTTTTATTATGTGAAATTAAGTTTGTTTTTGGGCAAAATAAAAAATTTAACCCCTTAATACACCCCTTAAAATAACATTTTTTTTCTTAATTGTAATATTATTATCAATCTAACGTCTACACCGAATTAAATACACCCTTCAATAAATAAGTCACTATCTACAAACTAGTGTTTTCATAAAATTTGTAAATCCGGTCCTGTCGGGCCGATTTTATTAAAATTGTGGGGACACTTTTTAATCACTACCAGAGGGTTAAATTTCAATTTTGAAACGATTCGGAGAATTTTTTCTGTATTTTGGGGCCCAAAAACAGTTTTCAACCCCTAAAAACTACCCTTAAAATAGCCCGATTAGGCCCATTTTAAATAGGCTTCTTGCGGTGATGGGTTTCAACACGTGGCTCAAATTTCGTTGAAATCAATTAACTCTTTCGAAAGTTATCGCGCGTACACATATATATATATATATATATATATATATATATATATATATACGTATATAAATATATATATATATATATACGTATATAAATATATATATATATATATATACGTATATAAATATATATATATATATATATACATATATATATAAACATTTTTAAAAATGGTGCCAAAGTGTTTAGGAGGTTATGAAACGTCCAGAAATTTTGGTCCGACCCTTAGGTCCCGCCATCCGACCGACGCCAATAGTGTATGTTGCCATATGGCAAATACACTAATAACTCCATTCAAATTGATTAGTTACATCGCTAATTTTATGTAAAATGTTATATACATTTTTGGCCATCAGGATTCAAACCTGAAACTACCAATTTCGCGTTGATTGTTTTTTCAATTAATAATAATAATAACAAATCTTTATTAGTACATATTTAAAGCACTAAAAGGCCGACGCTAATTTTTTTTTTTAGAAATCCGTACACTGCAATAGTAACACTTAAATCCATTGCATACGGGAGTCAGTTTTTTTGACTAATGCGATTAAGAATTGAAACATTACGCATGTGATAGTTGTTTTTATTTTTTGTTTTCTTAAAGAACTGCAGGTATAGGATAAATTAATTTTATACATTAAATTTTTATACTTTTTTAAACGAGTTCCTATAAAATAACTACTTTTCATGTACGAGTGCAGGCATGTAAAGTGTCTCATTACGAACTATCCATGTATACTGAAAAATAAAAGTAGCTATTTAATGTTAAGGTGATATCAGACGGTTCATTTTTTGTTCATTTCTGTCTTTCGTTCAGCATCTTTCACTCGAAGTGAAACGTCTGAACATAAAATGAAACAATAGTGACGAATGAATTCATTAATGAACCGATCCAACAACGGTAAATATCGGCATTCGGCATCATTCGTTAGCACTCTGAATGAACGAAAAATGAAACGTCTGAACTTTCACTCGGATTTGGCCATTTTGTCTCGCGTCTTGTAGCGAACGGACTTGAGACTACGACACTGCATAGTGAATATATTATGTCTATGTATGAGACAAAATGGTATTCAAGTGGAATGACCAAAACACGCTGCTGTTCTTAGAGAATTTAATAAATTATTAATATCTTTGGAACCACAAACTGGACAAATACGAAGACAGAACAATATGGACAAATTCTATAAAATTTCTAATTAATGATTTAAGCTTAAACTTTGCTTCTTTTTTGTCAATTCTTTGATCACAAATCATAGAATTCCAAGGCGCACAACTTCATTCGACGACATCTTCGAAGAAAAGACTGGATAAACGTTCACTTCCATGTCATTCTGTCTGTGCCGTGTAAACGCGGAATGAAACAAAAATGAACATTCACTCAAATGAACATTCATCCGAGTGAACCGTCTGATATCACTGTACTAACTGTACTAACATGTTGTGGGTGTTTACTTACCAGGAATATTATTTTCATTTAGTAATTATTTAAATGTGAAATGCGTCACACAAAATACGAACTGTCAAAAATTTTAAAAATATATTAAAAATTAAGTGAAAACACGCTATTTTATAGAATATATTATGACTTAAACGAAACGATATTATAATTTGTGTAAATGTCACACCTCGTCAGTAATAAACTTCACAATTTTTTAAACGTTGAAATATGTTTTATTGTTTTGCACACGTATTAACTTTTAAAAGGATTCATATGTAAAAAACACAAGTTTCTGCTAGAATTTCGACCTGAATCTTCTTCTTTTCTGCATTAGCCAATGGGTACTGCCTTTTACTGCTATAGGGGCGCCGGTTATATAATGATCTCAGTCTGTGAATAGTTCATAGCACTGTGTGCAAAATAAGTTTATTTCAAATAATAAAACATTGGCAATACTGATTTGCTGTGTTTACCAATTTTCAAATTATACGCATTTTCTATTTCCAAAGGATCCGGAACTGAAAAATATGTGGTTGTATGCTATCAGAGGCGAAATACTGTGATAATAGTTTATGAAGTCCACTTTACAAAAGAATATTTTGCCACAGAAAAAGAAATTGCAGATAGAAAGAAATTATTATTACTTAAATGATAGTTATAATTTCTTAATTTTTCCGTTGTTTATATGCAAATCTAGCATACCTACATACAAAATTTGAGCCTTCTAGGACTTCAGGAAGTATCCTAACAATTTTAATGATCATCAGTCAGTGAGTCACGAAATCGACGTATTTCAGATGTCAATAAATCTAAAACCATATAAAAGCTAGATAATTGAGTCATGGGTGTGTTTGATAAATTTGCTAAGGATATCTTATTCTGAAAATTTAGTTTTCTAGCATTATCCAGACCGAAGCTATAACGGTTCGAAAATACGACGAAACGCTTCCAGAAAAGGTAGGTAGTGCCTTGCTCGTCTTGGCGGGTGCACTACCGTACACCCAAATCTGTCCGTGACGCAAAAACTGTTCAACCCTGACGTCATGAAATTTACACAGTTTGTCAAATTCGGAAGAATGTAACTGGTCGCTATGTCGTTCCCTTCCCAATTTATGTTAGAGTGAGACGACAATCTGGGCAAAGTCGGGTTCTAATAAGGAAGAAATCTTTGAATGTTACAAATTATTTAAATTTATAACGAACCCCTGTATTTCAAGTTTTACCCGTGACATGGTTAGAAACGAACTATAGTGGTAGCTAATGTAAGCTACTAACAAGATACAACACTTGTCTCACAATAAATCATTACGCTTTGGACGGTGCACCGCACAGCGCACTATGATTAATGCACTTTTCAGCGATAAGACCTAAATTAATTAACTTTCTCGTGCAATTAAAACACTTGGAAGTAACACGCATTAGCATTCAACCGATGACTTTTTTATAGTTCTTCTTTTTCATTTTTCGAAACAGTCTTATATATAGGATTGTGCGAACGTATAAAATCAATGCAGTGAATTTACAAAATTTATTAAATCTTCAATAGGGATGTTGACTGTATTCAAATAAAAACATAATTTTAACGAAAAGTAGTAGTTTCTATGATAGAAATACTAAAAAACACTATATTTTTCCTTATTTTTAAGGAATTTAATTAATATTTAATAAATAAAACCTAATAAAATCACTCTCAAGTTACGTGACAACAGACACCAGTCAGAGCACATGACGTCATATGTTCAGCCGCTGTCAAAAAACTTCATTGTTTGGTTAATATTTAGTGTGTAATTTATTATTATTTGTTTATAGGAAACGTCAAATTACATGTAACTATAGCAACGACTACGAAACAACTTTTCATCACCTCAGTTTACTAACTTTTATGAGCACAGAATACGCATCTATAGGATGGTAGCTCCCGTGTAAACTTTTGAGCCTCCTTTGGTAGGAACAGGTGACGTCAGGCGGCTAGTATTGGTGTTTTGGACCGAAATTTGAAACGGGATTTAAAATACATGATTTTTAAGGCTTGAGTTGTATTTAAATAAAAATAATAAATATTTGTGGCAATATTAGGTACTTATGCACGATTTAAAACACTTTCCCAAAAATAGTCAACATTCCTATTAGGTAGAACATTGCATTTGATGCTACTAGCTTTTGCCTACGTGAACGTCGATGTTTCCGAAAGATGTGAACTGGAATGTAGCCGGGTCAAAGATTGGCATATCTCTTAAATTTAGGTAAAAGACCGTGCACATTTATCAAGCACAGACCAGCACAACACGAACCTACAACATGTACACTAGATCAACAGAGATCAACAACTTTTAATGCAGGTTCTGTGTGCGGCAGATATTTCAAAAGCGTGCAACATGGACGTGTGTAGTTCGGTGGAAGAATTTTTTATTTTGGTGATGTTGTGCGAAGAGGGGAAAGACGAAAAAACCAGGAAAAAGAGGTTTTGGATTCGTCATATCAACGAAAATTAATTAATAAAAACCACACATCACAAGCATACCAGTCAAAAATTGCCGGCGGCTGACTGACGGTCGTTGTTGCATGTTGGATTAGTATGCGCGGTCTTTAAGAATTGTTAGTGCATCTAGTTATATTAAAATCGATGACAGATAGACGTTCTTCTTTGCCTAAGTGTCGTAAAAAATCTGCAAAGAAACGAAATTACAAACAATCCCGTTACATTTATTTGTTTATTGATAATGAATATAGAAAAAATGTATTTAATCTTTTAAAAAATTAACAGTTTCTCGAGATTATTAATTCGTTGATATGTAGAATAGGCATTTTTATGTTGTAAGAAATGTGGAGCGAAGTTAAGAATATTTTTACTAACGTCAGATATTCATGTTTTTTATTGAAATTGCAATAAACAAAATAAGAAGATTTCAAAAATTTATGGTGACATATCTCGTTTACATGTTTGCAAATAGAAAAGGTAATACCTAAGGAGAAATACGTACATGTAAAATACATAGAAACGACATTTGGAATGTATAAGAAGGGCTTTAACACGCACTAAATAAAATTATATCCTGACATGTTGAAAATAAAAATGGGCAAATGGACCTTTTCCCTTCGAGCTCTTATCGGCATGAGACCAGACTCTTAGAAGACATTCTCTTCATTCATTGTGTATAGCTAAATTGAATTGTGCAAAATTGTAGTTTAAATGCTTGCAATTGTAAACGAAAATATTTTTTAAAAACTAAAAAGATAATTTTCAACAAGAAAGCATTACTTCCTTTGTTTGCATTTCAGTTTGTACTTACATTTCAAAACATTTAAAACCAGGTACTTCTTATTCTTTGTATCTTTCTTTTTAACTCATTGAGTTATTTTGGTATACTCGATTCAAGTTTATAGTATATCACACCACAAGAGCTGAAATACAACTTTCTGCTCGTGTGGTGTATACTATTTTTCTTCATACCATGCCGAAAGTACGCACTTTCACCAATATATAAAAAAAACTACTTACTTTCAAGTCAGCAATGTTGAGGTTATATACGTAATGACACACGCATCTTAATAATGTCAATATAACATAAGATCGCTACTTACAACGTACAGATAAGAGCCAACATTTGACTTGACAAACGCCAGTCTCGCCGTCTCACGTATCAGTGCGCATGACAAAACTGTTTAGACCCGCCTATACAGATGATATGCATGTAATTGCATCTTGTCACAACAACAGATCAGAAATGTCATACTTTCTGATCTAAAATCGAATCGTAAAGTACGTACTTTCGGCATTGTATGAAAAAATAAAATTACTGTTAATGAAGTTATTGTTAAAAGTAAAAGGAAGAAAAAAAATTGAGATCGTCACATATTAATAGATTACTAATGAAATATTTTGTCATTGAGAATTTTGTTTGTTACCTAGAAGAGAGGGCACGTTTTTCTAAAATTTCATTAGATGCAAACGGTCGGAGCAATTTTGATGAAACTTAAAACAAAACTTAAATTATAGCATTCCTTTTTATCCGACTTCACTTGAATTATAAAAGGTGTTCAGCCAAAACGTTAACTTAAACAAGTCGTAACTGGAATAAAATAAGTCAGGAAGTAGGGCGCAAAATTAGAAAAACCCGGGTCGCAGTGCCAAAACCCTGCCGACAATATAGTGTATTTGCTTGTATAGGGCCGTGTGGTTTTATACTTTTATTATGTGAAATTAAGTTTGTTTTTGGGCAAAATAAAAAATTTAACCCCTTAATACACCCCTTAAAATAACATTTTTTTCTTAATTGTAATATTATTATCAATCTAACGTCTACACCGAATTAAATACACCCTTCAATAAATAAGTCACTATCTGCAAACTAGTGTTTTCAGAAAATTTGTAAATCCGGTCCTGTCGGGCCGATTTTATTAAAATTGTGGGGACACTTTTTAATCACTACCAAAGGGTTAAATTTCAATTTTGAAACGATTCGGAGAATTTTTTCGGTATTTTGGGGCCCAAAAACATTTTCCAACCCCTAAAAACTACCCTTAAAATAGCCCGATTAGGCCCATTTTAAATAGGCTTCTTGCGGTGATGGATTTCAATACGTGGCCCAAATTTCGTTGAAATCAATTAACTCTTTCGCAAGTTATCGCGCGTACACACACACATATATATATATATATATATATATATATATATATATATATATATATATATATATATATATGTATATATATACACATATATATATAAACATTTTTAAAAATGGTGCCAAAGTGTTTAGGAGGTTATGAAACGTCGAGAAATTTTGGTCCGACCCCTAGGTCCCGCCATCCGATCGACGCCAATAGTGTATGTTGCCATATGGCAAATACACTAAAAAGGAGGAACAATTCCGACTTATGCCAACCCTAGCTATGGCGTTATATTCATGAAAACAAGCTGGCCAAAGCTAGTATTGAATAATTTAAAGAGAACTGTGAGTGGATGCGATAATGAAAAGAGATAGCTTTGTTGAGGCAGGCATTTTTATATCGACGCAACACTCAGGTTTAGCCTTAATGACAATAAAGCTGTTGTGGGATCCAATACTTTGGCACCCGCTGCAGTATGCTTTGGAGTTGTTTATTAAAGTAGGCAGTTTTATTGGTCGTGACAGTAATACGGAGTCGGTCGTTACACGGTTCCGCACTCAGCTATCAATCGATTCGCAACTAGCTGCTACTATAATATGCAATAGCAAGCACGTGTTCTGCTCGGCGGTCGGCACAAAACGTCGCCCGCTGCAACGCACCACCGTCACATCACCAGCTACTTTGAAAAAGGTTATACGTATATGATAGGGTATTGTTGCATTTGTACGCCTCGTATTATACTCTGTATATTACATAATACATATAAGTACACTACTGAACAGAAATACTACCTTAGTCACTTTTAAAAAAGACTCATATTAGGAAACGGATTAAGAAAACTGCATTTGGACAGATAGTCTCGTTTCAACGATGTAAATAGTTAGAAGAACCTGTTTTTTTTTTAATTTTGGTGTTTACTTTATTTCATTAATCACAAGTTATTTTTCTTTGATAATTACTACAACGAAATATTTTAAGCACCATTTTGAAAATGTTTGTATGTGCAATACTGAAGCATGTAACGTATAAAAATAGGGAACTTTTCCGATGTTCATAACTTCGAATGTAAATACTTTTGTATTTTTGTTCAAAATCACTGATATGTTTTTAATTGTAGTACTGCATTTATTTTTCATTTTTTTATTACTGAAAGTAGCTATATAAAATATGTATATGTTAAAAACAACAACATTTAAACATTTATGAACACACTGTAGTCATGTCTCTGCATAATTTTCATTTTGATTATTTTCAACCTTCGAAGAAATAAATATGTTCAAATTATATAAAAGCGCGCTGAGTATATCTTGATGATCTACATATTATTTTAGAAGTCGAACGTCGACGTAGCAACGAGTAATTTTCTGTAATCAAAAAACAAGTGAGTTATTACTGATCAAAGATAGAGGGTTGTTGAGTTGTAGTTTTCCAGTTTTGTAGTTTTATTTCTGAATATAATATTATATAGACCGACTCGTTTTATTGAAAAATACAAGTAATGTAGAACAACTTCAGTTTGCAAGCAAAAGCTATACCTTATGATTTTTCAAGTAAGACAATAAAACGAAAAAACAACGTGATGAGAAAGTAAAAGATAAAGCACAGTCAACAACTGAAGCACTATTTATGAACTACACAACATGTTTGGTTAACATTGCAATCTACGTTTGGGTAGACAATTCGTTTCATTTTTACTGTGTGGTCACATAGGTACTAAATTACTAATACTTATCTGTCTACAAATAACCATAGGAATTATAGTAAAGAAATGTAGAAAATAATTTTTCCTTAAAACATTTTTCCGATAGTTATAAAAAATCGCTTGACACAAAAAGATGCAATTTGAAATAACAACATCCAAAGCGATATAAATATATTATTTTAGTGTATGGTAACATCTATTTTAATGCAAACAAGTAAAAACAAAAAACACCTATATTTTTCAAGCCAAGTTGTATTCTAACATATTTTTCGGAGAGAAATTGTATTCATGTCAAAAATTCATAATATGAATAATGTATTGAATACTACAGAGTTTTTACACAACCTACTTTAAACTTTGAAGCAACTATATTACATATATAAAATATTTTGTATTTCGTGCAAAAATACGCCATTGCGAAACCATTAGTTTAGTTTTAGCTATTAAATTGCAATAAGTTTTGTTAAAAATGTAATAATGTTTTTTGTTTTAGAAAATATATTTTTCTTTTCAAAAAAAGCTTTTTAACACGAAAGTTTTGAACAAGAAAGATGTAAGATTCAGTTCACGTATATAAAGGAAAATAAATTGAATGTTCAGGAAATATTTTATTTGAAAATATCCACCTGATACTATTTCAATTCTATATTTATTTTTCATTTGTTGGTAAAATATTATCTACAAAATCCCATTCGTTGAGATAAATTTTGTTCGTTCAGAAAGTGAAATTTTCGCATGGCGGGTAGTAATTTTCTAATTGGGAGTTGTCTCATTTTTGATTGAAATAGATTAATAGGGAAAAAATAATTCATCCGTACTTTTTCGTTTTTAAAACTATCAATAAATAAGAAAGTTATAGCTAATAAAAAATGGACCGCCTGTCGAACACAACGTGACGTCACTTGTCTGCAATCTACGTACAAGCAACAAAAATACTAAGTAGGTACATGGCACTTACCTATCAAAGTAAATTCGTTACTAAGCGATTGATTTTTATAACCTTAATCATACCGACAGATAGATATTTGCACAGATAAAGGGGGATATAAAACATGGTTTCTCCCTTTCTAAAAACATGTTTTCTACAAATTTGTCTGGTCGTACTATCACGCCGATTTTATTAAAATCTTAGCAGCACATTTTAATGTTTACTATAAGGTCAAATTTCAATTTTTAAGCGATTCTGAGAATTTATTCGCTATTTTTGGGCCCAAAAACATTTTCCAATCTCTAAAACCAACCCTTAAAATATCCGATTGGGTCCATTTTAAACGAACTTCATGCGGTGATGAATTCCAACATTTAGATCAAATTTAGTTAAAATCCAATTAACTCTCGGAAGTTATTGCCCGTGCAGACTCAGCCACACATACATATACAGTATGTTTCACTTTACATGAGGACATCTAAACAACTTTTTCATTTTAAAAGCAATCATTATAAAATTTTCAGCAGTTATGCAGGCCATTAAGATGCATCTTTTTTGTAGAAACAAAATTTTTCAAAAATCAAAATCTAGCCAACTACGATTAAAATAAAAAGTAGGGTTTCAAATAAACTCACATGTGCGATTAAGATACAGTAAAATTTTATTTAAAAAAGTTGTTCAGAATCACAAAAAACTCCTAGCAATGAAGTTTTGTGAAAAAAGTTTATTTCTTAAATTTATCAAAATATTAATGCAATCTGTAATTTATTTGCTAATTTATTAATAAGGGTGCCATGAAACAATAAAATAATTTAATGTTAAATATAAAAGTATACTCTTATTTCTGGTTTAAACACTTTTCAATTGTAATTCAAATAATTTTCAATTGTTTTATTGTTTCAATAAAATAGCAAATAAATTACAGATTGCATTCATATTTTAAGAAATTTAAGAAATGAATTTTTTTGACGAAACTTCATACTTACGAGTTTTTTGTGATTCTGAACAATTTTCTGTAATAAAATATTGCTCTATCTATCGCACATGTGAGTTTACTTGAAATCCTACTTTCTATTTTAATCGTAGTTGGCTAGATTTTGACTTCTGAAAATTTTTGTTCCTATAAAAAAGATGCATCTTAATGGTCTGCGTAACTGCTGCAAACTTTATAATGATTGCTTTTAAAATGAAAAAGTTATTTAGGTGTTATGGCGCAAGCCTTGGCTGCTCAAGGTCGGTTGCAGAGGTGAGTTGTCAGAAAACAGAATAACGTCACAGAAGAGAAAAAAAAAATAAACAAAATGGTAAAAGATCACTGTGCTTCTGCCGAAGTTCAAATTCTGTCACAGCGTTTATTATTCAGAACGTTCCAGATTTTGTCCCGCAAATAGTTGTAAATGTTGGGCACCAGAAGTCACGCTGGACCGTCGACTTTAAACGGGCCTGCTGCAGCACTTCACAATCTTCTCACATAAACTATACAACACAGACTCTTTACACAAATTTGCTGCACAACAATTAATAACGTAAGCCCGACTAATGATATTCCAGGAGATTTTTCTGCTCACCAGCACTCGGTTAAATCTCGTTACACCACATTTGTCAAAAATCAACAACTCCAACAAAAACAAAAACTGCCATCCTTTTTAGTGTATTTGCCATATGGCAACATACACTATTGGCGTCGGTTGGATGGCGGGACCTAGGGGTCGGACCAAATTTTCTCGACGTTTCATAAGCTCCTAAACACTTTGGCACCATTTTTAAAAATGTTTATATATATGTATATATATATATATATATATATATATATATATATATATATATATATTTATATATATATATATATATATATATATATATATATATATATATATATGTGTACGCGCAATAACTTTCGAAAGAGTTAATTGATTTCAACGAAATTTGGACCACGTGTTGAAATCCATCACCGCAAGAAGCCTATTTAAAATGGGCCTAATCGGGCTATTTTAAGGGTAGTTTTTAGGGGTTGAAAACTGTTTTTGGGCCCCAAAATACCGAAAAAATTCTCCGAATCGTTTCAAAATTGAAATTTAACCCTTTGGTAGTGATTAAAAAGTGTCCCCACAATTTTAATAAAATCGGCCCGACAGGACCGGATTTACAAATTTTATGAAAACACTAGTTGGCAGATAGTGACTTATTTATTGAAGGGTGTATTTAATTCGGTGTAGACGTTAGATTGATAATAATATTACAATTAAGAAAAAATGTTATTTTAAGGGGTGTATTAAGGGGTTAAATTTTTTATTTTGCCCAAAAACAAACTTAATTTCACATAATAAAAGTATAAAACCACACGGCCCTACACAAGCAAATACACTATATTGTCGGCAGGGTTTTGCCACTGCGACCCGGGTTTTTTTTTCATGCCAACGAAATCTATTTCAATAAGCCGTCCTTTCCAATTATAGACAAATCTTAAAAACACGTCACAGTGTCCTCATGTACAGTGAAACGCACTGTTTATAAACATTTTCAAAAATGGTGCCAAAATATTTAGGAGGCTATGAAACGTTAAGAAATTTTGATCTGACCTCTAGGTCTCTCCATCCAACCGACGCCAAAAGTGTATGTGCCATATAGCAAATACACTAATAAGTTTACTGTATGTCATGACAATATAATCTATAAATTAATTCTATTAGCGTAACAATTTTGTGAAAGATAAAATAATGTAATACAAAGTGCCGCAGTGCGTGCATGAAAACTAAGCTTTAAACGCGACACAGCCTGTAATAGATGTAGGATTAATTTACATTTGTTGGAGGAACTTTGTTCCACCAAACTTATCGTAGATTATACGGATGTCTAAAGTATAGGGCCAAAGTTCCACCTCTTTATTAGGTATACAAATTGCCTCTTTATTTTTTGCTCTCTGAGCAAATTACACTAATTATTTTTTGTTTTATAACCAGTGGCATAGCTACCGTAATTTAAAGTGGGATAGTGCCTTGGGATTCTTAAACTTCTTTATTGGGAAATAATAGTTTAGACTTAGTATATTACACCATAAGGGCAGAAAGTTGAAATTCTTGCACTGCGCTAGCCGTGGTCATCATGTGTCGCGCAGTGCAGGAATTTCAATTTTCTTCATACCCGGTCGAAAGTACGTACTTTCGTATCAGTGTACACGAAAAAACTGTTTCGACCCGCCGTTACAGACGGCATGCGTGCAATTCCAGCAGTTTATTAATGTTAGACTTTCTGTCTTAAAATCGAAGCCGAAAGTTTGTACTTTAGAAGGGTATGAAGAAAAATTATTTTATATATGCTTACACAAAAGTTTCCAGCTTAAAAAAATGCTGCATTTATATATTTTTTATTATGATAAACAGAATATGGTTTAGGGGGATTATTTTATTTTTTGCCCCGGAAACCTTGGCTACTTAGCTACGCAAATTATTATAGCGTCAATATTAATTTCTGTAATAATATTTCCATCAGGTTCATGGAACAAGAAGCAGCAAAAATAGCTGTTCAAAATCCGAACTCACAGAGAAGTGACGACGAAAATATCTTTATGAAAAAAGTTTTAGATGAATGGTTATCTAAAAAATTTAATTAAGGAGTACAAAATTGCTTATTAACTTGTTCATTTTTCCAACGTCTAAAATCTACAATATCTATCAATAGTAAATCCTGAAATAGTGTAGACTATGGACCGTAGAGTAATAAATCATTTTAGTTTGAAGTTTTTGATAGATTTCTGTGGTACCACAGAGTACGTACCTAGCCTTATTTTAAATAGGGTTCCGTAGTCAAATAGCAAAAAACGGGACACTTATAATTTCATCGTTCCCATTCATCAGCTCATGTCACAGCCTTATAATTCCAGCATTTTGTGTGGTGGAATTGTTTTACGTTGTTGGCTGAGCCCCCATTTTATTTCCCGAACGAACCCCATTTTTTGTGATGGAATTATTTCCAAAAGATTTAAATTTTGACTTTTACCGAAATTTATAACGTAACAATTTGGTGGATTCTACCAACACATTAATAAAATCGAATGTTTACCCCTTCGATATGTTGATTTATAATTAGTGGGTTCTAATGTCTATAGGTCTTAAGCGGGGAAGTTTTTTGAAACGTTAAGAATTATATCCAACGATATGTTTATTTTTCGTATTTATTGCAACTTTTCAGACAATTTATTTACACTTTTTCAACTGATACTCAAAGGGAATGTTAAAATGACTCAACTGAAAATTATGAGATAGAGAAATCAATTCTTTAAGTAATAAAATTTATTAACAAATACAGTAAGATATGAGCACAATGTGATAGACAACCAATGCGATATAAAAATATTTGTTTGATATCAGTTAACAAAAAGAACCTTTGCAAAACATTTCGATGTAGTATAATTTACGAGTATTTTAACAGTAATGATTTAAGAGTGATCACTGACAAAATACATCTTATATACCTAATATTAAAGATCAATTTGACGTTGAAAATAATAGTAACAATATTGGTAAATTCCGTTGAGTTTACGGAATATAAAATAATCTAAGCAATGTGATATATCAATATTCTAGACAAGAAGGTTGAATATTTAAAAAAATGAAGACCAACCCATATTCAGTATCAGTATTAAAGAATATTATCCATTTATGAAACAATGAATAATTATATTCTCTTCTTTAAAATTAATGATCTACAAAATAGTATCAAAAATGACGCTTTTATAGGTTAGGGTATGATATCTGTCAAGTAACGATTGAAATAGCCCGAAACGAACAATACGGAACCCTATCATGTCTGTGCCCAACACGCGCTTGGCCAATTTTCATTACAATATAAGTATTGAATATAATCAGAACAGTCTTAAAGTTTCGTTTAGTTATTTAAACACTTTACCTGCTTTACGTACTCTATGGCAGTACTGGAATCTGTAAAAAAATTCAAACAATACTATTTCAGGGTTGACTATAGATACTGTCGTTGCTGAAGTTTCGTTAACGAATGCGTAAACCTTTTGCGACTTATGAAACCTACAGCCGATACAAACTTTCAGCAAACAATAGAACTAAAAGTTACCAACGCTTTCTTCAGGAACGCAAGTTTTCACCTTTTCAGCATATTGCCATCTCCTGACGAAACAAATATATAAAATAATCTCTGAAGTTTGGCATTAACTCAATTGAACACTTGGCACAACTTTTTAAATCATAACATGTTAAACAAAGTTCATACCATTACATGTTAAATTTGAACAGCGGTCTATTTGAATGTTCCGACTTGGCAAGTTCTTAAAAAACAAAAGAATTTTATTTACATATTTTTATTGTTTGTAAACACGACACAAACTGTGAGATTATAGTAATATTTTTGAAGCATTCCATATAATCTAATATATGTATATGCTTTAAGCTGTTATTATCTGATGTTTTGTGGCAAAAGATATAGTTGGAAAGTTTGCTCTCAGTTAGTTTTGAAACAAAAGTTAATGTTATATTACGTTTGTATGTATTATAATAACGACCGGGATGAGTACGCGGCTAGAGATTTGGGGAGAGACGCAGCAGATACTAACTATGATCGTTATTTGCAACTTGTGTATAATTCACTCCAACTACTTAAGTACTTATTGTTTTATTATTATAATCTTCAGGCTGGATTCGTTGTGCATTATCAGCTATTGTGCAGTCCTCCAACTTCAGAATTTATGTGTTTAATACTAGTATTGGAGGTGAGATGAAACGAGATTAACAATTTTTTTCGTCTCGAATGACGAAAATAGATTACCGACACAATTGTAAAATATCAAAATAATAACTAGAGAACCATTTCTGTGTGGCCAAAAGAAAATTTTTTGTTATTTTTTACTTCCTAATAAAATAATAATACGAAGAACTGGTGGTAGTATCAATTGAGTTAATTATTGTTTAAAAATATGTGTACAAAATACTCGAAATTGCAGGTCCTTTTGCAATTACAGTATATTATGTACACATAAAAAAGGATTTTCAAATGCAAGTTGCAAATTAAGATAATAATCTGTAAGCTAAACGCGGTAACCACAAATGTCAGTTATATAATTAAGGACCGCATTTGTCAGTCAGCTTGGGAACATTTGATGTAGATTAGGTAATCTGTTATGTGTTTTGCTTTGTGACACAAATAATCTGCAAGTCATATATTATTACACATACTTGGTATTTAATTACTGTGTGTGATGTAGAAATAACGTGAAATGTATGCGGACCAAACGCCATTCTGCTAAATATGTACCTACTTTAGTTTACAATGTGGTATATACGATAATACCAGACGAAAAGCCGAAGAAGCTTTTTAAAGAAATGTTAATTCAAATTTTAAGAAAACCACATTAAAAACCGTGAAGTCACAAAGACGTTATACTGTACGTAACAAAACAATCTAATGAATAAATGTGCAATTTTGAAATTTAACTTCATAGCGACGTATCTGTTTGAAAAAAGTAAGAAATCGAGGGGAAGTAGAACTAACAAATAAAGGAGAAGTTAGTTTGTCTCCTAAGTTACAAGAAACTGACAAGGACAAAAGTTTATAGTGTGTTGCATTTTGATTCACAAAATAGTAAGACAAGGATGGACGGCTTGAATCTGACGTTTAACATTACATACAATTGAAGTACAAAATCATTTCTTAAAATGTGTAATAATTTCGCTGTAATTATAATATTAAAAACTAGAGAAGTTAAACTTCTTATATAAGCTTATGAGGTTGAGGCTCATTATAATTTTTTTTAAATAAAAATGTCGAAGCTTTTAGGCTCTTCGCACATAAGTCGACTGTTTTGGAACCTGAATTTCAAACCAGTTCAGGATGCGACTATTGTGCAATCGGTTGGCAATCGGTTGAGGCTCTTTGTCCGTACACGAGTCCGACTGAATCCGAATTGATAAAGATGGTTACTCCTACCTTACAGAAGATAAATTTCGCAACAACATGCAACCATGCAACTGAAATTGCTTCTCGAGCAGTTTGAAACTAATTTCAAATCGGTCGTGCTTCTATCGACCCAAGTACAACTCCCTGTTCTTTGACGTACGAAAAGTAACAGGACAAATCGCATTCTCAACTGGTTTCAAACTCAAATTGCAAAATAGTCAGTATGCGGAGGACGTAACTTTTTTATAACGGAAAGAAAGTCGATGAGACACCCAAGGGACCCGTATTCCAGACCATTGGTCAATTTTTTGCACTGACAGTTCCGGAACAAGAACACCTAACAGAGCTAATGTGTGAAATTTTTTGTGAACTGTGATATTTGATGAAAAAAAATTGTAAAATAAATAATACTATATGTGTACATTATCGTACTGTTTCAAACAATAATAAGAAATCAATTACCAAATGACGCCAAAGTATTGCAATATTTCAACACATACACGGCTGACTGCTTGTGTACTTTCCTTAATCTTTATAACGATATATCTATTTCTTTATCACATGACTAATTTTGCTTTTTACGAAATTAAATTTTTTTTTGTCAATATAGATACAAAGCTGATTTTTTTAAATTTTTATTTTAGTGATGTATTTTGTAGGAAGAACTAATTTCACATAAAATTTCCTAACACTTTAAAAATTATAAAAGAATTTAAATCCACAAATGACTGATAATTTTTCATTTATAAACATTTTTTTAAATTGTTTGTAAATTTAGTAAGACCCATTAAAATACACAGTAAAAGATTTTCCGTTTCTGCACCTAATCACTTTCTTTGACAACCAGCTGCTGATTTATGTGAGTTGTTGATAGGACTATTTGTGTCAGACACCCAGTATGAGCTTATATTAACATCGCCATAGCACGTCAAGTAAACTGTAAGCCTGACAAATAAACAAATAGCTTCCACATTTCTCATTTCAGCTAGGAATTCGTTATTAAATACTAATTATATATGTGTAACGCTTTGTCATCCAGAATATATGAACGCTATTATTATTATTAAGTTTCATTAAACTGAAAAGGTGATGTCTGAAGCGTATAATGTTTTGTATGAAATGCTTCTACGCTATGCTGTTCAAGCGTCCTTCTCACCCCCCATTTATTTTATTATATTTTATATATGAGATAATGTTATTTAATGATATAAACTTCGTAAATTATTACGCGGCTTTAAACATCAGTTGAATTTGAAATTAAATTTAGTTGATAATTTTTTTTAGATCTTTGAAGTAAAACTTTTTTGGCAGCTCACGGTACGGTAAAATTGATTGATGAAATTGAAAACGTAACGAAACGTTGCATTATAGGTATACTCTAAAAACTGACTGTGGCGCATTAAGCTAAGGTGACGTCGAGGTAGAACGAATGCCTCATAGTCTGAAGGTCGTAGGTTTGATCCCGGTGGTCGGTGAAATCATTATTATTATTCTTTCGTTTATTTTTTTACATTATTAAAATATTATGCCAGTTTTTCTTCAGTAGTGTGCTCTTTTCGTTATTTAAAAAATTATTATTTCATGTTACCTATTTATTTTGAATACTATTGACCGAAATAGTCCGAACCAGATTAAAGAGAAAGCTGCAAACACAAATTCAAACATCGTATTTTCAGACACGATTGTTTACGTAGCTCGCTATATTATTTGTTACGTAGCGTGCGTTAGTTTATTAATAATTCAAATTTTTCATCAGAAATATAATCCAAAGCTCGATTCTCTCAGTTTATCTTGCCCTCGTTCAGCCATTGAGACTTTAGGCATGATTTTAGGGGCAGCAAAATTTTAGAGACGACAAAATTTCAAAAGTAAATAATGTTAGAACAGTTCAAATTTAAAAATTGATGACGATGTAATCGACGTTTTCGCGTGAACTAAAGCCAATACCTTATTGGAGTTTCATTGAACAGACAAATAATGATAATTGATTTAGGTTTTCACCGACTTCAAACAAAAGAGATTATATAATTCGACACATATTTTTATTAGACAATTTGCCATATGGCACATACAATACATTACTGGCATCAGTCGGATGGCAATGAAATGAGCAATTTTGGTCGGGCTCCTAGGTCCCGCCATCCGACCGACACCAATAATGTATGAGCCAAATATGGCAAATACACTAATAACTGTTTATTGGACATAAAACGTACAAAAGACACCGTTCAACTTGCATTGACCTTCCACCGAGCCCAAAGAAAAATTTACATAGCAAAAAGTGAAGAAGTATAAAAAAAGTGTAATTACTCTCTCAGTTACTCGGTCAGTAGTTTATTAGAAATAAATTTAAAAAATGTATTTTCGACATTAATATTACTTAATGCGCCTCACGATTTTATTTTAGTCTTATCTAGATTCTAGAATCCAGATTGGTGAGCCATAATTATTTTCTAGCTTTTAGTACACTGTCCATTATACAATTAAATCGTTCATCTTAAAGAGTTTTTCTACCTATTTTAATCGTCAGTCTGCAATCCGTTAATTAGATATCAGTAATTTTTTTCCTACAATTATGATAAGATAAGATATTTATTTACACTGCTACAAACAATTTGTGTAGTGTCGTCGTACATGGAATATACATTTAAAATTTACAGTTAAAATATTCATCGATAGAATACAGACAATTTTCCGTCAATAATTTTTTTATGTAATTGTTAAATTCTTTTTATAGCAGATTTTTAATATTATTAGGAATCTTATTAAAAAGTTTCCGTGAGATGTATGAATAATTTTTCTGTTTGACAGTTAGTCGGCATAAAGGTAGACACATCGAGTTCTTGTTTCGTGTGTTATGTTGATGGAAGTCAGAATTGGTGATTAAGGTGTTATTTTTTTTACATATTATATTAGGCAATGGTAAATATATAGGGCCGTGATAGTCATTACTGTTTTACAAGATTGGTCTGCTATGTTCAAGCTTTGACGCTCCTTCTAATACCCTCAAGGCTGCTTTCTGTAAAAGTAAAATTCTTTTGGCAGTCGGTGTTGCGCCCTAAATCAGAAGCCCATATTGCATTGAGGAGTGAAATAGGCTAAAGTAGGTAATTCTAGCAGCCTCATTTGAGACTACCTCTCTTATTCTTTTAAGAGCATAAATTGCCTTGGTTAACTTACCACTTAGATAGTCGATGTGGTCATGCCATTTAAGAGCTGGGTCAATTAAGATTCCAAGGAATTTCACATTGCGAAAACGATCGGGTACGTTCAATATGGAGACACAGTTTTAGAATGCCAGTGCAAATCTGTTCTCCAGCTATATGAATAGGTGTTTTTACGTTGTCATGGAGTCGTTTATTATTACATAAAAGTTAGTAATTAGTGTTAAGATGCAAACAGTGAGAGAGAAGTGAAGTTGACAGTAAGTCTCTAATCTCCGCACTGTTGCCAACCCTCTACCAAACATGTATCTAACGTTAGAGTTTATTATCCTGCTCATTATTATAGGTCACCTTTCGCTAACACATTATTTTGCTTATTGTTCAACTTTATATATTTCCTTCTCACACTTTCATACACAGACTGTCTTCTTTAAACTGATCTTCAAATGTTCTATCAATAATATATGACCAGGACCGGCTCTGAACACCAGACACGTGCTAGGACATAATTTCAGGGACACCTGAGCGACATGTAGTTAATTCAATTTGGGGATGAGTTCAATGGAACTATATTATTTCTGGAGTTTAGTTTAGATTTTGAGGAGTTCCAAAGCTAAAAAAACTATTGAAATATTTGAATGCTTAGGGGCCATTCATAAAATACGTTCGCATACAAGGGGGGGAGGGGTCTTGCTGAGTGTGACAAGATGTGACAAGGGGGGACGGGGGGTCTACGGCAACGTGACGTTCGCTGTTCATTAAAATATTTTAAATTAATATATAATATATAATTATTTCAATAAATACTTTTTTCTCAATTTTTATTATGATACAAAGTCATTCATTTCGTATTTAGTAAATAGATAGACTTTTAAACGTATATAGTTTTATTACAATATATTGTAACTCGATATATTTACTTATGTTTATTTTTCGACATGAGCTCTGTGGCGCGGCTCTAGTGTTTTGACTTGGCTCTAGCTAAATATTATAAAAAACTAAATAAATATTTTTAATTTTCAAAATTTGCGTACTATCCAATGAAATTTATTATATTCAGGGGGGGGGTCTTAGTTTTTGTGACGAAATATTTATAGGGGGGTCACAGAAAGTTTATTGTAGCGTGACGTATTTTATGAACGACCCCTTATTAAAGTGTGGGGATAAAAAATTAAATAAGGTAATAATAAAAAAATTAGGTTGTTTTTTGTGGAACGTATTGAGTAAATATTTGTGATATTTTAAAATCTTTTTAACAAAATCTTTCCATTTTATTTAAATATTAAACTTCCTTTAAAATATATAACTTGCTATTTGATATACCTACTCGTATTATAATATCTTCATCATATCAAAATGACGACAAATATAGAGCTCATATAAAAGTCTCTAAGATTTTATAATGAACTAATTTTATTCATTAACTTGTTATTCAAACTTCGAAGTCGAGTGCTTTTGACGTTTGACTAATTAGAATTAATTGTTTCAAGTCCTACAGTCAAATAAATACAAATTTAAGGAAAAAATACTAATCGCCGTTCAAAATCTTGCCAATAAAATAATGTTTTTAAATATATTATCAAGTGAAATTAAATGTGTTTTTATATGAAACACAAAACTAAATACCTTAATACACAGTCAGAATGACTAAATTTTTCTGAATTTCAATATTTGGCGTACATTAGTATAGGTAACGTTTTTTTTTTATATAATTTTTTTCCTCGTAATATGTTTCATCTAATTTTTTTTTTTAAAGAAAGTAGACGAAAATATACGTGAATGTAAAAACTTTTCTTTTCAATCGAAAAATCTTATTGAAATATTAATTGAATAGGAAAACACGTATAAAGAAACTTATAAGTAACTTTATCAATTTATAATTTATCTTAACTTTTTTAATCTTTCAGCTTTTTTTAAACATAACTCTTAATGTCTTAATAATTTGAAAATGCTTTAAAAGATAATAAGAACATAATTTTAAAGAAAATGTACATATTGCACAATTTTTTTAGAACGTATATCTAACGGTGTTCGTTGGTTTCAGGAGGTGGTGGTGCATCGTTGCCATTGGCAACAAACATCAATGCAGCAGGCAGTGTTTTGTTAACAGCTGCTAATCAACAGCAGGACAACAATGCCAACAACAACGCCACATTATTGTCTTCGAGCAGTGCGCCAACTTCGACCGGAAACACAATCGGCAACGAATGTGCAGCTTACATCCGTCGCCAAGTCGCTTCGGCCGAAATATTGCACGGTCTGCCATTGAATAACGAGTACGAACTTATCCCGTTCAATCATTTCACTTTCAGTAGAGTGTATCCCGTCGATTTAGGTTTAGGAAAGAGAGTTGTTGAAAAACCCATAGGATATAAAAGAAAAGATTTATTAGAGGCGCTTTTAAAAGGCATCGATACATTGAATAAAAACATTACGGCTCAACAGCGCAGCGCACCTTCAGTGAAATATACGTTAGACGATTTCTTAGAGGGTTTATATCGCGTAGAACCGACGACCGGCACACAATACGAATTGTATTTTCGGACTAAAAGTGTAAATAAAACAAACACACATCATCAGAGTGTTCAGAGTGTGTACCACAACAGCAACGGCGGTTACACGAAAGTGACAGTGATGCGTCCGTTCGCGCCCCTGCAGACAATCAACAGCGAAACTTTGCCGCCGGTTCGCGAAAAAGAACTGATTCACATTATCTTGCCGCTGAGCGGCCGCATTGCAACATTTCAAAGTTTCATGGACAAGTTCGTCAAGATCGGTTTGAAGAACGATCGACGCGTACATTTGACAGTCGTGTATTTCGGTGACGAAGGTTTGTCCGAGGCGAGAGCGATTATGTCGCGAGTGTTGACAATGAGAAACAGTGGCGGTACAACGGCTAATTTGCGTCTGTTAGCATTGAACGAAACGTTTTCGCGGGGTAAAGGATTGCGCGTTGGCGCCGAACGCGCTTGGGACGGCAAACAGGCCGAAGCGTCGACCGTTAAAGACGTGTTGTTATTCATGTGCGATGTGGACGTAGTGTTTAGTGCAAGGTTTCTCGATCGCTGTCGATGGAACACGAAGTCGGGTAAAAAAGTTTACTATCCGGTTGTGTTCAGTCTATATAATCCACATGTTGTTTATACGTTGCAAGGAAAAGAAGTCCCGCCCGAAACGGATCAGTTGATCATTTCCAGGGATACGGGATTTTGGAGAGACTTTGGATATGGAATGACGTGTCAATACAGGTAAGTATTCAAAAAAATAGCTTTAGAAATCGAATTCAAGTTACATTACTATAGAATGAAAAATTTCCTTTTTTCAAAGATAACTTTCTAAAAAAATTGATTTGTCGGGAATAAATAAACACTTATTATGATAAAATTTTATATTAATTACCAAGGACAAAAAAGAAAAAAGTCAATAACTTTCTATCATAATCTGTTATGGTTTTTTTAAATTTTGTTACAAAATATGGTAATTCTTAGCTATCCACTATTATTATTAAAATGTTACCGATCTATTTTAATAACCAAAAACTATCGTTGTTTTGAACCTGCAAGTAAACGTGGATTAAAATTTTGCTAATTTTAAAATAATCCGTCATGTATGCCCACAGCGAAAGATAGATCACCGTGCAAGCACAAAATAGCAAAAATCAAATAGATTTTTGTAGGTTTTATTAACAAAAGGATACAAAACACAAATTGAAGAAGTACCTAAGTATTCGCTTAAGATTGAAACTTTTTGACAACTTTGCCTACCCAACCATTGATGGCGGTGTCAACCAAACGCTTCGTGTAAATTATAAATATTGCGTCGGTTGTTGATTGTACTCTATATCTTTCTTTTTCAATCTATAAATCGCTTTTCCATTTCGTCGACTCATGAACTTACCTCACTAAAAGAAGAATGATTTTAAAATTTTAGAAAAAAACGCAAAATTAGATTTAATTGCACGAAACCTTTATGCTGAATTTCGAATAAAACTTAAAGCTTTATGTTTAGATTTAAGAATGTGATTTGTTTTCAACTGAATGCGGAGATCTTCAATTAAATCTTAAAATCGTATCATCGAATATGAATATTATGGTCACACATGACGCATAGGTTTTCAGTGTACAGTAAAGACTGTGTTACCAGCATATGTATATAAATATCATTGCAGGTCTCACAAACTTATAGAACTATAACAATGCATGTAAATATTTTATCCACGCTTAAGGCTGTCAGAACGCTCTGAATTTAATCCAAAAATAGAGCTTCGGCTGTCAACTGATTGTAGACTTATTCGTCAACATTTTGCAAAAATTCTTTCTCTATAAAGAAGATAAAGGACAAATCTAGGTCTCTAATGGACTACTTTTGTAATTTATGTACGATTTAGTAGAAAAAAGTTGGCATTAATTGTGCCAGAAAAACACACGGGTTCAATGTCACGCTACGACCTTATTCGTACTTATTTCACAAAACTGTTCCATCACAAATCTAAAGTGACTCTTCCTTTTTCGGAAAAGCTTTTTAAATCTTCAAAATATTTCCAAAAATTAGAGTAATCAATTAACAGCGGCACACTCTCAATAACATTTTTTAGCTTCGTAGTTGGCACCAGCCAAAAATTGAAACGTGCGGATGATTAGAGCGAAACAGAGCTAAAGCAGGTCACACCCATATGTCTTTTGTCTACCTCGCCTCTTACCGCTGGGTCTCAGCACAAACTGGTGAAAGTGATTCAACACTGTTAACCAAACACCTACATGAACCGTGTTTGTATACGGTGTAACGTTTCAATAGTTCATCGTCATTGTAGGACAGGACTAGACCTACAAATTGTATGAAAATGCGAGTTTGCGAATATGCATATTCTCACTGGAGGGGGTATTTAATTTGGTTTAGGTGTTGCACTTATAATAATATTGAAATTAAGGAAAAAGTGTTATTTTAAGGGGTGAATTAAAAAGCGTGATATGCGTAATTTTAAAAAGTATTAGTTTGCCCCCTGCTTCCCTAAATGTTACAAAAATTTTCATGTTTACACGTACTTTATGCCAACAAATAAATATTATTACTAATATTTCATCTAAGGCTTGTTTGGAACACACACCATACACGTAGATAAATATTATAAATGGCAACTTATTTTCCCATAATATGCTACTTTATTCTACCCTTTCTTGAATTTCTTTGTTGGGTTTTAAACTACAGAAGCGACGTATAAATATTATAAAATTAATCTCATGTTAAAATAAAGTCGACTCAAGTTGAATGCCTTACCATATCAAGAACAGGGATTTGATTTTATCAAATAAAAAGTATTTCACTACGTACGAGAGACATTTAATTTATGTAAGAATAAATTCAATGTCTAATTACAGGTATGTAATTATTAATAGCTTATTCAGCACACGAAATTGGAAAATTAAATGCCTCATTCTGAAAAAAAATCATGACTGATAAATAAACAGATTTTATATACTTTTCAATAGACTTGTCTTATTTTAAATCGATTTGATAATTTTCATGACAAGTCGCTAAGGTTTACTCAACTGCCAGCAAACGGTATAATTAAACAATAAAATAATAATATCTCAGATGGTGAAAGCAAAGGTGTTACTAACCAGTTTTATTATTTATTGTAAACTTGTAAAATATTGTTGAAACAAAAATTAAGCAGATATATTTTATAGCAAAACAAAAAAATAACGAAAAAAAATTGCAACTCTAAACTCTTCTATTTCCATTACAGCCTGTGCTTATTTAGGAAAAAACACCGTTACCTCCACCACTTGAGAGTATGCATAATATATAATATTGCATTATATATTGTTTCAATTTAATACCAAACTTATTCAATAGATTCTGCAGAATTTGAAATTCGTATTTAAAGTTAAATTTACCTGTTTTATAAATCCCCGAGAAAAGGTTAGTTTTTAACCCCCGACGCAAAACAGGGGTGTTTTTTTTTATTTGAAAGCAGGTTTTCTAGCGGTGGTTCTTATCAAAATCGGTTCAGTTGTTTCAAAGTCATCGGCTCTTTTCTTACCTGCCTTAGGGATCTTAGACGAATAACGGGTATTTTGCGTTAACTAAGTTTAAAAATTTTAAATTAAAAAATAAATTTAAAATTTAAAAAAACCCCCGACACAAAAAACCTATAAAAAGTTAAAAAATGAAATTTCCCGGCCTAGCCCTTTAACTTTAATATTTTGTGATTCAAAGGTCGTCGCGTCGGGGGACCGCTAAATAAATAAAATAAAAGTCAGAATACTAATAAAAAGAAGCTTAATATAAGTACTCTATCTAGGTCCCCCGACTCGACGACTTTTGAGTCACAACATATTACTAATTAAGATTTAAATATTAAAGTTAAATGACTACGGCTAGGCCGGGAAATTTTATTTTTTAACTTTTTATAGATTTTTTTGCGTCGGGTGTTTTTTAAATTTTAAATTTAATTTTTTTCTAAGATTTTGGCAATCTTCTCAGTTTTACTTCTGATAAGATTTCTCAAATCACGAGTCTGCTTAAACCACTTCACTGCACACTTGTCGAAATCCGGAAGACCAGAACTTCGGGAGCGTTTCCTTTTTAAATTGTTCTCATTCAAAGTCTTCTTTTTGTTCTTTAAATAAGTCACTGGTATGCCAAACTCCTCTGGCACTTCAGATTGTTTTCTCTTTTTCTCCGCTTCGCGAAACCTCCACCTTCTTGGCTATATCATTAATGATTTATAAAACACCTTCTTACTTGCACATTCGAACCTTTTCGATTTCTAAAACACCCACAGTTTATTTCGCAAGCTGAAAAATAATGACTACTAGTTGTGTTTGTGACGACATTTATAACAGAATGAATCAACAATTTCAGATTTTTCTAGAAAAAGTGTCCTTTGTTATATAGATATGATTTTATTGGACTTAGGCAAAAAGCTCGAATTATCGGAGTTCGTGTTCGAATTATCGCAGAAAATATTACATTGTGTTATATGGAGAGTTCGAGGGACCAACCAAGAAATTCGAATCAAAAAGAAACCCGAATCCTCATAGTTCGAATTACCGAAGTTCCACTGTGTATTAATATTAAAAAATTAAGTACTGCACTAGAACGTAAAAACGCAGCAATGTCCATTGAAAACAATGGAATATTTTTGATATCAAACGCATTTTTGCCAACAGGTCGGATTTCCTGAAGGTACGTGGTTTCGACGAGGAAATCGTCGGTTGGGGCGGCGAAGACGTCATGCTGTATAGAAAATATGTGCGGAGTCACATGAAGGTCGTCCGAGCCACTGACCCTGGAATATTTCATATTTGGCACCCGAAAGTAAGCAATATTTTTGTAAATTGTAAGTTCAGAATTCATTGATTGGTTTTTTTTTTTTTTGTATATTTAAATATTTCATTATCTGTACACCGAAATTAAAGAGTAGATCAAATTTAAATATTCGTCCAAGGAATAAACACTAGACTGTCGTAAAAATGTGAAACGCATAAAATATTACGGTTTCATTGTGTATTAATTTTTCAGAGAGAAAATATTAAAATTAAAAAATATATATTGTTTTAGAGAGTGTCTCAAAGGGTTAGTTTTGTATTTTGTCCAAAAACAAACATAAATTCACACTAGCTGTAATAGCCAATACACTATATTGTCAGTAGGGTTTGGCACTGCGACCCAGATTTTCATTGTATTCGTCAATACATATTCGTGAACTGCAATACTGGTCTTATTTTCAGGTTTGCTCCGGCGGCCCGGGTGGTCAGAAATTGTCGGCGGACCAATACCGTGCCTGCATAAGATCTCGGGCGTTGAACGAAGCCTCTCACGCTCAGCTCGGCTTCCTGGCGTTCCGCGACGACATCGCCGCTAACAACAGTCCCCCCGCGAGGCTGGGACTCGCCCCGGCACCACCTGCAGCGCCACCAGCACGAGGCGGCAACAGTTCAAAACAAAGAAAGAAAATCAAACAACAGCCCGCTGGAAATTTGGCTGCAAGTGGTTTAATTCCACCTTGATGGGTGAATGCGTTGATAGGTTTTGATCGTTCTGAAACGAGAAAAGTGGAATTTTAGACAATCTAGTGATAAATAAAGGTACGTCTGTACATTTTAAGTGCAAATGTCGGTTTTTGATTTTTTTTATAGATTTACGTAAATGATTTTATATTATACGACTATAGTAATTTGAAACTGACGAAGAAATGAGTGTATTTATTATCAGTAAATGAATAAATATGGCACTGTAGTGCAGGCTAAGAAAGAATTAAAAGTAATTTGAAACGGTGCAAAATAAAGTGATTTAAAGTAATATATCATCGTATTTATAGAGAACAGTTATTCATTTACTAATTGTTATTAGCGACGTATTCAATTTTTTGATCATTGTTATTGTTTAGTAAAACGCGAACAAAAAGATTAATTTTGGAATTATTATGTTTTATTTAATTAGTGCTCGAAAAAGAAAACCACGATTTTGAAAATATATCGTCATCCGTATTTTCAAATTGTTGGCATTATTTTGTTCCTATGTTTTGTGTTATAATTATAATGACAATAATGGTTCCATTTCTTCCGTTATTTACTTTCTGAATTGTCAAGTAATAGGTACAATATTATTACACAACGTTAAGTGAAAATAAATAATAATAAATGCTCATTTTTTTCCCTTTGATCATTGCAATTTAACAGTCTATTCGCATTCTTCTATTTTTTTTTTCGCTTCCATAACCGAACCTTTTTCAGATTTTCGAATTAAATGATGAATGAGTACACGTCGTTTGGGTAATAAGAAAAAAATTATTTATTGATCAAGGTTGTATATAGAAAAAAACGACAAATGTAAATAAATTGTATATTTTAGACGAAAATCCTGTTTTCCATTTCGTTTTCCAAAGAGTTGCTGTGTAGCTTCCAGAAAATTGTTATTTTAACTTAAACTTTTCATATTCATTACATTGTGAACTTTGATTCTGGAAGGGCAGACTTTTTTCATTTATTATTTCTATGTCGTAATAAAACATACGTGAGATACAATAATTGAAGTCAACTTTTCCACAGTCAAAGCCTACTAAACTATAAATATTATATTTTTTTGTAATACGTGCATTAAAGAGACATAATTATCTACATAGTAATTGATTTTGAGCTAGAAAGTTGTTTTTTTAAAGGCCAATTGAAAAGTCACACATGCGCAGCTCAAAAGTCAAGTGATTTCGTCCCTTGTGAAATTCCTTTTGGGTCGAACGTAAGTGGCGCAATTCTACGCGATGATTTTAAACTATACGTATCAAACAGTTCGCCTAACTTATAACATCCTTTACGGTGTTTTTGTAGGTTGTTCTTTTAATGCACTCATGACAAAATATAAACGAGAGAAATGACCCTCGTAACAGAATATGCTATTTTCACTTTTTATTATTACTATCGATGGATCAAAAAATAGTTTAAAAATTAAATGACCGCACTTTGTTTGTGCATTCAAAAATTCGTTCAAAAATTATATCTACACGAAAATGGATTATTTATAGATACAGTTAGCTTCGAGTCGTTGCGTCGCGTCGCCTCTAGCGACATTTCTCAAGACGACTCGGTGACGTGGCGAACTATGCGCGTGAAGCAACGATTGACTTTATCTCGAATTCCTAGGCCGATTAAATTAAATGTTTGCACAAACAAAATTTTAAATGTTTTTTTGACTTATGCGGTACAAATGGATTAATCTATGAAAAAGGATTAATTTAAATAGATACTATGAGGGAAACACGACTGAACTAATTATGTAAATGAAATCATAATTATACTAGTAAAATAAGTGACAATCGCCGCGCGAATTATATTCTGTTTTTAGTTGAATGCACCATAAAATATTATAATGAGAATATTTTGTAAGGTAAAAAAAATTGTTTTGAAAAATTAGAAAAATTATATTTAAATTCGAAATTGAAATTATTTTTACTTTTGAATCAATAAGATACTATTGACTATTATTTTAATGTGATATTTTGTTGTGAATAATAAATAAATAAAGTTTATTAATAGTGAATTTTTATAATACGTTCAGACATAATAATAAAAGATACAAATATCTTAACCCGGTTTCTACGAATAACGTATCCTGCTGTTATTAGATGGTGCTAATGTGACGATAGTTATTGTTGCAAAGTGTTTCGTTGTTTTAATCCAAATTTTATTTAAGGTACTTTATTAATATGTATGATATTGTAAAATATAAAAAAATGTCATTCCCATATTTTTTTTTTATTGTTTTTGGATATTATTTATAAGTAAACTTAGTGAAATAAAAAAAAATACTCGTCATATTGCAATTCTTGCAACATTTTATTTATAATATGTTAAACTGCCATACATTTTCAGAAAAATACTACAGCGGCGTAGAAAAAAAGGCATTGTACAGTTAAGCCAATCTTCCATTAATAATATGCGTCTAAGGCCGGCCGGACACGGACTGCTTGAGCTGTTGATCGTCGAACAACATACACGAACCGCTCGAGCAGTCACTGTCAAGTGCTCGAAAAACACAATGAAATTTATTTTAATGAATCATTGAAATATGTGACGCTGAAAAGACTTAAGTGTCACTTTACTAGATAACCATGCTCACGTATGTTCTACAAGCAGTGGCGGATTTTTCAGCAGACTGAAGCCTATGGCGGCAGATTTTAGGAGGCGGCAAATTTGGCCCAAAAATTTTTGTCTTACAGAAATAAAAACAAAGCATTATTATATACATAGAGAAAACGAGTTTCCAAAATTTAACAAAAATTTCAATATTTTTGTACTGTACTACAGTATACTGAACACTCTAACGTCTGTATATGAAAATTTACTAAACGCTTTGTAAAATATACCTTTATGATCATGATTTTTAAAATATTCGAATAGCGTTTCTACACTACAATTTAAATTTAGTAATTTTTACTATTTTTTTTTATTAATCATTATTCATTACTATAATTTATTTTTGTATGCACCTAAATGTTACTAGGTCCACTCATACAATTCAGTCAACTTGTAATATGTTTCAACACTTAAATATTTTTTTACAACGTATTTGCGTAGTCGTTTTTGTAATTAATATGACTGCAAACTAGGCTATCAGAGGTCAGTAGGGGCGGCGAAAATTTAATACCCCACTGGCGGTAAATGTGTGAATCCGCCACTGTCTACAACGTATTTTCTACAACAAAATTATCGCCGCACCGCTAATTACTCAGTGCAATCGTGACAGCTCGGGCGACTTTATATACGTCTGTGGAATATTTTCTATGGTGACTTCCAGTTAGCCATGCAGTTGCTGCTTGAAGCAGTCAGCTTAGACTGCCTGAAGCAATCAGTTTTGATGGCTTGAAGCAATCCATGTACGGCCGGCATAAGGCGTTTCTATGACTAGAGCCGATTAAATAACTGACCTAAATTTTTTTAAATACTTATTACCGATTTAAGCCTTTCGAGTTTCAATTACATCATGAAATTAATAGAAAAATAATCCAGTTTGAAAGTTTGACATAGAAAATTTACTGCGTGATTCGTCACAAAAGTACCGCAATTTTTTTTTTTAACCAGAGTCGCACCAATAGCATTCACAGAGATTTAGACTCAAACCAACAGCTATATTAAAAGAAATTGTCAGTTACTTTGTTTTATACATGCCAAAGAGAGTGTCAACGTCTATGATTTTGAAAGTGGAATACTTATAACACACCTTGCTGAGATGCGCAGTCTATTTTCTTTGTCAATAGTGTGACACAACCTTTTAGAAAGACATAGCACCATATCACTGCCAACGAAAACGAAAAAGATCTTGTCAATGAAGCCATTTACGTTATTGAGAAAAAATGTAGATACTTAATATAATACAGAGTTATATAATTAATAAGTAAACTATGTAATTATGTTTTCGATACATATTATATATTTCACTAGTACTACCTAACTACATAATATACTTAATATAAAAACAAATAAAATATGGAACTCGATTTCTCTGATTTCATATGATAAAACAGTGGTGATATAAACTTAAATTTTTCTTACGATTATTTTGAAGTAGCTTACAACTTGAAGGTAGGTAAATAGCCTTAAACTGGTTCAAAATGACATTCTATTTTATATCTAAAAATAAGCTCAAATTTGCTATCTATGGCCAATGTAAATCTGTTTAAAATGCATACATTTTTTTGATCACCTTTATTTTTGAAACGGTTATAGAGAGCTCCCGGTGTGCTCATTAAATTCCGAATGTCCTTTTTTGTCAATATACCGAATTTGAAAAGTATTCCAGAATTTCCTGAAAATGTGTTCAAAGAGGTCTTCGAAACGGTAAGTAGTTCAGCGCAACGGATAAGCTCGTTGATGTCAACGTGTCATTTTTTATAAACATAAGTAGGTATTAAATCAAATAATGATACGAAAGGTTTTCAAAGGATTTTCTTTTTTTTTATAACAAGAAAAGGAGGTCGATTTTCGACAAAATTCATAAACTAGTTTTTTGGTTCCCAACTGCTTAAATAGCTTTAAACTAACATAAACTGACATTTTAAATTCGAAAATAACAAAGCTTGCGATCGGTGGACTTTTAAAGATGTTTTCAATTTACACAATATTTTTGAATGGCCCTATTTTTGAAACTATAACAAACACGAACCTCCGGGTGCGCTCATAGAAATAACAATGTCGTTTTCTGTCAGTATACCAAATTTGAAAAGTATCCGATATCTATTCCAGACTTTCCTGGAAGACACTTAGAAAGGATCTATCTCCGAAACGGTAAGTGACACAGCGCAACGGATGGGTTCGCTGAATTCAGCTTTTTTCTATAAACATTTTGAGTTTGAAACGAATCCGGCAGATTTCCAATTTTGTCCGATTATGGGAAAGAACCGATTTTTTTAATTATCCTACGACATATATAAATTAAGTGAACGTTAAATTAAATTCAGTTATATTAAGTTTCTCCATAAATAAAAAAAAGTAAGCTAAATAAAGTTTGTTTTTTACAAATCATAATATTTTTCGTCACCTTAAATCTTGATAAAATAAGAAGAAGAAAGAAGTTTTCCAAGAGCAGCAATATTATCTAATAATTTCCATTTCAGTGTGGACAGTTTTATTCACTATTATGCCTTCTCATCTTCTGTTATTTTATACAAAACTTTAATAAAAGTTGTTTAACGATAACAACTTCTATATTTAGCATGGATTTTTTGCCAGTAGTGCCATTTATAGCAACGTCACTGCGTAAAGTTATACTAATTATATAGTATTGAAATACGTAATGTAATAAATAAATATAAAATACATAATAAAATCTAACAAAAAACCTAAAAACCAAAAATTGAGCCACATGAATCCAATTCGGGTATTAAATACAATTTTTATCATTCTTTCTTTAACCCTTTCGCGCCGGGAAACGGACGCATCCGCAAGAATTTTTCGCGATGTGTAGCCGGGAATCGGATATCTACCCATGGCAAGAGGTACAGTTAAATATAGAAAAATAAAAATGTTTAATTCAAGATAAGTGTTTCTATTCAACATGGATATAGATATTCTCATAAGCATATACACACCTTCGCTATAATCAGGTAAGAATAAGATACAGTTTCTGTCAAAACGAACGTAAACGTGAACGAAGCCGCGAGAAAAGGCTTGTTGATACATAATTTTGCAATCCATATGTATGATTTTCCATTCGTAGTACGTTTACATTTCAGCTCAGCTCACCCTGTCGATATAGGTCCTACAGTCTAATACCTGAACATGTAGTACTACGTATATTTCGATAACTATGTAAATTATAACCTGTCATTCTCAGGAAAATTTATTGAAAAATTTGTTGAATATTTTTACATATTATTTGTTTTGCATATATAGTAGATAATATTTTTATCGATATAGCTGCACGCGTACCTCTGAAAAATATAACTGCCTTAGAACAAGTATCAAACAAAATATTATTATTAAAATTGACGAACGTTATTTTGGGTTTTTATTTATCCCCAACTCACAAAAAATGAGCGTTATTTGTTTGAATTTATGTTTTTAGGTTCTGTCAGTGGCATGAAAATCTAATCGCAAATATGTCCTTTTAATAAATACAAGGACAATCATTTTTGGAAGTGAAATATAGAATAATAAAAATGTCGACTTAATAATTCTTTAAAAAGAAAAAAGGAAATAATTTGTCTTCTACCAGGTTAGAAAAAATGAACTTCGCTCCTTTCCAATACTTTTTAAAGACCATAAAAACCTATTCGTGAAGGTATCCATGTGAGTTAACGGAGTAACACATAGACCAACACCTGCAACCAGCAACGATCGTCAGTCGTGCAGTTTCTATCTAGGCGTGCTGGACCGATATAGTGTGCTAGTGATGTGGCGTTTTCATTAATAGGATGAACCCAAAATTTTTTTTCCTGGCTTTTTGCTCTTCCTTCTCTTCACACAAAATCGCCAAAATAAAAACTTTTCCATGCTGCAAATGCACTACTTGAAAACTACAAAATGTCTACCGGACACGGAACTCGCACTAAAATTTGTTGGTCCATGCTGATCTAGTATGCGACATCGTGCAGGCTGCAGGTTTGTGCAGTACTAGGAATGTCGAAAAAATATCGATATATCGATATTTTTTATTTGATATATCGATATTTTTGGGCGATATTTAATATTTCGATATATCAATATAAAATTGCGAGTATCGAAAACCGATATTTTTTTCCAGTAGCAACACTTGTATGTACTACCGCGACTGACTATGGCCGTTTGACGTTAATTATTCCGAAAATATCGAAAACTTCTCTGGAAAAGAAACATGTGTTTTACGTATGTTTTTGGAACATACTTTTAAGTGCGTTCCAAAAACAACAACAGTGAATAAAGCACACGTAAAATATGTTTCTTTTTCACCGAATATTTTGATATTTTCGGAATAATAAACAGTCAAAATAGCTATTCATGCAATACTCGTATTTCGTTTCATTTCTACAACATCCAGAATCTTTTTAATTGTTTCGATTTACACCTCAATTCATGCTGTACCAACAATTTTCTGTCGAATGTCACCTCTGGCATGTATGCCATAGGTTCGCTATCCTTGGCTTTATTAGGTAATTGTTCGGTTAATTTCTAAAATTTTCTGCTTATAAATGTATTAGACGTTTGATTAATAAACAAATAAAACTCTTATCGTTATTTTTGATTTCAGATAGGTAATTATTTATTACTTGATTTATTAGAAATAATGTTCGTTAATTGCAATTTGCATTACATTAAGCCAGCCAATATATAATATACTAAATTTCTTCGAATGCCAATGTTCTCTTTAAAATTGCACCGATATATCGATATTTTTTGAAAAATATATCGGTACCGATATCGATACTTGACAAAAACATCGATACGATATATATCGATACTTTTTGGCAGTTCTGACATCCCTATGCGGTACTGGTCATACTGGTCCGTGCACGGTCTTTTATTGTTACCAAATAGCAGCTGCGCCAACATGCGGCTTTTTGTTTAGCACCTAAATTCCGATTTGCGTCGTTAATATTTCTCAGTTTTTTGCAGTTCGAATTTTTCTGTTTGTTTTGCATATTTCGAACTCATGAACTATACATCATAGTATGCAAAATGTAGATGTTCATGAGTTAGAGGAGTCTAAGTGCATAATCCGCGAACAGATAACAGGCGGACCATTAAATTAACTTAAAATGCAAGTTTTTGTGCTGCCGCATCATTTGTATAATATACCGGAGGTATAATTCTTTATTTGTGCGCGACGAAGTAATTGTAAAGCCATTGTCCAACGATGCAAAAAAAGAATCACGCCAAGCATTTATAAAAGTTCGTATCTGAAAAGTTCAAAGTATACATTCAACAACTTTCAGGTAATCAAAATGAAACCAGTCTGTGTTGTATATCGAATGTTTATTTTCAAGCCACAGTGTAGAACAGCTCGGATACTAGCGCGCCGCGCGAAAATTCAATTTATAACATACTGGCCATTGTAGCACGCGCCATGGATCTGAAAGGCTCGGAAGTTAGATGCAAATGGAGGCGTGCGTATGTACAGTCGGTGGAATAACTACAAACTCGCGCTATATTATTATTTTTAATTTTTCTTTAATCTAAAGGTCTAATTCCTTGCATAAAGTCATCCAAAATATTATTTTTCGTGTTTGTCTATGCAAAACTATATTAGGCATCTTGATCAATTAACAATCAAAGAAACAACTTAACAATAGCGTACTGGACTGTACTTTATAGCAGAAAAGCGACAAGTGACAAGACAACCAGCGATAACTAATCACCGATGAGCGCACGTTCTGTGCCGGTAACTGGAAGGTGGTGGGAGTCTTCCTTTTCCACAAAACAACCTGGATAGCTCTAAAATATGCATTTGCGACACTGTTTGTGACTAACTTCAGAACCTTTTAGAACAGTGGCGCGTATTATACTCGCGGCTCTGCACGCGATTGAGATGAAACAAGGCAGCGACAATAGTAGTGGAGCCTTCGGCTTCATCGTATTGCTATATTACCTCGCGAGACTTGATAGCAACTACAGTAATGGAGCCTTCGACTCCACCGTATTACAATCATGCTTCGCGGGGCTGCTCTCCGCTTGGCAACAATCCATTTTCTATATAACATAAAAGACATCCATACGAAATTTCAGGCTTGTAAAAATTATAGTTCAAAATCGATAATTTTATATCTATAACGCCCCCGCAGCCCCCCTTGAGAATGTATTATAATTAATTGATAACCTAATTCTAATATTCTACATATCAGACCCTCCTATTTAACACCTATGCCAAGAGGGTTGTAAAGAAGTGGGTAAACCGCCATTTTGTGTCGGCCGCCATATTGGATTTAGAATTAAGTCACACAGCTTAATACTGTAAACTACTTGTCATACCCTTTCATTTGATACAAATATCAAGGGGTTTCTAATAAAAAGGTAAACCGGCATTTTGTTATGGCCACCACGTAGCTTACTGTATTCTACTTATCATACCCTCTCATTTGATATTCATATCGAGGAGATTGTAAAGAAACAGTTAGTTCACCATTTTGGAAAAATAATTAGCGTAAAACCATCGAAACGATTCTTCATCGAATGATTATGATCCTATATCGATACGTTCAGTAGTTTTCACGTAATTGCTATGCACATTGTACATTGTTGCTCGAAAATAAACATTTAATATGACAAATTGTTAGTTTCTTTGCTCCACAAGTTGATAATATACTAATTTCTCGCACTTATCCAGTACGAGAAAAATACGGAAAATCTGTTTGTTATGTTTAGTTTAAACTTTTTTTCGCTATAAATTAAAAAGAATTATTACTTAGTGATTAGAATCGATTCTTAAAAAGCAGGGTTAATTTTAAGATTAAGATGCATGAAACTATAATAGGACTTATTTTAAATGCAACTTAAAATGATTAATAATTGTAATAAACTGTCATCCTGGAACAACATTAACAAACATACCTGTATAGCGATCACTAAATTATTTTTTTCTAATGTCGATAAAGAAGGATAATTTTAACTTTATTGGTATATTTATAACTAATATTGTAATGAGAAAGATTTGATTGTTTGTTTGCTCCGGATAAACTCAAAAACTACTGAACCGATTTTAAAAATTCAAATCAGCGGGTAACATAGGCTATATTTTAGGATAGTTTTGGACTCCACTGCAGTTATCGCCACCGAGTTCAACACACTACTGTTGTTAATATTGAATGGGGCACAGCCCCATGAGTTGAGTCAGTAATACGGCGGAGCCCAAAGCTCCACTACTGTTGTCGCTGCCGAGTTGCGTTTCAATCGCGTGAGAAGCCGCGGATAGCGGCTAGTTATCTATAAAATACGAAACTAGGAATTGAAAATAAATTTCTTTATTACAAATATTATGTAATTTACAGATTCTGTTCTACAGTGAGATCAGATTTTTTATTTAAATTCTAAACATTTTAAAACTGAATTTTTAATTGGTACGTAATATTGCGTCTCCCTCCTTATTTTTAGTACACTGTTTTGTTTTGGCTAAACCTTTGTTTACTGGGCAATATATTATTATTTGTACAGGTGTCTCCTGTACAAGAGTAAACGTCACGGTCGAAGGACGCTACACACATCGTGGTTTGTTGTACAGGATTTCATCATTTCCTTCCGCTGACCAAATATATCTAACTAGGCTGCAGTCAAATGCTGTACCTGTCTGCAGTTGTACAGTGGCTCACAAAATTTACGCGTTCATGGCCTATACTTTACAAAGTCTTTATATTATCCTTACGTCTATGTTAATAATTTCGTTGAGGGATATCGTAAACGTGAATGAAACATATCAAAAATTATTAAGCATAAAAAAATATTAAATTCGAATCGACAACGATTTAAAATATAATAAAAAATGAGGGTCTAAAAGAAAAAAATAGTATTTACTACATGTTAAGCTGGGCGATAGCTTTGCTTAAATGTAAAACTTATAACACTGTTGTCGTTGCCGAGTGGAGCGCAACCCCGCGAGGGAAGATTGTGGTGAAGTGGAGCGATAAGCTCTCTATAAGAATCAAAACTAAGAATCGAAGAATCCCCAAGTTTTAGGTAGGTTTAATAATATGTAAGATTTCAATATATATAAAATATAAATATGAATATATATGAATATAAATATGAATATGAATATAAATATAAATATAAATATAAATATAAATATAAATATAAATATAAATATAAATATAAATATAAATATAAATATAAATATAAATATAAATATAAATATAAATATAAATATAAATATAAATATAAATATAAATATAAATATAAATATAAATATAAATATAAATATAAATATTTCTCGCTGGAAAAAGTTATATGACGTTGTTTCATTTTAATCCTGTGCGAAGCCGCGAGTAGTGACTAGTAATGTAATAAAACTATGAAAGAAAATTTATCTGCAATTTTCACAAAATTCCTTCACGAGTATTTTTGAAAAAAAATTATCTGTCTGTCTGTAAAAAGGGAATGTTCTGATAATGAAAAATTTTTTATTCCAACAGGATATACAACTATTCTTTTAATAATGTTCGCATACAGTAAAGTCTTGGTAACGTGAACATTCTAAAACAGGAAAAACGTGAACAGTCTACGTATTCGAAAACGTTAACGAAAAATTGAATTTATTTTTATACACATTTAAAGCTATATACATATAGTATATTCATATATTATGTAAAATAAAACACTGGACAAGAAGTTACTCTTTTTATAAATTTTACCTACTAGTAAGGGAATGGAACTAATTTAGGGCAAAATTAATTTTTTAAAATTTTACAATGTATTTTCGTTTTGAGGTCCCCTGAATCTAAAAAACATATTTTTGGATAAAGTGTATTGTCGTCTGTTTGTCGGTTTGTCTGTGAACACGATACAAGTCAACTGAATCGCGGAAAAAATCAAATTTTGGGAGGATATTTAATATACAAATATAAGAGGCTCTATTGTTTTTGGAGAATGCGCAGTAAAAGATATATGCTATATTGTTGTTTTTTGTATAATGATGGTAGACTTTTTGTAACGATTTTATTATTCTTTTTATTTTTTCAACTTTCATAGTTTCAGAAATATTTTGAAACTAAAAAAACTGCTATTTTCTGTTCTGAACATCTGTCAAAAATTTTTTGTTAGTGGTTAATTTTTACATATAAAATTATAAAAGGTAACCATGCAAATATTTATTACTTGTCGTTACCCGCATCACCGCTCGTTTTAACAGAAATTTTATTTTATTTATTAAATCAAATGTCATGGCTAAAATTTATTAAAAAAGGAAGTCACATATTATCATCTGCCTATTTTACTTATTACATCAACTCCTCGAAAACATGCAGTAATTAGTAATTAGTTCACATTACCGAGTCTCTACTGTATTGTGCTAAAAGAAAACTTCCACAAATTCAAAAATTAAATAGAAAATAATTCATGTTCTGTTACTTTCTCGGATAACTATTTGATACTTCAATGGAAGCTTCTTTCGACAAATTTTCAAAATGGTTGAGAACTTCTGCGTTCTGTATAGCCACCGACTGTATAGATTGTCAGGTTGTATTAAAAAGTATTAACTTTGATCATTCATAGCCCAACATACTGTGTGTAATATCTACTCTGTTCAAATCAGGCTGATCTTACATTATTCATAGATAAAATATAAAAAATAAAACTCTATAAAAAGTATAACAGCAAAATCTTCGACAAATATAAATATGTATTTGACGATTGGAGTTATATCATATCATATCTTTATTTATTTCGTTAATAGCTTGAAAGCTGTGAAATAAGTCAGGTTAAAATACAAATAAAATTACAATTCTTCGATAGAGTTAATGTCGGTTTTGACAGCCAGTTAAAAATGAACTGCGTATTTTACCCAATAGAAGTGAAACTTCTAGTCGCACGAGTCGTTACAAACATGACTATATAATAAGCACAAAACATTAGAAAAAGAACTGTAGTTTTCGAGACAAGCGTGGTGGGGATCGAGTCGCGCCGACTGTAGACACGCACACACGTTCTTCCGTTATTGTCGCGGATATAAAATAATATTATATTACGCCGATTGCCGACATGTAGCGTGCGACACTGTTTAGTCGGCATTTGTTTAAATTCGCCACAAAGAATGACCGCGTTTATGCATAATGCACAAATAAATGAACAGATTTGTCCGCCATTCTGTTTCGCATTCATTTTAATGATGGACGAATTTTTCATGACAATGAATCTGATTAATTATTTGCATTATAATGACTCGCTGAAAAAAAAATTGTTGGTTGGTTTTGAATTAATAATGCACACATTTTTTGTAAAGGATTTACGAAATTGTTCATTCAATAAACAGTCATTAGCGATTAATAACGAATACATTGGCGTTCATTTCAAAATATCACCAAATATTATTTAAAATGCAAGCTTAAATTGACTCAATTCGGTAAGGCGGGGCACAGAAAAAGCTGTAATTTTAGCAAACAAAAATAAGCGAAGATGTCCAAACTAAGTCGTTGATATGCCTGCCGTACTTTTATAGAGGATAAAAAAACAAATTTTTCAAATAATTGTTTATTCAGAATTGAGACATTCGGTTTCTCGACTTCGACAGGCTGTAAACAGCGTACATTCGAATGTATTGTATTTATCTATACTAATATTATAAAGAGAAAGATGCGATTGTTCGTTTGTTCCAGATAAACGCAAAAATTTCTAAACCGATTCTAAAAATTCTTTCACAAATAGAAAGCTCTATTATATCAGCGAGTAACATGGGCTATATTTTAGGATAGAATTGGACTCCACTACAGTTGTCACTGCCGAGTTCAACACGGTGGTGGCTCGACTATTATAAGATAGTAATACGGTGACTCTACTACTGTTGACGCTGTAGAGTTAAACAAAATGAAGCCTAAAACTTCACTACTGCTGTTGATACTGAGTGTGGCGCAGTTCCACGAGTTCAATCCGTAATACGGTGTAGCCGATAGTTTCACTACTTTTGTCGCTGCCGAGTTAAACAAAGTGGAGTCTAAAGCTCCACTACTGCTGATACCGAGTGGGGTACAGCCCAACGAGTTAAGTCAGTATTACGGTGGAAGGCTCCACTACTGTTGTTACTGCCGAGTTTCATTTCAATCGCGTGCAAAGGTGCGGATAACGGCTAGTAATCAATAACTTCGACAAGAAATCACATATCTGTTTAGATGCCACTTCAGAGCCAAATTCTTTTCCTGTGTTTTTTCTTTTAGAAATGTTCAGTTAGGAATAAATTTGTAACTGGATGTTTATCACTGCCTCGGTAATGTAAATTTTCTTTTGACAAATGAGTTTTTATGATTAATTAATGATTCTAAAATATTATGCAAACTTGTCAAAAAATAATAATAAAGGTCACTTCATTGATTTTTTGTTACAAAATATGTATCTAAAATAATTTTACTGCAAACAATGAAAACGCCTTTTGAATTTAAATAGACACAAGGTCTTATTTTGACAGATGAATTGAAATTCCAATGAATGTAATTAATAATACGTATTTCAGCTGATTGCCGTTTCATATTTTGATGTGTGCTTCTTTTATAAAGCATTTGCCACCTTTCGAAGACAATTTCAAATTAATAAAACTTTTCCAAATCAAGAATACGAATATTTAGGGCAAATATATTTTTTGTCGTTATAAATTCAGTTTTCAAGTGTCTTCTTAAAAGCAATCTCGCGTTAGTACCTTTGGAAATCTTATAGGCTATTTTATTATTTTAAATTGATTAAAAAGGCTAAGTTTGAAATAGTAGTAGAAAACAAACATAATGTTATTATAAATTACTGCTTTTTATCGAGCAATATTATAATAACAATTAAATTATCTGCACGATAGACAATGCAATCACAGACAGCAGATGGGTTGCCTAAGTTCCGGGAATCGATAAAAAAATTTTTTTAATGTTTGGGTCGCTCAAAAAGTGATAGAACTGTCGTGACAGAACAATTATCAAGGACAAATACATGAAAAAAAAAACAGATAAAAATTAATTAGGTATATATCGACACCAAAGATTTTTAAAATGGTTGTTTTTTGGGTAGAGACTTTAAAAATGACAAATGCATATTATTTAAGTCTATAGATCAACTATCAATATATTTGCATTCCTAAACAGTGAACTTTCATCAAAGCAAACGACAAAAGAAATATAAAATATTGTCATCAATTTTGTGTAAAAAAAGCAAAATTTAAAAATGTTGAAGTACGGTACGTTGCACTATCCGTATTTTAAACTGTTTAAGTAATTCTATTCAATCACTAAGACCATTAACTTCATCCTACATTACAATAATTTATTATATTAAGTGAACAAAGACAACGCTTTAACAATATCGTAAGTGTTGAACATTTAGAATATTCGCATTATTGCATAATAACAAAAAAACCGACATGTGATTTTATCAAATAATTCTCAAGTACAAGTTTGCTAATTTGTGTATGCGCAAACGAACAGTATCGGCTTTAAACATCAGTCAAACAGGTGGTTACTTAGGCAGCATATTTTTAAACATTCAGAATACGCAGAACAAAGCTGCATCTATATAATATACTGTTATATAAAATGTAATTGGAGAAAAAAAAATCCGTTGATTGTTGAAAAGTTGAAAGGAAACTCGGTGGCTCGGAATCAATAAAAAGCAATACTGATGTAAAAATTGCATTTATGGCTAACGTTTCGGTGAACTTTTCACCATCCTCAGAGCAACAATGCGGTTAAAAATATACTGAAATTTTAACCGCATTGTTGCTCTGAGGATGGTGAAAAGTTCACCGAAACGTTAGCCATAAATGCAATTTATCAGTATTGCTTTTTATTGATCTCGAGCCACCGAGTTTCCTTTCAGCTTTTCAATAAAATGTAATTATGTATGTATGTTTGAAATAATTTAACTTAAAAACTTTTTTGAAATGTTTCTTATGATTCCAGAAATGCTATAGAGGCTATGTGTTACTTCACTATTTATCTCAAAGGAAATTAATAAATTTAATTTTTTTTTCATATGCATCTATACAAATGTCTATATAAAATCGTAACGCATTGTCAATACAGACTAGTACACCTCTTCTCATGCGACTGTGAAATAATATGTTACAGGCATATATAAGCCGTGAAACAGCCAGCCAGTGTGAAGTCATTCGACTTCGGACTTCACACAACGTTCACGGATGCCGAAATAAAATAAATAAATAAAATAATTAAATCAATGTTTTTTCAATTTCATATTTTCAATAAGTAAAAAAAAATCAATGGTTTTTAAATGGTCCATATCTATTACATCAAGACGGCCGCTTACCTGTGATCTTACACACAGTATAGTCAAAACGATATCTAAGCCCCCGCGATCACGACAGCTTCATGTGTGTGCTGGCTGCTTATGTATATGTATTATGTAGTAGCAGTGAATACTGTATAGTAACTAATAACTTAATATTACAGTTTAAGTTTGCTACACATGTGAACTGTCAAAAATGCTAGAAATACTGAAAATGAAAATAAAAGTCGTTATTTTATAGGATGTTGGTAAAAAAATACAGTATGTATATTATATAGATTGAAATGACATTTTGAGTCATGTAACTTAAACTCACTGCGGTCGTTTGAAATATAACAACCCGTCGATGATATACTTCATTATGCCCTAAATATACAATCTATTATTCTATATGACGCAGTGATTGCTTACATGGGACGGTAAAAATAGCCAACCCTGCAAATTATATTAAAATATGTAGTTTAATATAGTTTTCGCTTGTAATCTAGAAGTATACTTCCGAAATAAATAATGATTTACCAATTCTACAGAGCGAATTAGAGGTGAAAATATATTTCTGGAGAAAAGTTTAAATTTACCAAATTGGTTAAAAAAGTTATAAATGCAACGAAAAGATAATAAAATATTAATGCTGCACTATACATATATTTAATAGTTAAATATACTTCATCTCCTTTATTATGTTATTTGAGATTGCAATAAAGATTTTTCGCATTACATTATTTGCTTTTCCGGTTTCCATCATTTTTATTTCTCAATTCGAGAAGTGTGTAAATAATTACAGAACTTTTATTTACATTTTTTAAAGAAATTCCGTCTTCGTCAATTTATTTTTAAATGAATATTTATCAGTTTATTTAATATTACATATTTCAAAAGAAAACATTATCAAATGCACGATCAGCGTCAAACTGCAAAGTAATATAAAAATCAGATAATTCTTTTGACCTGTGAAATTACGTTTTATCAACATTTTTCAAATTTCGAAGAATAATAATAATAAATTTATTGGGTAAGAAAAAGAGTTTTACAGAATCCGCGAAATGAAAAAAAAAATTGAAATTTCCAAAAGTTTTCAGTTTTGTAAATACCAAACATATTGCATCTTTTATTTCGTGTTTGTCCTAAAATAATTATTTCTCAGAAAGAATTAGTGACAATGAGAAAAAAGTTTTATACGGGTATAATGACTTAAGCATTAGTCATTTTTGTCCTTGATGTCATCAGACAAGGCCGTCTGCCTTTGAACTAATTGTCATTAATTTCCAATTGTTTTTATAAAATATGTTCCAGTAGAATAATTGTTGTCTCCTCTTATTGTTGACACTACACCAAATTGCCAACCTCCTGTTCACAGACAGCCTCTCGTAAACTAATCGTTATATTTCGGTCAGTTTTATTTTGTATATAATATTTGTTTGTCAGTAGTCATTTTTAGTACCTTTTGCGTTTTAGATTTAGAGACGAAAAATATAAAAGAAATTTTTAAAACCGATATTGTACCTAATATATAAATATAGAAAATTCAATTTAAACAATCTATTTAGGCCAGCTGACATGAACACAATTAATAATAATGACTTTATAATAAAAATAAATAAATAAAATACAGTTAAATGTATTCGTCAAATCGGATTTACCGTAAATATTAATAAAAAATGTAGTTTTTTTTCTATTAAAAACGGAACTATAGAATGCACGATAGCGTCGTTTTTTTAGATACCGTTCCAAAAACATTTGCAATATCCAAATTCTCTATGCGTCAACCAGAAAAGCATGCTGTAAAAAAGTGACGCCATTATAGTTAAATATGCCCACATAGAATAGTTATTTTAGTTTATACAAGTGTATTTGCGAAATGGCACATACGCTATTGGCGTCGGCCGGATAGCGGGAGGTAGGGGTCGGACCAAAATTTCTCGACTTTTCACATCATTCTAATAACTTTCGAAGGAGTTAATTGATTTTAACGAAACTTGGCCCACATTTTGGAATCTATCACCGCACGAAGTCTATTTAAAATGGGCCTAATCGCTTGATTTTAAGGGGTGTACTTAGGGGTTGAAAACTATTTTGGAACCCAAAAACACAGAAAAAATTCTCGGAATTAATGCAAAATTGAATTTCAACCCTGTAGTATCAATATAAAGGTTTTTATAAAATCGACAGGGTCGAACTTATAAATTTTGTGCAGACGATGAATTGATAAAACAGAGACGAAATATTGAAACTTATAAAATTATTTTTTTAATGGATGTATCCAGGGGTTAAATTTTTTATGTTGTTCAAAAATAAACATAAAGTCACATAATAAACCTTACACTACCTGTATTAGCCGTCAGTGTTTGGTACTGCGACCTGAGTTTTTTAAAGTCTATCTAACAATTTTGACTATTTGCCGTTGAACTCAAACAATGGTTTAATCATTAAAGAACAGCGGAAAGTATCTTTCAATCAATAATACTTACGTATATTTTCTACACTAATATTATAAAGAGGGAAGATTTGTATTTTTGTGTGTGTGTATGATGAATAAACTCAAAAACTACTGTGCCGATTTAAAAAATTCTTTCACCATTCGAAAGCTACATTCACCCTGAGTAACATAAGCTATATTTATTGCTAGAAAATATTAGGGATCCTTACTAAAACTTTAGTAACGTAACCCAAGGTGTAAAAAAAATGCCATAAAACATCTTTCGTCGCATGCGCTGCGGAAACTATTGATGATAGAACAAAAGTATGTTCTACAATATTAAAGACCATATCAATAACTACAAAAAACTTCCCGATACTATTTGTCCAACTATAATCGTTATGTCACAATAACCACTTTTTACACTTTAATAATCTATATAGATAAAAGACGAGGTATATGTAATCTACGGACTCCAAACGGGTAGATCATTTTTGATGAAATTTTCAGACAATCTTTAGATTAGCCCAGAGGGTGATCTTCTGAAGTTCGGTAGCGATCGGATCAACAGAATTTTTTCAATTTCTTTTTGGGAAATAAGATTTTTCTTCGATTTTTGAACATTCACAAATAAAAGCGATTGAATTCGCGCAAATTCAATACACGTTGAGAATTTAATGATAATGATTCTCATCTTTTATTATAAATAAAATAGTAAAAGTTGAATGAAAAACAATATTTTTTCTAAAATAATTTACCATAACAAACTAAATGATCAAATTCTTTGCACGTTTTTCTCATATGTTTTCTTACGAAAGAATTAAAAAATCATGGTGTAGGTATACTGATCAAAATTCCTTTCATTAAAAGCATATATTTTTTCAGATTTACTTAAAAATACATCAATAAAAAGCGATGCTTTCTGTTGCTACTAAAACTTTAATTTGTGTCCTACCTACAGTAAACATGGCCAAATTCAGAAAACAACTTTTTTAAACAAAATTTATAAAGAACGAAAATAAGACAGTGTTTTTGGATATTTCACTATGGTCCCAACTAACAGCCTGGTACAAATGCATTCAAATTGAAACGTGTAATCCATTGACTATTTATTTTGTTAAAAGTTATTTTCCGACAAGAATCATTATACTATTTAAACTATTGTTGTTATTTCGACTCATAGCACCAATGGTTACGCGGTTTAACTCGTAACCTCCTACATCTCTGGCTACCGACTGGGCAGTCGTGACCATCGCACATAATTATTATAACAGTCAGTTAGTTAGCTTAGCACACATAGCAAGGTTATCCCTAACTCTTTGTTAATTATAATAACTACATAAAAACTATTATAAGCGTTTGTGTGCCATGCCGCACTCTCATACGTGATTGCGCCAACATCATGCATGCATGCATTTGTTTCTGAATTGATTTTATTTTCGAACGCATTCGTTTTGTTTTTAGGCGTTCATTTGCTATCACTAAACAATCAATTGTTCTCACTGCACAATTCGGTTGATTTGTTACGATGAGTTCGGATTATCCCACGTGTTGACATAATATTTACTTTTGTGATAAATGGTGATTTAAGTGATTTTGTTAATATAATCAATTAGTGATTAAAGTGATTTATTTATTAACTCAAATGTTATTTATGAATATTTGAATTACCATCATGTGGATATTTTTATATGTAAGTATTACTGCAGTGCCTACTTGTTTTTATGCCCCGTGTTGAGAATCAATAATTGTTGTCACGTGAAAAAATCATGTGTTTTTCAGGAAAACGACATGATAGACACATGTTGCGTGCAAATTAATATATAGTTACCGGTTTTTCATATGTTATTACAGATCTTCTTTTGTTACGAAACATTGAATAATTGTAAAAGTTTTATTTGAACTGAATGAAAAAAAAATCTTCGTTGTACATCAACAGCTGCTGTAGTTTGAAATAATCATATATGTACGAAGATTAACATAAACGGAATAACAAAAAAACCTTACAGTAATTTAGTTTTTCAATACAAATTTTGTTCTTGTATGAATATATCAATTTTTAAAAGATACTCGGTTTAGAAAATACACTTTTAATATTCTGAACATACCACTCGTACTTTTTATCAAAACAGAATATCCCAACAAAGTTGGGATTAACAAAGTTTTCATATTAATAAAGTACACCACATTGCACAATCTAAATAGAATATCTAGTAATTAATGGTGTTGTGGAGTTTTGTAGCAAAAGTATTTTACAGGCAACTTTTTCTACTCCTTTGTGAAACATAAAATTGCGATTCCGATATCATTAAACGGCACAAGAGTCTAACAATGCGAAAAGAAAACATTTTTTATTTCAACTTATTTGTTTGAGTAAGTAGCAGAATTATTACGAATCATCAATAACAATAAGAGATTCCAAAAATGTCATTCATTTTCCGGGAATGAATTTTTTTCATAATATTCAAACAGCAGAATAATTTAACCACGTCTTGTGTTACTAGCGTATTCTGAAATAAACCAAACAATTAAACAAAATAATCTCGATATCTGAAATACTGTGAATTTCAGTTAATGCGCAACGTAAACGGGTTTTGTTTATTTGGTAGCTATGAAAATTATTAAGTAATGTATTTAAAAAAAAAAACAAGTTTAAAAAAAATATCATCCTAAAGTCTAAACAGATATAAAAAATATTTAAAACAAAATTAACCATCTGCGGGGTAAATATTTGAGAAAGGTGTAAAAAACTTAATAGACCGTAATTTTTCTTGACAACATCAATAATATCGAACTCTGTAACTTTTAGAACCTATATCTATCAGACGCCAGAACGAGGTCTTCATTGTTTGCATCCTAGCCGTCCGAATCTATGTTGCGTTTTATGTGGACCATTTTCTCTAATGCATTAATGATTTCTCTAGCTACCATATCAACAAAACTGATGTATGTTGCGTATTAAATGAAATGGATTGTATAAGCAAAAATCGATATCCAAATTTTTTCATTTAATTTTTAAAACAGATGATTTTTTCGTCCTTGGCAAGTTGTTACTTTTTCAGAGGTTATTTACCTGATCATTAAAAATAAATAATATTCTTCTGCTCTTGAAATTAAAAAAAAATGTTTTAAAACATATTGTATCAATAAATTTATAAAATACAACGGACATTAGAGTTATTAAATATTTAATGTTCTCATTAAACATTTAAGCATTCTCGTAAATAATTCAACCAGAAGTCATAAATATTTCCTTAACGCAAAAATTAGAAATATTTAAAGCACTTTCTTAACCCGCTGAGTATATATTATATGGTGAGAAAATATAAGACCAAAAATGTGGCAAAGTAATTCTCGGACTTTAACGAATCCTAATATACAGGCTGTTCAAAAAGTCCGGAAACGCTGAAATATCTTAAAGGAATGGCGTTTTCATGGAAAATGTTACGAATAAAAGTTTCTCAATTCCAAGCAACGCTTATTTTGGTGACAAAAATTTCACCCCACGAGGGGCTGGGGTGAAATTTAAAATAGCAAAGCCTATTTTTCTCTATTAGATCATATTTTCCAAACAAAAACATCTTTTGTCCGAGAAATTTTTTTCAAGGTACCAATCATGAATGTGGCTTGAAAAAAATTCCAAATTACCTCGAACCTCCTGCTGAATAGGTGAACGGGAGAGCGTTTCCATATAAAATTTTCAAAATTTTGTCATGGCTGTTTTACACAACAAAAGCTAATGAAATCTATAATAAAACAAAATACAAAATTTCCAAGCAGGGGGTTGCAGGTAATTTGGAAATTTTTTAAGCCCCTTTCGTAATTAGAAGCTTGAAAAAAATTTCTCGAACAAAAGATGTTTATTTTTGTCTGGAAAATACGATCTAATAGAGAAAAATAGGGTTTGCCATTTGAAATTTTAGAGTTGACCCCAGCCCCCCGCGGAGGCACCCCCGAGGAGAGAAATTTTTGTCACCAAAATAAACGCTGCTTGGAATTGATAAGCTTTTATTCGAAGCATTTTCCATGAAAACGCCATTCCTTTGAGATATTTCAGCGTTTCCGAACGTTTTGGACACCTTGCATAATATACTCGTATTTGATGGTTTTAGATCAAAATAAATGTTGTAGAAGCTATTTTTTTTTTATAAATAATGACTCGTCATTATTTGACTACGGCAACTAAGTTACCTTATCTAGCAGCTTACATCTCAATAAATTCGCTGTTAAGTCAGAAATTATTCCAATGAATATAATTCTGCTGGTTACATGCATTTTTCGCGCAGTTCTAGCTTATTGCACTAAATCTGAGGGTTTCATTCTCTATAGTCTTCGTGCAATCCTGTCTTAATTTAGCAATGGTTTGAACCATGACATTGCTGTGGTTGTGAAGTATCTGCTCATGCCTCACTGCCGTTTGTTTTATGGCATCATCGACAGTATCCATTTTTAAATCTTTATTACTGTTGTCATTACGTATATACCAAGGAGCAGTTTGAAAGTTTTGTATTATTTTGAGTAGTAGCTATTTGAAGAGCGTTTCTAGGCAACCAGTCTTTTAGAATTTCAACTGAGGTTCCAATTTGGTATACATTGTGAGTGGTAACAAGCGAAACATTGAGCTATGTGACTTCTGACTTATTTATTTCATCTTTTCATAAAACAGTTAAGGGATTTCATCAAATCACTTACTTTCTTTATGAAAATCACTCCACAGACTTGTGATTTTACCATCTTTTGTAAATTGATCATCTGCCTTAGGGATTTGATCAAATCTCCGTTTTTATCATATCCCTGCGACATATACGTATAAAGACGATGTATGTGTGTATGTTATCTATGGACTCCAAAACGGCTGAACTGATTTTGATGAAGTTTTCAGGAAATCTTTAGATTACCCTGTGAAGTTTGATAGCGATCGAATCAACAAATTTTGTTTGTTTGTTTGGCATTTTTGATTTTTCTTCGATTTTTGAACTTTCACAATTAAAAGCGATTTCATTCGCGCGAATTCAATAATGCACGTTGAGAATTTTATGATAATGATTCTCATTTTTTATATCATGTCCTATATATTACATTTACATCCGGGCGAAACCGAACTGGGCCGCTAGTTGTCTATAATCTTTAATATTTCCATTACCTATTACACACAAACAGTATAATAGCTATCATTTGCTATAATTGTTAAAAAAACATCCATTGTTACAATGCTATATTAGAAAAATTTATTTTCAAACAACTCAACCCCGAATCTTTCCACTTTCGCGGCGGAATGAGTTTTCAGTTACTCAGCGATGGCATGAAAGATTGACTGTTGAGATATATATCTCAACAGTCAATCTTTCGTAATTAAGCAAATTGCAACACTAAATTCACACATGTGAGAGCTAATTTTAGCTTCAGTAACACTAGATATGAACCTTCACAATAGTAAGAGTTACGAATGAATCAAAGATGAAATTATTTTTTTCCATTAATCCGTCCTAATTCACAGAATATTTCTAGTTCGGTAGGTCGTATGAACGCATGAACATTTACTAATATTACTATTATTATTATTATGAGCTATAAATAATAAATGTTGCTAATAGATATAATTTAACTCTAAGCTCTACTGGACTTCTATAAAAAATCAAGCAAATTCTCTATCGTGAAATGGATATTTCAATCAGACGTTCATTCATAAAGATAAATATGTGAAATTCATTACAATAATTAATTTCAATTACAGCCCGTATATCTGTATACAGTAGGTACCTACTTTTAATTAGATATATACTTAGATTCTCGGAGAGTTGCAATGTAAATAAACAAAAGTTACGAACGAAAGTTTTTTTTTTTATTTATTTTTTACTATGATAAAGAGGAAAATGATGTTTTCCTATTATACAGTTGCGAGCTTTTCTCGTCTATTTGTATGGTACTAATAATAAGCTACTATAGTAAAACAAAAACATAGGAACTTCAGAAGCGAACTAGGAAAAACATAAGTAAAATGTTCATGAAAAACTGTCATTTGATTTTTTATATCAATACTCAAGTTTTCTACGTTAGAGACCACAGCTTCAAAATCGGTGAGCGATGCTATTTTTTATTTTTTTTAAGTTTAACTTCGTTAGCGACGTATCTGTTTGAAAAAAGTAAGAAATTGAGGGGAACTAGAACTGCCACATAAAGGGGAAGTTAGTTTGTCTCTTAAATTACGTGTTGCTAAGTATGTCTAAAGTCAATATTATTAATAAGTTTCACAAAAAAAAATTAAACTTGGGAATAATATTAAAAACTAAATAAGTTAAACTTCTTATGTGAGCTTATGGGGGTGAGACTCATTGTAATCATTATTTTTTTTTTTTGTTACAAAAAAAAATAAGTAGGATTTTTCCAATTTATATAATATTGGCAGACCGGTCCGGCTTCATTTGAATTTGTAGATTGCCGGTGAAAGATAGACATATGCTTTTTTTTTGAGGAAGGGAAATCTTGCATAAGACACCCGACCTAGTCAGGTAGTGTCGGATTCGTTCTGACTAAAAACCCTCCTCGTAGGAAGAAAAAACTTTACCCTCGAAACCGCATACGCATAACATCAAGAGGAAGCTCGTCTTAACCGTTTGACTCTCTTTTTCCTTCACCTTCATGATTGTATTGAAATGCTGCAGCGGATATTCTTATAGAACCTTCACTGTATTGGAGAAAATAAGAAAATCGAGAACCCCCTCACCCCAAATGATACGATAATCTTTTTAGAACTTTTATATATTCCTAAACATCATAATTAGAAATTAAAAAAAATAGTTTTTTTACCTTAACTAGCTTGAAACAGCGGTAAGTTTTAGGGCTGACCTTTACGATCAACCATTTTCCAGATTGTTTTTACCTTACGTAAGATTCATATCTCACTGCTTCCCCTGTCAGTAACAGTAAGAAGAAATTGAACCCCTGCTTACGTAATACTGTAATGCCCCCTTACCCCTCGACAAATAATTCCAATACGGGCGATCGGATTAAAGATAAATGATGGGATAATGTTATTCATTTATTAGCTCACAAATTAATTACAAAAGTTAAACAAAATATAGCCTGTAGTAGGTACTTTTAAAATCTAAGGAACTTTTTAAAAAATTTCGTCAAAATTCGTCAAATAGTTTTGTTAAATCCGTCCAAACATACATCATTACTTGCATGCGAAGAAATTTATATACCTAATAGGTAGTGCAGATTCAATCTATGCGCGTTGTTTTTCGTTCGCAATTGTTTTATTAATTTAAAGATTTTCATCAAATTAAAATCAGTTGTTCTCTCCTGAGATCAGTTGGAAACTACCATTTTAGAAGAAAGCGTTGATTTTCATACAACCATGTTCTTCGTTTATATTTAATGAAACTTTTAATTCCACTAAAAAGCCGCTACTAAAATACGCACACGCAGTGTCTTAGCTAAGGTCATGCGCGTCCAATGCAAGATTTTAATTTTTTTGACCCCCCCCCCTCCCCAGACACAATACAATAACTTCAAAGTGCACCTTCTTGAGGTGTACACCCCTGGTATGCGCCTCCGCGAACAGCCCCTAGCTATGACCCTGCGTACACGTCACAAATACCACACAAACAAAATAGTAACTGCTTTCCTGGACCATAAAAATAAATTCCAATTTATTAGAATTCATTCTGTGATTTTGTTCTTTACAAATTCTGCAGTGAGTTACATTTCCACACCTTGCTACGTACCCTCACAAAAACATCTGAAAGTCGTCGAAGATGTAACACTCAAAAATTTTGCCTCCACTACTGAGTCATAAATAATTATGTATAGCGATTAAGTAAAACAATGTATGATAACTATTTATCATATCTTAGATGTACAGAGAAAATATCAAATATATTTACTTCTGCCATAATAAGTTATGTTATAGATTTTTAAAAACCGCCTCAGTTTAGTCCGGCACGGTAGGAAACAATCAGTATTAAATAAACAAAATATAACGCATTGATTCATTTCTGTACTAAATCATAATTCTCGTCTGATCGTGCCATGTCGGGCCAAACCAAAGCGATTCAGTGCACTTCCTGAGAAGAACTGAGAATTTTAATAATGTAGTACGAATTTAATGCAACAGAAACAGTTTTGAAATATTATGTGTAATAATTGAGTGAAACAGTTCTCTTAGATACGTTCCTGTTATCCGCAACACAAAACAATACTAGCTTTGGTCAAACAACTAGTTACTGACCCATATTGTTTGTACATTTATGGTTCACTGGACTTTTAGAGTACAAATGAAAATAAAAGTCAAATAGTACATCCACGCATGCGTAATTAGAGCACAGACAATATTATAGTGTGTTTCAAAAAGAATAAAAAATGAAAGTGGAAATATCTATTGTAAAAATCGGGATGAACGCAGATTTCACAAAAATATGTAATTTTAGTGATTGGTAGTTATCACTATTTAATAATAAAGAAGAAATTTGAAGCTACTGTACGATGCTAATAACCTCAGCAGTCGAAAGTTGGTAATATATTTTTTTCTCGTTACTTACTTTGCCAAAAATAAATTAAAAACATTTTGCGCAATAATTGTATTAGGGTTCTAAGTTTACCGTTAGGGAGCTAGGAGATTTGAAACAAGAAATGACTTCATTATTATCTTAATTATTTTAATGAAAATAATGTCAAAAATAAATCATCACATAAAATTGGAGTATAATGAATACGATTTTCAAAAAACACGAGTAAAAGTATTTATCGATAATCTACCCTTTTTACAATAGACTTAACGATTTTAAAATGTGTATAATAACACATTTAGTTTTTTTTGAAATTCCGGTGTTACGTTTTGGTTAATTTTATATATCGTATATGTCACATGTTAACGTATATTGTACGATACATAAAATTAACCAAAACGTAACATCGAAATTTCAAATAAAACTAAATGTGTTATACGTTTTTCTTTTCTAAACAACAAATAATTCAGAATCCGATTTTGAAGCATTTTTCATTATAATATATCAAAATATTCAAACTTAACAACGGCAGCTGCAGATATCTTGACCAGTAATTTTCTTAGCATCGAAATGAAGAGCCATTGACCAAGAGCTAGGTCATGGAGATGAGAATAATTATTCTCTTTAGTTATTTTTCCTTCAAATAGTTTAAAAAGATCATCATAAACATCTAGGCACAGAACTTTTATATTCATATTCAATATACCAGTTGGACATTGTATAATATGCCTCGGCGTTGCGTTGCTTAGGCTTCCAGTTTGCATGTCGCCAAATTAATTAGATTCCAATTTTATGGTATATATATAACCATTTGAAATTATGGAATGATTTCCTTTTTGATTTGTTATTAAAGTTAACAGCATCCCCTTAGAATTTTTTCACTACAAATAAAAAATAAAGATGTAAAATTAAAAAACACTAAATGAAATAAATTATTGATAACAGAATAAAGTATTTAAGTGAAATCAAGAATATTGACAGAATTATCGTAGTTGAAAAAAATACATTGATTTAGATAATTGTTTTAATAGAATTTAAGACAAAATCCATATATTTATGCTCATTATGCGCATAATGAGCATATAAATATATGGATTTTAGCATCCGACCTTGTCTATATATGTATGGCAACCCAATATTTTTATTATCTCATTTTGTTAACATCAGATATTTTTATTCATTTTTTGTAAAGGATATATTTTTTGACCGGATATTTTTGAGTTGGATATTTATAAGCAAAACAAAACATAGTAAAAGCAAAAAATACGAAATACCAAGCATCTGTTAAAATTGTTAATGTATTACTCTTAAAATGAGCTTAGAAATCATACTTTTAGGGACACATTGTATATATAAGATGAAAGACATGTGCGCGTAGTGCATGAACCGGACTTCCTGTATGAATGACAACTCAAAAAATAGTGGGGTGCATTGCACTACTGAATAATGACTCATATCGACAGTTTGTGAGCCAGCTAAATCTGTTATCTTTGTTACCATTTTTAGTTAAACTGACGATATCTAATGATTTCATTTTTATGTTGAATAAAGTGAAAGCTATCTATTTAGAAAAACAAACGATTAATTTCGAGGAAAACTAGATCGAAAATAAAACCTTTGCAATATAATAAAACCTTTGTAATTTTTTAATTTTTTTTTTTTGTTTATTTCGGTACCTTCCCTTTGTTTTCAAAATTTTTATGTCTGATTGTAGCGCCATGACTCAAAAATTACTAGATCGATAAAACTTGGTACCCAATCGAAAACTATCTTTATCGGCTACTCTTAGAGTAACGTCTGATTTCTGTTAGCGAATCGAAGAAACAATCAACGAATTTTCCATTTAGTACTTTCACTTTTAGCATATACATTATAATTTATTATAATCCTTCAAAAAGCAATACAAATATTTTATTTCAGTCTACATATTTTCAATCACTAATTGCTATCTTTAAAACTACCTAATTAACATAACAAAACAAATAATCAAAATTACAGATGGTTTTTGTGATGTCTATTGTTTAATTAAAAACAAACATTAAATTACGTTACGTGAAATAAAAATATTAACATGCGTTATAATAGACTAACCGGAAATGCATTTCTAAGTACAAATGCGCGATGCAACGCTACCAAATTCAGGAGTCATAATTAAAAACAATGCAATTGTAAATATTCTTACACATGAATACAGTAATAAGGTTTAAATGTTTATTAACTATATTTCAATATTTTTTTGTCAGTAAACTGTAAAAGAATAACAAAATTACACCGAAGTAAAAAAGGCTATTTTCAGAAATTGAAAAATTCTATTTTCGGAAAGCTAAAACTACTCTTGTAAAACATATATTCCGTAACTACAAAATTTGACGACACACTGAAAAACTGAACACTCATATTTTGTAGTGGTAAAAGTAGACAATATTAGCTTTTCTAAAAATTTTAAAAAAACTGGTACATTAAATTAAAAAATAAGATATGGAAAAGATAAATTTTATTTATTTTTTTCGCAATATATTCAGTCCAGATTGTGAATAAATCTACACGCTAAAAAGCGCTTGACATTTTCAAGTCCGGAGATAAATATATAAAAGTTCTGCGTCCTGTGCATTGTTTATTAATATTATTATACTATTTTGTAATAAAATGCAACGTTGAAATTGGTTACGTGTTATATATTAATATGAAATGCTGTAACATTCAGGAACGATATTTACTTTGAATAAGAAATACATGCATGTATAGAAAACGGTTATATGACATAATAAAAGTTGCACAACGTAAGTAAGAGGCTACTGCTGTCATTGACGTAGAGAATCGACAGCGCATTCCCTGTCTATTCAATCTATTTGAAAGTGTAAGCGAGAAAAAGAAAGTGACTGCCAATTTCTGTAAAAATTTAGTTTGAATCTCAATGAACGCGAATAATTCGAGTCTGAATCCTCGAAAACAATACTAATGCGAGTCTGTTCAGTAAAGGACGTGAGGGGGCAGTTATTCCTGCAATAATCTCAGCGAACGGCACATTTTCTGGTTCGTTTTCTGGTCCATTCACTATGTCAATATGTTTTCGTATGCACTGGTTGACTGTGACAAGTGCACTACTGTGCGCTATATGTATATATAAAAAGAACAACTTTTTTATCTATACGAAAAGCCCTAGTAAATATTTATATACCAATAAGGAAACTGACTACAGAGTACACACTATATATTTGAAGAAGAGCAGCAAATAAATGAATAGGACTATTTTTATTACGTTATTTATCTTGTACTTTTATTCAGCTGGTCTCAAAAACGAGAAGATATTTTAAACAAATTAAGTAATAATGAAGCTAAGTTAAATATCTCTAAAACTGTGTTATTTGGTCATAATGGTTGCCAAAATATAATTTGTTCAAAAGAATATAACAAATATTGACAGCAAAAATGTGTGCTGTATTTAATATAAAATTCATAACATTTAATAGTTCTGAAACTAATTAACCTTAACAATTTCTTTGTGTAATAATAAGTAAAAATATGATTAAATTTTTTTGTTTATTTTCAGAACAATCACCAATTAGTCCATTTAATAATAGCATTGGCAACATTGGTGTCGCCTACAATAACCGAACTTTCCACCACGCCACTTGCCGAAGAAACTAGTTTAATTAAAGACTCATTATCGAAACCCGGATTATATCGAACAGTTCGCGATAACCGCTATTACCACAGCCGTTATGCTGAGGGAGGCGGTCAAAGTCGTAACCTGAAAACAGCTCCCGTTTCAACTCAAAGCATTCAGCCTCGCTGTTTGCGATGCGAGCCCTACGACCGATTTGGTGGAGGCTATCCAGAAAGAGCGGGCTATCAGGACAGAGTAGGTTATCCTGACAGAGGAGGATTTCCCGACAGAGGTGGATATCCTGACCGAGGTGGATTTCCTGACAGAGGAGGGTACTACGAAAGACCGTACGATACTGGAAATCGCGGTGGCGGAGGTCGTTATCCTTCTTACGATGATCGTTACAGCTACGATGATCGACGAGGATCTGGATATCCTGCTATAGGCGGAGGATATCCAAGCGGTGGCGGCGGTGGATATCCAGGCGGCGCCACCGGTGGATATCCAAGCGGTGGTGGATACCCAAGCGGCGGCGGTGGTGGGTATCCGAGCGGCGGAGGATATCCAAGCGGAGGAGGAGGAGGCTATCAGGATAGATACGATGAGAGGAGACCACCTGGAAGATATCCAGTAGGCGATCCGTACGACGATCAGAGAGGTTACTATGATAGATATAGACCTCCAACTTACGATGATCGTAGACCTAATAGATGGGGATCCGGTGGCGGTGGAGGTGCCAGTGGAGGTGCCGGTGGATACGATTATGATAACAGATACTCTGGCGGTTACGACGATAGACGACCGTACGACCGTTATGACGGTTACAATAGAGGTGGAGGATACGGCTACGATAACTGGAATAGAGGAGGAGGGGGAGGTGGCAGTGGTGGGGGTTATGATAACAGATACGAAGGAAATGGATACCGACCATGGGATGAAACTTACAAAGGTTCGTCAGGTTGGGACGATTCGGGAAAAGGATACTTTTTTGCGACCGGTAGACCGGAACCAACGGGATACTGGGGAGGAGGGTACGATAGGGGCTATGCGTCGAATTGGAATTACGGTGGAGGCGCCGGAGCTGGCGGCGGTGGAGGATACAGAGACCGGGATCGCGATCGGGACAGAGATCGATATGGCGGATGGAGAGACCAAGGGTAAGAAAATTTGTGATAGCTTAATTATTATCTATGATTAGTTTACCTGTATTTAAGTTTTATTTTTTTTTTATTTTAATTATGTTAGCAGGATTTGAGTGTACTGAATGCCGGTTTTTTGAAAGGACGGGTCAGTCACAATATTCAGTTGCACTGTCAACCAAATAAAAATAATAATTAATTCGGTGATTATATATAATTAATAGCTAATCACCACTAAATTGAGCAAATATGGTAAATATGTGAAAATTTATCAAATTAACCAGTTTGTTTACCCAAGCCGTAATGGTAAATGTAATAAGAATTCATAACTTTACCAAAATTCGTTGAGTTTGAGCAGCTGCTCGGCTTCTATCAAATTTAAAAACTCTAAAAATGTAAAAAAATTGGCAAACTGTAATTCCAAATGTCATAAAAGTCTAATATGTCTAAATAAGTAAACTTAAAATATTTAATAATTTGCAGTAGGTAGTAGCAACGTTATTTGGGAAAATGTTTTTTTTTTTCGATAAGATGGGATTAGTTTTTCATTATGTAACTATTTCAAAATAAATTTGTCTTTCATTCGACAACAGTCCATTATTCAAATTTCGTTCGGGCTGCATTCATCTGACATAAAATAACAATTTATTGACTTTTTAATTGTAAATTATAAAACATTGTTATTCGCAGCCTCTCGCAAACGAAACAATATTCTTCTGACTAGTAACTACTCAAAAAATTGAACTTTATTCTACACACTCAATCCGTCATGATATTTATTACATTTGGGAATTCTGTACACTAACGTTTGATTTGATAAATTTTTATTTATTTTACATATTTACCGGCATTAATGGTGATTATGTACAATTGCCGGTTATTATATATAATCACATATACCGTAACATATATAATATTTTATAGCACCAAAAAGACGTTATGAGAAATAAATTAAATTACACCCTGGTTTAGATTTTTGTGATTCGGTAAAAATTGTTTTAAAAGAAAAACAAAAAAAGATAATTTTGGGCGTACGATATTTCTCAGATTATACAAAAATTATATTTATATTTAATTTCTTTTTTGGCTGGCTTCGCTACAAAACACAGTTTAACTCAAAATAGACAAAAAGTTTTAACGAAGTTTATTTTATTTATCTTTTTTAGTGTTCCGTACAAAACGCAACACTTATTTTTATATTGAATTAAAAAATATTTTTTCAAAACACGTACATGTTTGCTTATATATTTTTCAAGAATTTTAATGTCATAATTTTTATCTGAATTCTCTGAAAAATCAAATTATTAAATTAAAAAATAATTAGTACGAAATATGAATAAAAAAAAACATTTTTAACAAATTTCTCTCGTTTCTTTGAGAATTATTAAAATGTACTGTAATCAACTAATGTATGGGATACTATACATGTATGTGTATTCTTTGTGGCATATTACAGCGTTCCGTTGAATCTATCTACAGAATGATTGAAAAGTTTGAATTTGTAGGCAGTACTTTTTTTTATTATTTACCGAATCACAAATAATATATATGCCAACTTGCAAACTTGGCAATACCTATATATTATAACTGGATATTTATTATTATTAAAGAAGCGTTATACAATTTTAAATATACCCTATTTAAAAAATAGTATTCGATTAATATGTTTCTTTTTTTAATGATTGAGTACTTATGCATAATATAATTAACGTGCGTTTTGTACAGAAGAAGAAAATAACAGAGCGATATAAATTAGCGCTGCCCATTTTCATTAGTTTTCTTCCATAATTGCATGCTTATGCATTATAAAATAGAAATGGAATCAGCTATAGTTTTGATAAATGTGAAATGCATTATTGTAATTATTTCCCTCGAGAAACGTCATTCAAAACATTGCAATCTATTAAGTGACATTGATGTCGTACTTACGTTACACTAAATTATTTCTAGTGACTAGTCGGAGAACATTTTTGCTTTTAACAAAAGCAAACTTAAAGGTTTACTCAATTAAGAACATGCCATATATAGTGTATGTGATACTAGCAGTGCACCGTTATGCAAGTGGCGTAATCAAAAATATTTTAAAAAATCCGCATAATTACTACTTTTTAGTACTGTCCTTTAATATACTATATTAATAAAATATAAAATCGTTAAATATTAAAACGATGGGTGCATTTCTTTGCCTCCAGGTACTGTTCATTGAGGCAAAAAAGATTACGTAAACGTTCTGGAAATTTCCTTTGACCTATCGACAAATATCTAGCCTACCAACTTTACCGAATTGTTTTCAACACAATATGTACCTGGTACCAATAGACTGGTATTTTTAGGAACTGCAACCTCCTCTGGCTACGCCACTGGTATATGTACCCGCGAACGAGCAAGTACGCTCATTAAGCAGCTTACTTCATGTTAGCTTAAAGCCTCGGGATTTATAAACTAAAAAGGTTTTATGACAAATGTACTGACCAATATAGAAAATAAAACACAGCAAGCTTTTTTTTATCTACGCTTTAATATATGCATATATCTGGATCATAAAGCCGTAGTTTCCAAACTTTTTCTTGCTACGTCCCCCTAGCCATGTTAAATTTCTTTTGAAAAAAACTAATGTGATAATATGACAATAGATTTAAAAGGAACTATAATAGCAGATAAAGAAAAGAAAATATGTTTCGTTTTATAAAGACGGTAATAATTATTGTCAAGATGACGGTAACACTAGAAACTATTACATGATATAATCATATATTAATTTGCGGATTGTACCTATATTTAAAAGTTTTTTTCGCACACTCCCCCGCTCCCATAATATACCTGTGTAGCGGTCGTAAAATGACGCATTTAGCACGAGGCCATACGATAAAATAAAATATGCGATCTAACCCATTCACCAGTAATTTTTATAAACCACCGAAGTAATATATAAAAAAACCCGGGTCGCAGTGCCAAAACCCTGCCGACAATATAGTGTATTTGCTAATACAGGCCTTGTGGCTTTATTATGCGAACTTAAGTTGGATTTTAGGCAAAATAACAAATTTAACTCCTTAATACACCTCTTAAAATAACATTTTTTTCTTAATTACAATATTATTGTCGATCGAAGGTCTACACCAAATTAAATACACCCTTCAGTAAATAAGTCAGTATCTGCAAACCAGTATTTTCAAAAAATTTGTAAATCCGGTCCTCTCAGGCCGATTTTATTGAAATTTTAGGAGCACTTTTTAATTGCTATTAAAGGATTAAATTTCAATTTTGAAATGATTCTGAGAATTTTTTAGGTATTTTTGGGCCCAAAAACTTTTTTCAACCCCTTAAAATGGTCCGATTGTGCCTATTTTAAATAGGATTCTTGCGGTGGTGGATTCCAACATGTGGACAAAATTTCGTAAAAATGAATTAACTCCTGCGAAAGTTATTGCCCGCACACATATATACCTATATATATATATATATATATATATATATATATATATATATATATATATACATACATATATATACATATATGTATACATATATATATATATACATATATATATATACATATATATAAACATTTTTAAAAATGGTGCCAAAGTGTTTAGAAGGTTATGTAACGTCGAGAAATTTTGGTCCGACCCCTAGGTCTCGCCATCCGACCAACGCCAATAGTGTATGTTGTCATATGGCAAATACACTAACAACAGTAGGCGCGAACAATAATTTTCATAAATAACATTAATAGAAAATGTTATACAACAGAACTGTAAAAAATGTTTAAAATATACTGAAAATGAAGTGAAAACCAGCTATTTTATAGAAGCTACGTGCAAAAAATGTAGTATACTCATATATCTTGGACGTAATTTTAATTGGTGTGACCGTCAAAGCTCACTAGACTCGTTTCAATATGTCACTTAATCACCGAAAATAATCTACATTACATCCTATAGATACATAAACTACTGTTTTATGGGATGTTTATCTGCCGGGTTATGGAAGAATAACTCAATAATGAAATCATTTGTTATTTAGAGTAATCATGATTTGCTATTGGAGAAGGCCGTTATTTTTAATTAACCTAAATTAAAAGCTAAATTCAGTCTTATTTAAGGACGCAATATAAAACGTGTAAAATATTCAAATGAAATGAAGTACAAAACACAATTACATAGCAGTGAAAAGCAAGGGTCAGTATTTGAATACAACACAATTTTGATTAAGCATTACATAAATCAGTATTTTAAGCTTTTTTATCGATCAGAAAGAATTAATGTATTGTTATTGTCGGCTAACAACTTTATAATTCAACAAAAAAATCGCATCTTTCGCAGGGAGGTTGCAACGAACAAGTCGAGTATATAAATAAATTAATTAATTTATTTGAGACCACTTTGCAGTAAAAAGTCGTTGTATAGGCCTAACAATCACTAGCAATAATTCTTAGCTTACATCGAAGATAGTGACCCCTAATTCTCATATGTGACGTATCCTCGTATATATGACTTTGATGTAGTTGTCAAAGCATTCAATAGTAAGGACAATTTCATTCAATAAAAAAAAATGTTTAGGCTTTCGACAGTACTTGTTTCATATCTAACTTTGTCACTTGGATTTTACATACGAATACTAAAAACATACAGTAATTACTAACGCTCTGTGAATGCAGTCAGTCAGTCACAATGCACAACCCTATCGTGCAACTATTTTAGACAGACTACCGTGTTAATTTTCATTTGCACATGCTGGGAAATGTTTTTAATAGCATAATAAACTTTGGTACAAAAAATTTAGATACATGAAACATTTTTCTCCATTTCTAGGGTTTCGTACCTCAAAAGGAAAAAACGAAACCCTTATAGGATCACTCGTGTGTCTGTCCGTCCTACTGTCACAGCCAATTCGTTCCAAGCTACTGGACCGATTGAATTAAAATTTCGCACACATATTATGAAATTCGGTGACCGAAAGACGTACAAGTAACGTAAATAAATGAATTTTGAACATGGGGGTCATTTTTGCGGAAAAAATTAGAAAATAAAAAAAATGTTTTGCAAATTGTACCGTATGACATATCAAATGAAAGGGCTTATAATAAGGCTCTCAAAAATATATTTTTTCATAATTTTAAAATAAATAGTTTTAAAGTTATTTAAGAAAATAGATGAAAATTGACCATTCCTCCCTTCTTATCTCCTACTGGAGCAATTGAGTTTAAATTTGGTACACACATGTAAGTCGGTGACCCAAAGACGGATGTGTAACGTAAATAAATGAATTTTGAACATGGGGGTAATTTTTGGGGAAAAATTAGAAAATTGAAATAAAAAAATTCGCAAATTATACCGTGTGACGTATCAAATGAAAGGGATTGTAGTAAGGGTCTCGAATATATTTTTTTTATAATTTTTGAATATATAGTTTTAAAGTTATTTAAGAAAACAATTGACCATCCCCGCCCCTTATAATCGAAATTATTGGGCCTAAAATTTGGAAAAAAGAGAGAATGTCGGGTCTCACCCGTACGTTGCAGGAAACCCTAAGCGGAAATATTAAGTCTTAAAGTATTCACGGAAAACGGAATAGTAGATATTTCTAAATATTGCGTATGTGAAATATTTAATTTATAAAAAGACACTAAAGTTTAAAATCATGATAATAGTTTCCGCTTTAATTTTCTATACTAATATTTCAAAAAGAACCAAAACAATAAAACTGATATTTTCTGTAACTAGTGCAAGTCTAATTTAGCCTTGAATCCCGTAGTGGTTATTGTAATATTATAAACAAGGTGTCATATTTTATAATATTTTCTGGTCACTGTGGCAAAAATGACTATGGGCATTAAATTACTCTGTTTAACACATAGCTCTTGTTAAAATTTAAGCGTAATTTAGATATTCCCGTCGAATTATGTAAAGTATCAACACAGATAAATTGTAAAGGTAATTTTGTTTCCTAATATTTTGATGATATTTGGACGAAAGAGCAGCGTCTATCTGGAAAGAATCACAAAACGCAGGACCGATTTTTGTAAAATAATTACTAAAACTGGACACGTTCCAATTGTCGGATCCGTAAATTTCAGTATGCTATACTAATATGATTTATTAATATTACTAAATAAAAAAAATTAAATAGATATAAATATATAAACATTGATACCTGAACTAAAGTATCAGCTACTTTTCACCCGGTTACTCAACACGGAGATCTTTCTATAGCGGGACGAGACCACAGAAATCATGAGCCGATACTGATTGTCTAAAACTTCGACAAGACCGAAGCAAGGGTTAATAAAATTTCTTTATTTATAATTGCGTAGTTTTCGAGATCATGTAATGTTCTCGAAAAATCCGTCAGAAAAGGAAACTAGAGACAGAGGTCTCTTTACAATTTTATTTATATTGATTCAAGCAAAACCAACCCAAGTTAAACTTTCCCCCCTTAAGTAAAGTATAGAGTAGAATACACTGGACGCGGAAGAGTCGTTCTGTTTCAACGAACTGTCCGGCCGATAAATCGAGCCGGAACAATAAAACTCTAATGTGTGTCCGGTTGGTATGCAGGCTTCGCTCGATCGGCATTCGATGGTCGCGACGTCGGGGAATTTACAACACGATTATTGCTCGATACAGAATTATCTCAAGTCCGAACCTACATGTGCCAATCATTATATTAACACTAATATTACTCAATTGTCGTGGGACTAATTGTCCGTAAATTTTCGATATTATCTCGACAAGCAAATGCGTTTCCAGAATTTTTAACTGTCTATCTTCACGTCTGTCCTGCATTTACCAACTGTTCTGGTAATGATACGATTCCTCATCAATGGTAACACGCGTAGAATGTATCGATGAGTGAGTAGGTATATTTTTGTATTGCGTAATAAATGTTTTCATTGATGAAACGCTAAAAAGAGAATTATTTTTGAAGTTTAACTTCTTTATCGACGTACCTGTTTAAAAAATGTAAGAAATCGAGGGGAAGTAGAATAAACAAATAGTTAGTTTGTCCCCTAAATTACACGAAACTGACAAGGACAGAAGTTTATAGTGTGTTGCATTTTGATTCGCAAAATAGACAAGAATGAACATTAAAGTCACTGACCAGGACAGAACTTTATACTGTGATTCGCAAAATAGTAAGACAAGGATGAACATATAAAGTCAGTGCTTGGGTATGCACGGCTTGAATCTGACGTTTAAAACTACGAACAATTAAAGTGCAAAATAATTTCTGTAATTTGACGCACAAACATCAGTAATAATCTGCAATATGAATGTTGAGCGTATATTTTTAACAAATACGACTAAAATGACAATTTTAAATTGTCTCACAACGGCCACCTAGCAGATTTACTTTGAATCATCCACCTAAGGTCAGAATCGGATAGACAGATAATTTTCCGTTGACACTTGACACATATCATGGGTTTGTATACGGTAGGAACTCATAATATATATTTTATGTAAATTCAGAAAGAAAAATATTAAATATTATATTCTCCATTTTCAGATATCAGAACAATTTTCGGATTTAACATTTTTTAAATACAAGTATGTACTTAAACGTCCATTAATGTGAGGTTATGATAATAATAAAAATAATAAATGTTCATTGTACATATAAAACGCACAAAAGGCACGATTCAACTTGCGTTGATATACTACAGACAACTCATATTAAAAATTTTTTTCTGTAGATTATAGTAGATATATAGTAGATTATATATCTGTAGATTATATGTAAATAAAACTATGGTATGAATGTGACGATTTGTTCATGTAAGAATTTTCACATGACATAAACATCAAAGTGCCCTCTTAAAATGTGTGATAATTTCGCCGTGATTATAATATTAAAAACTAAAGAAGTTCTTACGTGAGCTTATGAGGGTGAGGCTCATTATAATTTTTTATGGATAAATTACTACTATGTTTTTTTTACTTCAAAATTCTCTAAAGCATAAGGGGAGCGATGTTTACTGTTCACGGAACTATTAGTGTTAAATTAAAAAAAATAATATGTCTAGAAAAATTAATATGTATTTGATTTAGTATAGTTCCGTACAAAACCCTTTACATTGACCACGAAGTTTTACTGCTCTGACATACTTTGTTGCTATTTTCAGCAGTTTAACTTCCATAAAACAATCCTTAAATATTTTATCATTACATTAAAAATGTAATCAATAAACCGAAAGGGTCGGAAAATCTCGAAACAATACAAACTCAATGTTTCTGCCAGTAGAGGCGGATAATGAAATAAAGGTATTTTCAATTTTGAATTTTTAATTGCGTTTAATTTTTAATTGAATAATGCTGATGTAAAATTAAAGGCACTCTTTAAGGACGTTATACAAAATTGAAACAGATTAGAGACATTAAATCTTGTTATGTATTTTTAATTATTATTAAGTGCTAGAAAGTTCAAATTTACCTATCGATATTTCAGACAGTTTATTTTTTTAGCGGATAATAACATGAGAGTTCTAAAATATACATTATACCGGGTGTCTCAGAAATCGCGCACCCAATTGTTGGGATCGAAAGAGAAAAATATTCTGAGTCCAAAAATCCATGTTAAGAATTTTTTGGTAACATAGTTAATTAGTAATAATTTAATTAATGAAAGTGACCAATCAGGAGCGCGCTACAGAAGAATAAAAAGTGAGTGGGGAAGCAGTAGGGGACGCGAGAGTGAGACGCCAGAGGGTCTTGACAAGAAAGATGCGAAAAGTGGAAATCACTGACGAGCGTTAATTAAGTTATTTTATTCATTAAAAATTATTAGTGCAGTTTAAAAAAAAATCGAAACTGAAGTCAGGCAAAAACTCGGGAAGGCTTTGATACAATAAATGTATTTATTTAGAAATATTAAAGCATTTTCATATTATAAATCCAACGATCGACATAGATAATTCTTCTCGCAAGCGTTGATCAAATTTATTTGTTTATTCATAATTATTTGAGCAATCAAAAGAAAGAAGTCTAAACTCAATCGAGTAGATGCTCAAAATTACTTTTTGGGCTCAGAATATTTTTCTCTTTCGATTTAACAATTGGGTGCCCGATTTCTGAGACACCCGGTATATAACAAAAGTGTTTCTAATCAGATTCGAATCACTAATGAAGTATTTATAGTTAATTAATATGCTAGGAAAAATAAATTGCAGTGTTTTATCGTCATTTCATGTAGCATTGGTTTCGAACCGATCAGTCTTTTGACCTGTACCGTTCTCACAAACAAATAAACTAGATCACTAGACAAACAGAAGAACAGACTTTTTCGAAAAATATGTTTTTTAGACTCAGGCGACCTCAAAACAACAAGAATGTCGTAAAATTTTGGAACTTGAATTTTGGCCTAAATTAGTATCGTTTCACCTCAATTGAGTTGAAATTATAAAAAATTTCAAATAGGTACCTAAAATTTATATTGACATAAACTTAAAATGTGTAATAATTTCGCCCTAATTATGATCGTCAATCTAAGTAGAAGCAATTATATTATTATTTTTGATAGACAAAATTGTGAAATTTTTAGGGATTTACATATCCTACAAAAAATAAATAGAATTTGTTAACTATGTATAAACATTATTAATTAGAAATTTCACATAAAAAAAATTAAACTTGGAAATAATATAAAAAACTGAAGAAGTTTAACTTCTTATGTGGCTTTTTTTAAAATATTACCATTGTAATGAAACTTTTGGTACTTAATAATTTGACATTTCTGAACAAATATCTATATTTTTCAAGTTATTTTACTTCTTAATTATTTAGTTATAGATAAAAACAGATGCCAAAACAAGTCGAAATATAGAAAAATAGAAAAAAACAATGCAAGAAAGTACAATCATAACTTGAATGCATCTTAGCTGTAGTAAAATCAGAAAATAGCGGGAAATTCAAGCCCCTTTCAATTGTCCAAGCATCATATTATAATACAATAAAATTATTCAATGTTTTTTGCGATAATATTTATCCATAATATTTCCATTTCAATATTTCCTCTTTTTGATATTGCTTTTTTCCATTTTAATTAATTGTAGGCACAAAACTTCAATTTTTATTTCCACTATAATATATAAACCAACTTTTTCATGTATTATTTACTTAACAACGATAAAGCGCTGTTGCATTGTTTTCGTGTAAATAATTTAATTACTTAATCATTTCGTTAAAAACACTTCTTCAATACAAGAAAATGTCTTTTATTGGGTTAATTAAGATGTTATATGAAGTAAAATATAATATTTATTAAAAATTGTTCAGATTACCATCATTTTTTATGTAAAAATTTGGTGGATAAGAGTTGTCACCTTGTAAAAAGACAATGGATTTTTTATAAGATGCCCCAAATAGATAATCGGTCTCGAACCTCCTTAAATAATGGCAAGTCTGTTTTTCTTTGCTGCAATAACATAACCATTATATTAGATCATTATTTAAAACGGTATTCATATATATTCCTAAAAAGCTCTTACTGATCAACAAATTGATAAAAAATAAAAGCTTTAGCTCTATGGGACTCAAAATAAATATCAGAAGTGGTGTTTCCTCGCTATCGAATCGAGTACTCGCAGGGTTCCAAGGCAAATTATTAAAGTCACAATAAATGTACTACAATTTTTCTGAGAGTTTCAACTTTGTAAAAATAGAACCATTTTTTACGGTCGTCGCTCTCACTGTCGTCAAACTGAACAAAAAGTGTACGTGTGTTCAGACGAACTAAACTTCTTTACAAAATGGAGTTAATATATTCGTATAAAATAACTTAAATCCTTCTACATTAAAGTGTTACTGATATACAAACATAATCATACTCTACCATCGTGATAATATACCGAGTGTTCAACTATCTAGATTCTAAAGTAAAAGTTACATAAACTTTCGGTGAATTATTTTTGTCCCCCTAATGACTGATTTCATCATTTAAATACGACGTTATTATTCATATTTTCAAGGTTATACAACGAAACCGGTTTCTTAACGGGAAGCTAAAAATAGCATGTGCTTAGTTTAGACAGTACATCTAAATCACAATTGCTCGAACTATAGCACAGACAAAAACACAAAATTCTCAAAAAATGTTTTCTGATGTCTATCACACAAAAACTTCTAAAAATGCAGACAGACAGTGGTCTGGTTACAGCTTATATATTAATAATCACGATGTGCTGAACTGTGTACATGTCGGTAGTAGAGAAAATAATTTGACCCACACCTAATGGTCATGTACAGAATGGATAACCATGTGCTTGATATTAAAAAGGTTGTTAATTTACACATTGTAATTGTAACACCTATTTGAAGTTGGTTGCATCGAAAGCACAACAGAACAATATCCTTTGTTTTAGAAAACATCTACCACTTTATAAAAAATGTTGCTAAACTTTGACTGTTGATTCACTCATGCGCCTTAATAGATTCCGTTTACACGTGTTTTCGCACATTTTTCATAAGATTTCGGAATTGCTCTTTATTTATTAATTTTCTGATTTGAAAGGCAATTTTTCACTTGTTTCGAACTTAAAATGGCAAATTAGGCAATTACCGTAGTGATACAATAATTTAAAGACCGCTACTTTGTCTCAATATAATTCACTAATTGTGTCAACTTTATTTCCCAAATATAACTCAGTATATTTGTAAAAAATCGACGTCATTGAGTTCAGAATGCTTACGAAATGTTTCCATATAATGTTTGTTAAAATCGATTGAGGAGATTTTTATGGATGTTACCTCGTGTCTGCAGCATGTGTGAACCGATTTTGATTATTCTTTTTCTCTTTAAAAATTGTTACGTATTTAATGCTGCAAGGCTAGTTGAATAAAAAAATATATTCTAAAAGAGCATACTTACTTAAATCGGCTCAGTATTCGTTTCTTCCAATTAGTAATAAATTATCAAGGAAGAAGGCCACTAGTAACGTGCAAACTACGTATCTCAAAGTGACTAAAGTAAAATATAAGAAATTTTTTAAGAAACTGTAACCTCCTTCTAAAAATAAAAAGCATAAAATAATGAAACGTTCTTCTTTTTAGTGATTTTTCTTTGAAGCAGACTCGATTTTTTTAAAGATTCTTTTATTAATTTTATGTTATGAGCCAGTCAATAATGTTTTTTTTTTTGTTCAAATACTTACGTTTGTCAGAAAATAGAAACCATTGTTATGTATATCTAATGCAAATAAAAAAAATTGAAAAACGGTTGATCCTGCAGGCCATCCCTGGAACTTCCCGCTGTTTCTGATCTATTGAGATGTGGCTTACGGTGTTTGTTAAAAGTTATTTTAAAAAATTCCAGCTAATTGGGTGACAGGACCATTCCAGCTTCATAAATAGTGACATTTGAAATATTATAATAAAATAAAATTTCTGTTAACGGTTTACGGTTGTGGTATTTTTTTCCATGGTTACATAATATGATTTAACGTAAAAATTAATCAAAGCATGCTTGTCAACTACCTAACTAATTTCATATTGACAGATCTTCGGAACAAAAGAACATCTGATTTTTTTTTATTACCAAAATATTTCCGAAACTATGAAACTATAAACGGTTATAAAATTCTGACAAAGATTTGGAAAGATATATTGAAAAAACACTTTTTTGGAAATTTTTTGTCAACGATATCTCTCGAACGAATCAACCGATCGAGATGCTGTTTACGGCAGTCGATGCAGTTTTTTAAGCACAAAAAATAATCTTTTACAAAAAAATCAATCTAACGAAAATTTGAGAAGATATTTTGAAAAACCATTTTTTTCAACGATATCTCTTGAACGAATCAAGCGATCGAGATGCCGTTTGCGGCAGTTGACGCAGTTTTTCAAGCACAAAAAATAGCTTATTACAAAAAAATCAATCAAACAAAAATTTGAGAAGTTATTTTGAAAAAACTTTTTTTTCAGAATTTTTCTCCGACGATATCTCTCGAACGGATTAACCGATTTTGATGCGGTTTGCGGTGATTGACGTTATTTTATGAGGAATAGAGCTGATTAGATTTTCTCAAAATCTACCTGGCCGAATCAGTTCCAATTTTCAGGAAATCTAAGTTCAGCAAGTTCCTTTCAGATGTCGCAATCCGCGTTTCGATCGGTCCACCCGTTCAAAAGTTATGAGAGGGTTACATACACACACACACACACACACACACACACATACACACACAGCATTACGGACATCATTTTAAAAATCATCAGAATAGCTTCCTAGGACCTCAAAACGTCGAAATCTGACAAAAACTCAAATTTCGAAAATCGGGGTGAAACCAATAACTTCCCAATTTTTGAAAATTTTCAATTTTCTTAGCGGGAAGTTAAAAAGGTTACAGAAACAGCAAATAAAAAACAATTACCGTTTAACTGTTTTAGCGGTCATCGCAATCATTTTCTCGAAAAATTGTATTTAATGTTTTGTTTTGTTTTTTTTAATGACCTCTATATTGCTTGTATTGTCACAGAGTTTAAAAATTCAAATCACAGTATAAAAATAGTATTGTGTTTTAATTTTAACTGTAACTTTAATGACTTACTGTACCTAGATCAATAAATAAAGAAACTAAGGTGACAAAAATCTCATATGAGACTGGGAAAGAAATAAGACTTCTGCATACGCTTAACCTCTGCTGCTATAATATACTCTGACCTCAGAATTTCATATTATTTATTTATGTTCACACAAGAACAAACATTTGAGGTTTTGAGGTAAAGTTAAATGATGAGAAATGTGTCTACATTATATTACGTATTACATTTGTGATTTTATTTCCATACCCTATAAAAATAATTTTTGGCACGATCCCATATAAAATAACTGCTTTTCAATTCTGTATATAGCAACAGTAAAATGAACCTTTTTCATAGTAGTGCTTAATTTAAAACAAAAGCAATACGATTTTATTAATCCAATAATTATATGTCTGTCAGTTGCCATTAAAATCCATGTGAGCATTAGAGAAGCAAAATAGGCGCTGAACAATTCACATAAATACTAATATCACCCAACGTAAACTGTCAAAAATATTACAAATATAAATTTAAAATTATGAATGATAACATTAATATTACAAACATAGTTCTTATTATGCGAAAATCAGCTATTTTATAGGAAGTGCGTGCAAAAAGTGTAGTATGTATCTCAATTGTAATGTTTTTGACGCGTGTGACTGTTAAACTCGCTAATTGTTAATTATTAACACTCGTCATAAAATATTGCATTTCAAACTAGATACATAACTCACTATTTTGTTATATTTTATATCAATTTATTAATATCCTTTGTCCGTTTTAAAAATATCCTGTATGCTCAAAAATACGATAAATTAAAAAAAAAATACTTTTTTGTTAATTTTCATTTGCATCGGGTGAGATCTCATGATTTTGTTGATAAATGATTCTAATAAAACGTCCGTACTAAATAGGGATGTTTATTTTTGGGAAAGTGTTTTAAATCGTGCATAAGTACCTAATATTGCCACAAATATTTATTATTTTTATTTAAATACAACTCAAGCCTTAAAAATCATATATTTTAAATCCCGTTTCAAATTTCGGTCCAAAACGCCAATACTAGTCGCGTGACGTCACCTGTTCATACCAAAGGAGGCTCAAAAGTTTACACGGGAGCTACCATCCTATAGATGCGTATATTCTGTGCTCATAAACATTAGTAAACTGAGGTGATGAAAAGTTGTTTCGTAGTCGTTGCTATAGTTACATGTAATTTGACGTTTCCTATAAACAAATGATAATAAATTACACACTAAATATTAACCAAACAATGAAGTTTTTTGACAGCGGCTGAACATATGACGTCATGCGCTCTGATTGGTGTCTGTTGTCACGTGACTTGAGAGTGATTTTATAAGGTTTTATTTATTAAATATTAATTAAATTCCTTAAAAATAAGGAAAAATATAGTGTTTTTTAGTATTTCTATCATAGAAACTACTACTTTTCGTTAAAATTATGTTTTTATTTGAATACAGTCAACATCCCTATTACAATTTTCCTATATTTTATTGAATGTTATTGTTTGGTCTCAACGAATTCTAGATTTTCCAACTGGCGTATAGAAGTCACATAACATTAATATTCAGATCTTTTTTGGTTGCCCTAACAGCCCTGCAGGCGGTCAACCGTACCCAGGAGGCGGTGGCGGCGGGAGTTCAGGTGGGAACAGGCCGAGGGATCCGTACTATAATGATCCACCAAGACGCGGGAGCGGCGCGAGCGGATCAACCGGAGCGCCTGGGGGAGCCGGCGATAGTAGCGGAGGCTACAGAGGACAACCGTCGACGGGCGCTGGCACGAGTTACCTCTATGACCGCGGCACATCGATTCCGACTCCAAGACCCCTAGTGCAAGACGACACGTCGGCAACTGTCACGGACTCGGCGGCAACTGAATCTGTCAAGGAATCCGACACCGACGACAGAGGTGCGTCAAATAACTCAGGGTAATTCTATTAACAATGTGTACCCAATAAATACTCGTTTTGAAATATTAACTGTGCATTGAATAATTAATTTTTACAACCGGAATTGATTTTTTGAAATAACGATCGAAATGTTTGAATTTCATATTGCAGCGTTAAATGAATTGCATTTCAATTAATTAAACAGATCGCTAACAACAAAATGCCCTTTAAAAATATTTGGAGGCTGTAATCTAATAAAGCAGATCAAGTAATAATAAATAACTACCTTTTCTAATGTATTTTCACAATATTGTAAGCCTATAAAGTTAAATTTCCTATGTTTATATTTAAATTTATATGAACGCTTTAATTTATAGTACGTTTGCAGTATTTATTATTTGTAAATATATTGTATTTGAAGTTAAATTCAAACGTAAAAATATAAGAAAAATGACTACAGTGGAGTCACTTTCGACTTATAACCAAAATTAATTTATTACAAAACCTTTTTTGGCATGTCGGCTACTTATCGTTTAATATACAAAAGCATAACTGCCACATTTTTATTTCATTAAAATATTTTTTCGGATATTTTTTTATTATAATTACACACGTAATCTGTATAATCATCGAAAATTTATCAAAGTCAGCATTATTACATAATATGTGATCAATTCAGTTTAAAAAAATGTGACATTGGACATATTTCCTAGTTGACAGTATCTCTGTAGTTAAAAACGTATTAAAATTACATTTCTATGTACAGGACGCATATTTTCATGCGCAATAATATAGTCCCTTATTATGTATTGTAAAAATAAAAAAGGCTAATTATTGCATTTATTTTAATTACATTTCGCAACTTAAAAAATGTTCAATAAATTAAAAAAATACTAATCTTCTCGTCATATTTTCACCGTCAGATTATAATCTTAGCGATTATAATATTCGCATAAAAACAGTTTGGTGTATACTTTGCTCCGATGAATTTCGCACAGTGATGCTATTTTACCTAATTATAAAATAATGACTTCCAAAACAATAGTCATTACCTTGAACATCGCATGCGCATGTGCGAGTAATTATTGAACATTTAAGATGATTATAAAATAAAAAGGAAAGTCAAGTTCATTAAGCAAACTGAGCCCTCCATAAAACGTCGATTTTAAAAAACACGCACACTTATCAAGCATGCACCAGCACGACAAGCATAGCATTAAGCAAAAATTATAATGAGCCTCACCCTCATCAGCTCACATAAGAAATTTAACTTCTTTAGTTTTTTTATGTCAAATTAATTAATAATGTGTTGATTTTTATTTATTTACACATACCTTAGCAACACACTATAAACTTCTGTCCTTGTCAGTTTCATGTAATTTAGGAGACAAACTAACTTCCCCCTTAGGGGTCGATTCTATTTCCCCTCGATTTTTTACTTTTTTCAAACAGATACGTCACTAAAGAAGTCAAACTTCAAAAAGCGTGTTATTTAACGGAGTAACGCACGTCAAACCAGCAATGATCGTCCGTCGGTTGCCTGCAATTTCTGTCTAGCTGTACTGGGCCGATATCTAGTATGCTAATGATGTGTCGTTTTTATTAATTAATTTTCATTATAGAGTGAACTTGAAACCTTCTTTTCCTGGCTTCTTCCTTCTCCTTCTCTTCACACAACATCATCAAAATAAATACAAAATTATTCCATCACTACTTGAAAACTGCAATACGGAACCTGCACTAAAAGTTGCTGATCCGTGTTGGTTTATGCTGATTGGTGCTGGTCTAGTGCACGACATCGTGCAGGTCGCATGTTCGTTCTGTGCTGATCCATCCAGATAAGTGTGTACGGTCTTTTAATCCAAATTTAAAATCGACAATTTATGTTAGTCAATCAGTTATTATTAACGTTGTTCTGTGTAGATTATGAACGTCCGATAACTAAAATGTATATTCAGAAGTATAGGAATGAGCCAATGAATTGGTATCTATAATTATAATTCCAAAAAGCTGGTTTATTTTTTTAACTTTTCTACACTATGCTACATTATTTTAACGTCTCGAAAAGAGTCATTGCTTTCTTTAATATTGTAATGTCAGTTAAACTTCATTGAAACTTATTAAGAGATTGGATGCTTATCTGAAAATGATTTTCACAATTTCACAATTGTCCGCGTAATTCACTTTGAGTAAATAGTAATAATATGATTATTATTAAAAAAGTTCTATACTTATAATATCTATGTGGAGATTGCGTACTTAATGATAAATACGCAAATTGATTATTGTTTACACAGTAACACATTTCCGGAGTAAAAAATAAACTTTATGATAATTCTAAAATTATAAGATTGAAATTTGCAACTACAAACGCTGATATAATTATTAAAATCCCAAACTACTAGAGTAAAAAATTTATGACTATGTAATTAAACCTAACCCACCGCGATCTCTTGTCTTGGGTAATTTCAAGCAAAACTTACCGACCTATTATTCTTTAATTACTTGTCTTCTGACTATCCAGATTATTAATTCTAATAAGGACATAATTATTCAATGCTAATTTGCTAAAACGTTTAATTACTTACTAAAATATTTGTGTGGCATAAGGTTGAGTTATTTGACAGTATAATATAAAACTATTATATTATAACACAGCTAAAGACGAATTTAATCTTACATGTCATGCCACAGCCTTATATTGTACATAATACACATTACTGATTTGATACAGTCTGATCAAATTAACTTGACTCACAGCAGTGACATGTTAAAAAGAAAATGGAGAATTATTTTAAGCAAATAAATTTAAATAACTATAAATTTTATAAACAGCAGTTTTAAAATAGAAAACATTATTTATGCAAATGAAATCCTTCAAATTGTTATAGAGATGAACAATTGATTTGCTATTATCAACAAACTGTGCAATTAATGTACACATTGTTAATATTAAACATAAATTCAATGTTAATGGTCTCAATGTTTTATTTATATTATATTAACGTTTCAAATCACTGCCCAAGCATTACTTCTTGTCCATGAATTTCCATTCGTTTTATAACCAAAAATAGGCTATTTACATTAATTATTATATTAAGTAAGTTTTTTTAAGAAAATGATATTTTTAATATTGTGAAATCTCATCAATGACCAATTGCAACAAGGTCGATTTGATTTTATCTTAACAGTAGTTTATATCAAGTTATTATAACTTCCGTATTAGATATAAGTTCACAATAAATCTGTTTTTCTTAAAATGCACTTCAACAATTAACCAAATTGAAACTAGCTTGCATGCATAACAGCAATACTATTTAAAAGGAATTCCCAAATTCGGCTCAATTAGTTTTTGCTTTTTAAGAGGGTATAATTCATCATTATTAAACCTTATTATTAAAATAAATGTTTAATCACTTTTCAATGTAAATCAAATCAGATAAAAAATTAATATATAATCCAATATACATATTTATCTGAACTACTAATTATGCAACTGCTCATTGATGGATTAATTCTCTTTATTTTAATCTTTCTTAAGTAACTTTTGCTCTTTAATTACGAAGTCTATACGTAAATAACCTCCCATTTATAAAATGACAATTGCCCGGCGTAAAATCTTCAAAACGAAAGAAAAGGCTGCTGTAAAACAATAACAAACTACACTTGACTCTTATTCAATCTATATTTTTTTTACAAATACAACCTACACAAAAGCTCACACATCTTCACGTTCTAGACAAAATAAACAAAAACAATAACAAACATCCAATTAACACAACTTAAAAAACATGCCTAATTAACACAAACTAAACAATACACTGTTCAGACAATAAGCACAGCCTTTTTACAGCTCATTCAAATACCACATCAACATTGGCTAGCGCTGAAACTACCGTATCGGAGGTACTGTTGTATCCAAGGTGTAGATGGACAACGCATTCTAAGGCCCAGTTTATGAGTGATAAATTCAATTCTACCAAAAATGACAACTCTTCGACTGAATCATCAGTCGAACTGTTTCATCTTGAGCGGGTTTGCAGTTGGTGAAGCAACTTCTAAGAGGTGCCAGCGGATCTTTCAAATAATTATTATGCTACTAAGTGTGTAGTCTGGCATTATTAATGTTTAGTTCACTAGCGAAAGAACTAATTTTATAAGCTCTAATACCGACAAAATGCAAAGAAACGAATTGGTACAAATTTCCACATTATTCACATTACATGCGAGGCGAAATATCTATGAATTTCATTTAATTTTTTTATGCTACAGAAATAGGTATAGACTTCTTAATTAAAGAAACAACTAATAATGCTTTATTTATTTAACTAACATTAAACTCGCAATGCGATGAACAAAACAAACGTAATCTACTTATAATAAAGCAACAGCAAGTAATTTAATTGCTGGAACCTTGCATTGTTCTGTCAACTTTTGTATAACATTTTGTAGGTACTTATATGTATGTGAATATTGTAATGGTCGTACTTTAAAGACATTTAACTATTCCCTTCAGACATCATCAGGACCGGTCTTAAATTAGTGAGTGTTAACGGAAATATATAGAAAACTTCTATAGCTTATGCTTCTCTAACATAATTGTGGCTGGGACAGGCTGGTTGTATGATGCAATGCAATGATTTATCTGCTTTATTTTCGGTTACTTGGACAGTCCATAAATGAAAACTCAAAACAAACAGTAAATACTGGCGTTCTGTGAATACTATCAAACTTAATATATGACTCACCTTATTAATATAAATTAAATCATCGAAACGACATGTGTTTTAACCCAAGTGAGACTAGCAAAAGACCTACCAACATTGTGGCAACAATATGTTAGGTAATTTTTTTCAGACATAAAATATACACCGAATGTGTTAAACAATTTTTAATTGCAATGTCAGTGACCTTAAATATCAGCTTTTTAGACAAAGCATGAATCGAATAACACGATAGAAAAAAAAAACAACTGCGTGTAAGCTAGGAGCTGTAAATTACTAGAAATGAAAACACTGTTATCTAAAAAAAACTTGAAACCGTTCCTGATCGCGAGAATATATAGTGCGTTTTTTTGGGTCATGGCATCTTTTAAATCTGTGATTAATTGTATTTTTTACTATTAACTATGTACTTATTATGTGTACTTTTACTTTTTATACTGTAATTTTTAAATATTACCACACTTCTATACTTCAACAAGCACATTGTTTAACCTATTGTTTTGTATGTATCTACTATATTATTATTATTTTGGCTATGTTCAACAATATTGCGAAATAATATACAAATTATGAAATCACGTAAAAGGAAATGTATAATTTGTTATTTAAATCAAGAACGGTGAAAAATTCTACCAATTATGTAAATGGAAATATATATAGTAAATATTATTATGCCTATTTTTTACGTTAATTGTTAAAAAACAGCGTATACGTTTTGAGTTTTATTTATCAAAAAATCGTTCTTGGATTGAAAATATGTATTTTGAAATACTACTAGTTTAAAGTGTACAAATTAACTTTGTATTTTTTCGTTTTTAATAAAATTATTACAACCCGCAATGTTATTTTTTATTTATATAGGCTTTTTAATAAAATTTGTTAAACAATCGTGTTTAGTGAAAATAAAATGAAAACGGCTTTTCCAGCCAATTTACAATTTCAATAATGAATATAATCTATATATATTATAAAATCATTAAATCTGCACTTAAAATTATTAATGTCAAAACATCGACTAAATAAAAAAAAGATAACACCATCGATCACTAAGATTTTAGTGGAACCTTGCTCACAATAATGCTGTTCATACCAAAATTTGGTTCGGGTTCCCAGCAATCAAGATATAAATATTTATATTTTTGATCTTGCAATTTTTTCTGAGAGCATCAAATTTGTCATACTTAAATCCGATCCTGTCTAGATACTTTATAGTTTATAAAAAGGATTAGTTGATATTTCTATTTACTAGCGCGGTTTATCACCTAGTCTAAGACTAAAATTAATTTCAGCTGAATGAAGTTGACACTGACATATTTCTATTACCTTCAAACCTTTGAGTGCTATTCAAATAGAACATTCCGTACACGTTAACAGTTATAAAGTTATAAAGCAATATTAACTGGCAGAAAAATAACTAAGAGTTTAAAGCAGTGCTTTATGCTTTATGCCGCATATTGTGCTTCTTTTCATGTAATAAAATGTTTCATTAAAAATTATATTGCAGCTTTATACACCGACTCAAATATGTTTACGGCATTTAAAAGCCGTTATTGCTCTTGCAGTAAACTAATATTTGATACTTTACTTACGGCATCTTATTATCAATGCCTGCAGAGTTACATTAATGTTAAATTATTTCAAATTACAATTATTTATTCCCAGATTTACATTTAATTGCATTTACGATGTCAAAACCTTGAAAAGATAGGCTCAAATACACTACAATGCTCTGTATCTAGAATAAATAATAGACGATCGACATTGGCCATTGGCGTCTAATTGCATCAGATTTAACTAAATTAACGTCACAATTCATCCATGGGCAGGAAGTGGGATTTATAGACATGTATTCTAACCGTTACACCAAACTGTCATATGCAACGCTATGAAAATTCAGATTTATTAAGTATAAAATATCATAAACTTCACTAAACATAAAAGAAATTTTTGACGGTGATGAAAAAAAAACCCGGGTCGCAGTGCCAAAACCCTGCCGACAATATAGTGTATTTGCTTATACAGGCAGTGTGGCTTTATTTTGCGAGCTTAAGTTGGTTTTTGGCCAAAATAAAAAATTTTACTCCTTAATACACCCCTTAAAATAACATTTTTTTTTCTTAATTGCAATATTATTATCAATCGAACCTCTATACCAAGTTATATACACCTTTCAGTAAATAATTCACAATCTGCAAACTAGTCTTTCTTAAAATTTTTAAATCCGGTCCTGTAAGGTCGATTTTATTAAAATTTTAGGGACACATTTTAATTACTGCCAGAGGGTTAAATTTCAATTTTGAAACGATTCGGAGAATTTTTTCGGTATTTTAGGGCCCAAAAACATTTTTCAACCCCTAAAAACTACCCTTAAGATGGCCCGATTAGGCCCACTTTAAATAGGCTTCTTGCGGTGATGGATTTCAATACGTGGGCCAAATTTAGTTGAAATCAATTAACTCTTTCGAAAGTTATTGCCCGCACACATATATATATACGTATATATATATATATATACGTATATATATATATATATATATATATATATATATATATATATATATATATATATATATATATATATATACATATATATATAAACATTTTTAAAAATGGTGCCAAAGTGTTTAGGAGGTTATGAAACGTCGAGAAATTTTGGTCGGACCCCTAGGTCCCGCCATCCGACCGACGCCAATAGTGTATGTTGCCATATGGCAAATACACTAATAACCAGTTTTAAAATACACTCAATTTTTTCTCACCAGTATGTGTGCGTTTGTACCTTTTTAAGTTATTTGATATGATTTCTCACCAGTATGTAACCGTTTGTGTTCATTAAAGTAACTTATCCCTGAGGAATACTTATCACAAATACCACACTGATATGGTTTTTCAACAGTATGTCGGCGTTTATGACTCTTTAAAATATTTGATTGGAAGACACTTATTGCAAACATCGCACTGATATGGTATTTCACCAATATGTGTGCATTAAAGGCACCTGACCGTGTGAAATACTTACCACAAACGCCACACCGATATGGTTTCGAATATGCGTGCGCCCGTTTGTGTCTAATTAAATGACTTAATTAGATAAAAGTCTCATTACAAATATCACACCGACACTTCCCTTCAGTTTCTTTTCTATTTACTACATTATTAGTGTATTTGCCATATGGCAACATACACTATTGCCGTCGGTCGGATGGCGGGACCTAGGGGTCGGACCAAAATTTCTCGACGTTTCATAAGCTCCTAAACACTTTGGCACCATTTTTAAAAATGTTTATATATATATATATGTATATATATATTTATATATATATATATATATATATATATATATATATATATATATATATATATACGTATATATATATAAGTATATACGTATATATATATGTGTGCGGGCAATAACTTTCGAAAGAGTTAATTGATTTTAACGAAATTTGGCCCACGTGTTGAAATCCATCACCGCAAGAAGCCTATTTAAAATGGGCGTAATCGGGCCATTTTAAGGGTAGTTTTTAGGGGTTGAAAAATGTTTTTGGGCCCCAAAATACCGAAAAAATTCTCAGAATCGTTTCAAAATTGATATTTAACCCTTTAGTAGTAATTAAAAAGTGTTCCTAAAATTTTAATAAAATCGGGCCGACAGGACCGGACTTACAAATTTTATGAAAATACTAGTTTACAGATAGTGAATTATTTTCTGAAAGTTGTATATAATTTGGTATAGAGGTTCGATTGATAATAATATTGCAACTGAGAAAAAAATGTTCTTTTAAGGGGTGTATTAAGGAGCTAAATTTTTATTTTGCCCAAAAAACCAACTTAAGTTCGCATAACAAAGCCACACTGCCTATATTAGCAAATACACTATATTGTCGGCAGGGTTTTGGCACTGCGACCCGGGTTTTTTATTATGTGACCACCGTTGATTTTTGCGTTTTCGAAGACGGTTTTGCTACCGTCACCCATGGATGAAGTTTTTACGGTCTCGTTACCACGTTCTAATAAAGAAGTATCGTTGGATCCGTTTTCAATTTCAAGTTTTATAGGCGTTTCTGCGTTACCACATTCTAATAAAGAATTATCATCGTTATAGATCCCGTGGTGTGGCTACTTACGATTTACTCTTGGCGTCCTAACAATTTCAGTCGGTGGATCCGTAAGCTTCAATCGACCTTGAGCTGATCTTGCCTATTAGTGACCTAAGCATTTTGTGTTGTCTGTCGTCTTTTTGTCGAGTGGTAGGTGATTGGGTTTTAACAGCCTTATTGGGACTATTTGTTTATCGAACATTTTTATTGGATTTATTGTCTTTCGTATTTTGTTTCGAGTGGTAGATGGTAGAGTTTTTAAGCCCCTATGGGGGTTATTTGTTTATTAATGATTTTATAAGTTATTTCGTATTGTTTTCTGTCTGGTCTGAGAAACTGACTAAAAAAATCAAGCCATTTGGTGGTTACCGTTTTTAAACATTAATTTACTTCAAAAGTGAGGTTCAGAGCTTATAAATTGACGCCTTAAAGATTATTTATTTTCTCTTTTATTGATACTTCGACCCACGCCCAGCGCCGCAATAAAAAATAACTTTCCCCCCAAGAAAGAAACTATAAATTGGCGCTCACGACGTAGAGGGTTCTTTTTATGTTTAATCGATGACTCTTCACAAACCAAACAAATTTAAATTTACCTCTTGTAATATTTTGCGTTTAGGCATAAAAATTTAATGCAGTTTCGGGAAACCGATTTTTGACATACACTTTAGGGGTTGAGAGAAACATCGGATAAAAAATGTTTCAGACAAATGTTGCATATTTTTTATCGAAAAGTCATAATTTGTGATAAAAAATAGGTGTTCCTATTAAAAATGTCAAACCCACCCTCATCCATGCGCACGGGTCGGGAGTGGGGGGTTGGTATTTGTCTCCAAACGAAGTCCCCCTTCATACTGAACAATTTTTGCCTAAAACTTTTTTCCCGAAATTGTTGTCTCTAGATTAAAATGGATCACCTGTATACATATACATAAACATTTTCAAAAATAAAGCCAAAGTGTTTAGGAGGTTATGAGACGTTAAGAAATTTTGGTCCAATCCCTAGGTCTAGCCATCCCGCAGATAATGTAGGTGCCATATATGGCAAATACACTATATCAAAATACACAACTATTAAAAACATTGCGTCCGAGTCGAAGAAACAAGAGAAGTTAACGATCTCGATTCAGGACATTGTAGGAATTATTAACGTTTATATGTATTTTAATCTAATAAACTTAAAAAATAGTTGAATACATAATTAATCAAGTGAACATAAAGATAATTGTATAGACAAACAAAGTTTGAGAAATGTCGAATTCGTGTTAAAGAAAAAAAAATACGAGTAGAATTCATAATACAGAATAGCAGTAGATCGATCAGCGTATAGTAATTCGAGAAAGGCTTTCACATTTCGCGATCGACTCACGTCTCTGCCGCAGATATGTATGTGCGGCCGCACGAGGCGCCTCTTCACCTCGTTCGCCGACATTTCGGAGATAAATACAGTTAAGGAAGGGAGTCAGTCGCATAATGCAAGACGCGTGTCTGAACTGCAATTTCTTAACGAGTAACAAATTTTATCTCATTTATTTATTTGTTTTCCGCATTTCAGAGAATTTTTGAAGTTTCACTTCTTTAGCGACGTATCTGTTTGAAAAAAGTAAGAAATCGAGGGGAAGTAGAACTGACAAATAAAGGGGAAGTTAATTTGTCTCCTAAATTACATGAAACTGACAACGACGGAAATTTATAGTATGTGTTGCATTTTGATTCGCAAAATAATAACAAAATAGGAAAACAAGGATAAACATATAAAGTTGGATCTGACGTTTAATATTACTAACAATTGAAGTACGAAATAATTTTTGTAATTTGACGTACAAACTTGACACAGATCATGGACTTGTGTATATACGGTAGGAACTCAAAATATATATTTCATGTAAATTCAGAAAGGAAAATATTAAATATTATATTCTCTATTTTCAGATATCAGAACAATTTTCGAACATAATGTGAGGTTATGATGTTGATATACTACAGACAATTCATATTAAAAATGTTTTCCTGTAGATTATAGTATGTAAATAAAACTATGGTATGAATATGACGATCTGTCCATGTAAGAATTTTCACATGACGTAAACATCAAAGTGTCCTCTTGAAATATGTAATAATTTCGCCGTAATTATGATCGTCAATCCAAGTAAAAGCAATTATATTAATTTTGTTAGACAAAAAAGTGGAATTTCCAACGTTAATTCCTCTTATTACAATAATGAGATATCAAAGTTGCTCAGTTCGAATTTTTTAGGGATTTACATACCCATCCTGCAGATAGTAAATAGAATTTGCTAAGTATGCGTAAATATTATTAACTAGAAATTTCAAAAAAAAATATACTTGGGAATAATTAAAAACCCGGGTCGCAGTGCCAAAACCCTGCCGACAATATAGTGTATTTGCTGATACAGGCCTTGTGGCATTATTATGTGAACTTAAGGTGATTGTTGGGCAAAATAAAAAAATTAACTCCTTAATACACCCCTTAAAATTACATTTTTTACTTAACTACATTATTATTGTCGATCGAACGTCTACACCAAAATTAAAAACACCATTCAGTAAATAACTCACTATCTGCAAACTAGTGTTTTCAGAAAATTTGAAAATCCGGTCCTGTCGGGCCGATTTTATTAAAATTTTAGGAGCACTTTTTAATTGCTATTAAAGGGTTAAATTTCAATTTTGAAACGATTCTGAGAATTTTTTAGGTATTTTTGGGCCCAAAAACTGTTTTCAACCCCTAAAAACCACCCTTAAAATGACCCGATTGGGCCTATTTTAAATAGGCTTCGTGCGGTGATGGATTCCAACATATGTGCCAAATTTCGTTAAAATGAATTAACTCCTTCGAAAGTTATTGCCCGTAGGTACACATATATACCTATATATATATATATATATATATATATATATATATATATATATATATAAATATATATATATATATATATATATATACATATATATATAAACATTTTCAAAAATGGTGCCAAAGTGTTTAGGAGGTTATGAAACGTCGAGAAATTTTGCTCCGACCCCTAGGTCCCGCCATCCGACCAACGCCAATAGTGTATGTTGCCTTATGGCAAATACACTAAAAACTAAAGAAGTTAAACTTCTTATGTGAGCTTATGAGGGTGAGGCTCATTAGAAATTTTTTCACATATTCACTTTTTATAAAAATTAATTCGCTTTTGCCCATCTCAGTTTGTTTAAATTTACAGAACAAGTTTTAAAGGGCTAAATATTTATTTTAAACTATTCCGTTAATTTCTTCCGTATTTTCGGGCTCCGTGTTTTTTCCGGTACCTGAATACATCCCTAAAAATTGACTAGTTACCAATTCCAAAATATGTAGCAAAAATAGTGTAAAATTAATACTGCTCCTTCTCAATTATTTTCTCGAATCTAGTAATGGTTCGTGAGAAACGGAAGCAGGCCTATAGAGAGGGCAGGGGCGGAAAAGTATACGACTACTTACAGGGCATTTAGGGGTGAGTTGTACAACACCCCACATACACACACACCCGATCTACACGAAGCTTTCTACTGGGATGACCAGTACTACATGTACAGAATACTAACGAAGTCCGTGTCTCACAGAATTACAACTGTGCCCTCGGAAATGTACGAGTCTGCGGTTTATTCGATATACTGCTGCGAATTGTCAAATAGTACACCGAATTTCATCAAAATTGTTCGAACCGTTCTTGTGTGATGCTGGCACAAACATTCTTTAAACTATTGGTGAATTAAAAAATGTAAAGGATGTGCAGACTATGACCTCAAACAGGCAATTTGAAGTCCAATTTTCAATGTTCATTTACAAATAATGTGTTACAACCGAAGAGGTCGCCGATTTTTTCAGGTGAAACTAGACTCTCTAGTGATATTCGGTTCTAAAAATACATTTTGAAATATCAAGAAACTCAGGTGCTGTATCGATACAACTCAAAGCTTAAGGCTAATTTACAAGATAGTCCAGTCAACGACCATTTGCCCTCATAATTTTGCCAAGCAGCACCGATTTTTATAAAAATTTGGATTTAGGTTCTACTTACCCTCTAATTCAGAGTTCCGGGAGGTGCTTTTATCCTGGGGTGGATGCCACCCCTTCTCGGGGGTGAAAAATGTTTCATTGAAAATAGGTCCGATAATGGATAGATTGGCTAATTCTAAGCAACTTTTGTCTTACAAAGTTTTTTCTGAAAGTCAATGCTCTTCGACTTATTTGCGAGTAACAGTGTAAATTTTTCAACGTATAATCTCACGTTTTCAGACGGGTTTTCGCGAATAACTGAAAAAGTAAGTATTTTATTGAAAAAATTATTTTTAGTAAAAATGTAGCTTATAAAAAAACAAAAAGAATGGTGGGTTTGTGGTGTCAGTAGACCCAATACAAACGGAGTATTAGCTTGTTCAAGGTTAGTTCTTATTCATCAATCACCAAAATTGAAAGTTTCGACGCGAAGTTACCAAAAACAATGCATTTTTCGGGAGAAACTCATGGAACCTTTTTGGAAGTACTTATAAAAAAAACCTTTATTTTTGTTTTTTATAGAAGTCCCTGACATCAAAACTAAGCGAGCTATGCGAAAACAATGTTGGCCCTATTTTTTTCACCGTCAAAAAAAAGCAAAAATCACCCCCTAATTTCCACCCTAGTAGAAAATAATCACTATCACTTTACAATTCACTTTATTTTTGTACTTTTAGAAGTTTGACCAGTTTAAAGTGCTTAGTTTTGAAAAAATAGAGTTTGAAGTGAAAAAAGCATTTTTGTAATTTTGCAAAAATTGCCTTTTCTCCAAAATAACTCAAAAACTGTTAACGATACGCCAAATTTTGCAAAGTACCAAATTGCAGGTTTTATTTCTCTGAAAATTTTCGTTTTTTTTTGCTACAGGATAAAAAAAAACTATTTAAAAGTATATATATTATTATAAAAAGATTTTTTATTATAGTATTTCCAATATATAAATTGTCTGATAAAAAGACACCGTATATTTTCTTATTATTTTTATATACTTTAAACATGGACATTTTTTCGTGGTTATTTTGTTTTAGTTGTTTTTGCAAGGATCGTTGTGACTTATGGTTGTTCTGTTCCATGGTTGTTATGTCCTGTGGTTGTTTTTGACGTGGTCGTTTTTGAAGGGGTTATTATGACCCAAGGTTGTTGTCGCGGTTATTTTATCTTGGTGGTTTAGTCATGCGACCTTCTGAAAGAGCGAAAGCGTTTCTGTGATTGTACAGTTGAACGCGCGTCCGACTGCACTTGAACAGAGAGGTATACAGTTTATGTTTAGGTAGATTGGACGCGTTCTACATTCAAATCACCCTTTTACATTTTACCGATAGACAGCCAAGAGCGCACCTGCATCAGCTAAAAACCAAACCACTTTCATGATTAACACAAACAATCCCATCTCGAACAATAAATATGAGATGTAAATATTTAATTTGACCCTTTTATATTCCGCACGTCCAGTCTTTTATCCAAATGGGATTTAAAAGCATGAACGCGGATGTGTTTCGGTTGCGAAGATAAATCCGTGGATTTCAAATTTCAACCATCGTTCATACAAAATATCATTTTCCCTAAATCCTTACGACGTGTGGAAACTTTAAATATGATCAAAGTATTCAATTAGTGAGACACAGAAATCATTATAAATATATTTGTTGTCAGACCTAACAAGAAATCTTTAGTGAACAAAATTTAAATAACGTATTGAAAATGATTCAGAAATCTAAACAAGACGTGAGACGGGTCGTTTATTGGGACTCTACAAGTGTGATTCTTGAGATTCCACACGACCAACTTCCCAGTATGATCATTATTAAATATTAAACATGTAGATATTTAACAAATTAGACCCGAGAAATATTTTTGACAAAAATTCTAAGGTAATTTTGATAAAATTTCTTTCGAATTAAAACAACATTAACACGGTTTGATTGACACTGTATCGAAGTTCGATATAATAATAATAATAATAATAAAAATGTATTTCAAAACAAACATAGGTAGGTACAGGTGATAGATTTATAATATATTTGTGAAATTCATCCACCCAACTTGGCGTAGCCAGTGCTAGGGTGGATTTTTTATTTATTTAATAATTATTATATTATGGAGTATGTGTTTTGTTTTGTTTGCTTGAAAATATGTATGTGTGTGTTTGTGTGTATATTTTTTTATTCGCGATATATTGTGTAAAATCTACTTTTTTGGAGCCAATTTATTTAAAAAAAGAAAGACTGAACCGATTAAAAAAACGTTCAGTTCATACTTACGTTAATACGCGTCGATTGGGACTCTAACCTAATCGATATCATTTTTTTGTTCTCGATATTTTGTCTTAGAAAGAAATGACCACGTACGCATGTACGTACGTACTACGTTCGCACAACAACAAACACGCTCACACAAAGAGAGAGAAGGATTTTCAAAAATAGTTTAAAAATAGTGTAGTGACCTTGAAAATTTGTTACTAATAATGCTAATAAAACGAAATAGATTGTATAATCTATAAATACACAGTAGCCGCTTTAAAAAAATCGATAGGCATCGTCAGCATCTTCAGAGGCTGTAAATAGTCGACCTATTTTAAACGCAAAGTATTTTATTTTCTTAAGAATTGCGTGTTCTTCTATTTTGAACATGCATAAAAAAATCGAATTTTATTAATACATACTTTAAATCCTTTGTGAATGTAGAAAAAGTTGATACTTTGCTTTAGAAATAATAACAATTAAACTTATAAATGACTATTAAATCCAGAAGTGTCGTTCTCGAAAAAATATACTTCACTTGAAGTCGACAAATGTTTGTAGAGGTAAAATAAATGGTTCAATTATTTCGACGATGCCTTCAGCCTCGATTCGAAACAATATTCACACACGAAAATATAATCACATCTGTTTCCTACAAACGTACACATATATACAGCGACTACAAAAGACTATTCTGAACCGAAGCTTAAACAAAATAGACGAAGATTGTTAAAAAGGTATCGTCGATAAATCCGTACAATATCTGATAAATTATAAAATCTATGTTTGAAAAAAATTAAAATATTTTTTAATGTAATTACAAATTCATATTCCATTTAATATAATAAAGAAAATGCACCGAACTCTAGAACATTATTAATTAACTGAAAGAGAATACTTTGCAAAGTCTTTAGGTTAACTCATTAACATTTCTGCAGCCCCATTACAAGTAAAGCGAGTTATCTTTTGTCTCAGTGTGCATAATCAGCAAAGTTGTTGACATTGTAATGTACTTTCGGAATTAACTACAAATTGTCTTTTTTATGAGTTCATATCTATTAAAACTTATTAAAGTGGCAATTTAATAAACCAAATTGTAATAAAAAACTTTTAACTTTCAGGGAATTATTGCAAACAACCTATCGCTATTATTATTATTATATTTTTTTTTTTTTACTATAACGGTCGCATATATAATGAAACATTTACGTAAAAATAGTCACACAAAAAATATGTGAACGGCATATTTTTATGAAACTTGTAGCCTCATCAAGCTTTAGTTTTCACACAAATTGTTCTTATTCAGAAATTATCGACTGGATCGGATCTAAATAGGAAAGCTTTAATAGATAAATCGCCCTACTGGGCGTCTGTATTATTATAAGTCATTCCATTTTTCCAGGACATTAAAGCTACAGGATGTCAAAGTTCAACGGTACTATGTTCAACGTTTTTACAGAAGAATATTTTTGTAAATGTATAACCAATTTGTAGTTAGGGCATTGGCGACAGAAATGCCTTGAAACTCCCAAACGGAAGAAAAGCAGGTTTTTGTATAGTTCGAGTCTCCTTCTCGAAATTCAGCTTGTCGAGTAGGAGTTTGGCGTATTGCGTTGAGCGACTACAGCGTTTTGCTCAGATTTAGCCGAGTGATTTCAAAAAACATCTACAACATGGAAGAAAATTACTGAAGGGCAATCTAGGCAACCCCCCAATCGGGGAAAATATTTTCTTCCAATTTGCCCCTTGCAAAGAGCTTTTCTAGGAGTTCCAAAAAATGAAAAAAAATGGGCGAAGTCAAACCGTACCGCTAATATTTTAATAAATTTCGGCAAACAATAAATTTTACGTGTTTAAAATTCTGTCAAAAGCGATTTAAAAAAAGTGACCACTAAGACTAATCACTAAATTACTTGACTTTAACTACACCAGAGACATGAAAATATGATCTGCGCATAGTGATAGAAAATATAACGCAGGAAACAGAGACAGGCAACAAAGTTAGCTAGTATTTGCCAATACTACTAATATATCTGTCTGCGAACAGGAGGCAATCGTCGTGCAAACAACACTTTAGGTCTAAATGTGTAACATTCGGTATATAAATAATAGCAAAGGGGCTACGGACAGCCATATAAATGGCCGCCAATCTCACCGCCATGACCTTTATCTTGTACGTAAAAATATATGGTGACCAATTTGCGTGACAGTTTACCTTCTCCGGTGCTTTGGGTCGGCTTGGCGCGTCTATCGTGACGTTGTAACGGATGTGAAGCATTGCCAGTTCTGGCAGTTACGGAGCGCGGATACAGCGACGCACCCCCTGTCGGTAAAACAGATCCTGATTTTACAAAAATAATAAAACTTTAGTTTCTCAAAAAATCTAAAAAACACGTTTATATCAACGCAGTTAAAAGTAGAAAATTTTCTCTTCAAAACGTAGACACATGTTTTTTCTACTTTTTAGAGCGTTGGTATAGCGTGTTTTTTAGATCAAAAACTATTTTTTTATTTAACTAATAATACCTATAACTTTGTCTTGTATTAATAATTAATGAATAAAAACTAGATGTGATAGAAATTAATTAATTATTGTTAATACTAATGATCCATAATATTGAAACATATTTTCTCAGTGTAATAAAAAAATTCTTAATAAATTATCGTTCGATTTAATATCGCGAACAATAACTTTTACCCGACTAGATACATGGCGATCCACAGTGTGTCGCGGTATGTGGATATTATGTGGGCAATGTTATTAATTTCAGTTTGTCCACACCCAAAGAAAGTCTGAAAGATTACGAGGAAAGCTATTATTTGTATCATTAAGAAATAATTATCGCTGTTTACTGTTTTCTTCTCTCAATAAATGAATCCTCTGAGCCAAGAGAAAAAAACAGTTAAAAATATTTATTAGTACGGGATATTTTCTAAGACACTATCTAATTAGCCGTCATATTAGTTTTTATTATTTGTATTTCCACCGAAAATATCGCTTGGGCTGAATTATTATTTGTAAGTGATATTACATTATTTCAAGATTAATCAATAAATTAAAAATTCTACTTTACTATTAAAGACTCTCAACACAAACATTTATTCGTAAAACAATTCATTTGGAAGTTGTTAATACTTTGCCTAACAATGATTATCACATTATTTTTAAAACGCGATTTTGTTTGACATTTAATAGAATTAATAGGTGCAATAGTTTCCCAGCATAATACGTATAAAAAAAATCACATAAGAAGTTTAACTTCTTTAGTTTTTAATATAACAATTACGACGAAATTTTTTCTCATTTTAAGAGACTTTGCTGTTTATGTCATGTGAAAATTCTCCCAATGACAGATCTTCACATTCATACCATAGTTTTATTTATATACTTTAATCTACAGAAAAAAAAATTTAATATGAATAGATTATGTGCAAAATTTTTGGAAATAGTTTAAATCAGTTATTTTCATATTAAAAGCTATCACACACACGAAATCATTCATGAAAGCATTCTTGTTGAATTGAAAAATAAATATTCTCTTTGGGCAAAATATTTCGGTTATTCAAACGCGCCTGACGTCATAGTCTATGTCAAACATCTTGTTTAAACAAATTTGTATTCATTTTGGTGAAAGAATACACCGGAAAGAAGTTAGCGCGGAAACTATTTTTTTCTTAATTATTGAAATATCAAAAAATTGCTCCTTAAATGCTCTATCAGAATCAGTAGGGGAGGAGGGGGCTGGTTGTTACAAGGGCAGGTTGTTACAGCTGTAATAACGAGTGACGTAGACAAGATAGGCAGTTGCCAGATAGACAAGTTAACTCACGTTACGGTTTACTACTTAGTCATCTACACAGCAGTACTCACGGAGTTTGCCAATCGTGTCTGTGCATGTGAGTGTTAAAAACAGCAGGTTTGTAACTTTTATTTTTTTTCGTAATTTTGGTCTCACTTTTTATACATTAGTATCACAGTAATGGCGTTATATATAATGTATATGTTCAAGTTTTTTCTTTGGATGCATATATAGTTTTTAAGCAAAACACTGAACGATATTTTTTTATTGCATCTCGAAAGTTCGATTTTAGGGTAGGGGCTAGAAGTTACATTTCTCTGGGGTAGGTTGTAACATGTCACAACCTGCCCCCGGAAAAAATCTATTGTACAAATGCTAACATAATTAACTAGGCATTTATTTTTTTGCTTATTTTTAGGATGAGAACTTATAAACGAAAAACGAATCGTGGGAAAAAGTCGATAGACTTATTTGAAAGGGCTGCAAGAGTCTTAGCTGAAGATAAAACTAAATCAGTCCGCGGTGTGGCAAAAGATTTTGAGCTATGTCACATGACTCTAAGCAGATACTTGAAGAAAAAAAAGGTGGTCACCGAAAGTGGAAGTCCAGACGGATCTATTACAATTGGATATCTGCCTAACAGACAAGTATTTAATGAAAAACAAGAGACTATTTTAGTGCAGTATCTTATTAAATGCTGCAATATTTATTATGGGCTCACGCCAACGGATGTGAGAAAACTGGCCTATGATTGTGCATCCAAATATAATATTTCCATACCGCAATCATGGCATGAAAATAAACAAGCAGGCGTAGACTGGTTTCGGGCGTTTATAAAACGTAATGGTTCCAAAATATCAATAAGATCACCAGAGGCAACGAGCCTGAGCAGAGCTACATCATTCAACAAGACAAACATTGATCATTTTTTCTCAAAGTTATCTTCGGTGCTGGAAAAATATAATTTTACTCCATCCCGCGTCTGGAACTGCGACGAGACAGGGTTAACTACTGTCCAAAAGCCGAGAAAAATATTAGCTCAAAAAGGCTCTAAACAGGTGGGATCTATAACGTCTGCCGAAAGGGGAACCCTAGTAACAATCTGTGTAGCAGTGAGCGGTTCAGGGAATTCGGTTCCCTGCATGTTTGTCTTCCCTAGAATTAAATATAAAGATCACTTTATTCGTGATGGACCTTCGGAGTGTATAGGCGCAGGAAATTCCTCTGGATGGATGACCAGCACAGAGTTCACAATATTTATGAATCATTTCATTAAGCACGTAAAACCATCTACTTCTGACCCAGTGCTCTTATTACTTGACAATCATATTTCGCATTTGGATATATCAGTTATCGATAAAGCAAAAGAAAATGGGGTTATAATGTTATCGTTTCCACCCCATTGCTCTCATAAATTACAACCGCTGGATGTGAGTGTCTATGGGCCATTTAAAACCTACTGTGCTAATCAACAAGATGCCTGGTTATGCAGAAATCCTGCAAAAACTATGACGATTTATGACATTCCGTCTATAGTTAAAGTAGCTCTTCCTCTCGCATTGAACCCGAATAATATTATAAATGGGTTCAGGAAAACTGGTATAGTTCCTTTTAATAAAGACATTTTTCAAGATTCAGATTTCCTTTCTTCCTTTGTGACCGACAGGCCATTAATCGAAAATGAAATCGAACAAAATACCGAACGTATACAGCCAGAGACTGCTCTTGATCATCCCAATACTTCTCAAGTCATTTCTGATTCGAACAGTTTATTACCAGTTTATGACGAAGCAGTCGCAGGACCATCTAAGTTACACATTGATAAAGTTACTTTTTCTCCAGAAATTGTTCGACCGTATCCAAAAGCTGCTCGAAGAACAAAAAAAAATACACGAAGAACAAGGAAAACAGCAATATTAACAGACACGCCAGAAAAAAGAGCACTGGAAGAAGAACAAAATAAAAAGAGTAAAAATAAAAGGCCTTGCAAAGAAAAAGGGAAAAGACTAGTGAAAAGAAAAATTTTGCAGGATTCTTCGGAAGAAGAAGACGAAGAATATTTTTGCATAATCTGTTGCGAATCTTATAATTGTAGTCGACCTGGTGAACAATGGGTAGAGTGTATAAACTGTAAGAAATGGTCTCACGTGAAGTGTGTTAAAGGTGACATTGCAGTTTATGTGTGTTTAAATTGTAATTCGGATATCTCTGATTAAAAACCCAAATTTCTATTACTAAATTATCATTAATTATTATAATTGCGTATAGTGTTGATTAGAATATCACAGAAAACTTACCAATTAAGCAATGCTTTGTTTAAGTTTTTGTTAATCATCTCTGAGGAATTTATAATTTATGTAATTATTGCTAATTTTTCTGATTTATACAACCTAAATGCAAAAAAAAAAACATTTTCCATATAAATAAAAGAAATTAACTCTTGAATTTATTAAAGTTAATTGTTGTTACTTTTTACCCCAGGTACTGTCACAACCAGCCCCTAGGCTGGGGTTGAAAGTTACAGCTGCCATTTTTTGTAAAATAATAAATTTTACCCAGTTGTTAGTGAATTATCCTTCTTTTTTATATGGCATATTGAAGCCAAGAAACCACTCTTTTTATATTAAGTATCGTTAAATGAACTGCTTTAATTGACAAAATATGGCATTACATTTTCTCAAAAATGTAACAACCAGCCCCACCTTCCCCTAATTGCTCCATTTCTAAAATTATTAGTTTATTTATAATTAATTTTTTAAAAAATCTAATTACTGAAAACTTGATTTTACTATAGAATGAGAAATATTCACTTTTTATACAATTTTTTTTGCTAAAAAAATTGCTCTCAATTTGCTCTATCAATTGCATAAAAAAATTATTTAACTTTGACAATTTTTATAGTAATTAACAGAAAAATAATGTTTGTATGGTAAACGTTAAGGCTGTAGTGCTGATACATGTAAATATGGCCCTTATACGTTGCAGCGACAATTGATGACGTCACAGCGCAGTAGGTTTACCATACAAACATTATTTTTCTGTTAATTACTATAAAAATTGTCAAAGTTAAATAATTGTTTTGTGCAATTGATAGAGCTAATTGAGAGCAATTTTTTTAGCAAAAAAAATTCTATAAAAAGTGAATATTTCTCATTCTATAGTAAAATCAAGTTTTCAGTAATTAGATTTTTTAAAAAATTAATTAAAAATAAACTAATAATTTTAGAAATGGAGCAATTACTGATTCTGATAGAGCATTTAAGGAGCAATTTTTTGATATTTCAATAATTAAAAAAAAATTAATTTCCGCCCTAACTTCTTTCCGGTAAAGAATACCCAGAATATTTTATATTTCGCGTGTATTTATTACATTTTTGTTTAAATTATATTTATTATTTAACAAAAATTTAAAAAGAACAAACTATTTGGAGTTTTATCAATTGCAATAAAGATTACAAAAAATAATATTTGAACTAAATATAAGTTACATGCATACCTATACCCTATTGTCTGTAATACCTATATCAATATCATAACCTCACATTATGTGACGTTTCAGCATATATTTTTATTTAAAAAATCTTTAACCCGAAAATTGTTCTGATATCTGAAAATAGAGGATATATTTAATATTTTCCTTTCTGAATTTACGTGAAATATATATTATGAGTTCCTACCGCTCGTACGTCAAATTATAGAAATTATTTTGTACGACAATTGTTCGTAATTTTAAACGTCAGATTCAAGCCGTTCATCCTTGTCATACTTTTTCGGGAATCAAAATGCACCATACTATAAACTTCTGTCCTTGTCAGTTTCATGTAATTTAGAGAACAAACTAACTTCCCCAATCCCCTTTATTTATCTATTCTACTTCCCCTCGATTTCTTACATTTTTCAAACAGATACGTCTCTTAAGAAGTTAAGCAAATAGACAATGTTTTACCTATAAATGGCGTAGAAAATCCAGATTGGGGTCAATGAGGCTAAACGCTCACGACTTTCATTGTCTATAGTCTACAATAATCTAATATTATTACATGAAGACAGTAAAAAAAGTCACCCGTTAAACACCAATTATATGACGGTGCTAGAAATTGACTTCACAGAAAGGTCGTAGTTCACAGTAGGGATCCGAAAAAATATCGATTTTTTTTTTTTATATATCGATATTTTTGGGCGATATTTAATATATCGATATAAAATTCCGATTATCGAAAACCGATATTTTTTTCCAGTAGCAACACTTGTATTACCGTGACTGACCATGGCCGTTTAATTATTCCGAAAATATCGAAAACTCCACTAAAAAAGAAACATGTGTTTTTACGTATGCTTTTGGAACATACTTTTAAGTGTGTTCTAAAAACAACAACAGTGAATAAAGCACCTGCACATATAATACACGTTTCTTTTTCACCGGATTTTTCGTTATTTTCGGAATAATAAACAGTCAAAATAGCTATTCATGCAATATTTCATTTCATTTCTACATCTAGAATATTTTTAATTATTTCGATTTACGCCTCAATTTATGCTGCACCAACAAGTTTCTGTCGAATGTCACCTCTGGCACGCTTGCCATAGGTTTGCCATCCCCGGCTTTTTTAATTGTTCGATTAATTTCTAAAATTATCTGTTCCTAAATGTTTTAGATGTTTGATTAATAAACAAAAAAAAATTCTTATCGTTGTTTTTGATTTCAGATAATTATTTATTACTTGATTTATTAGAAATATTGTCCGTTAATTGCTATTTGAGATTATATTAAGCTAGCGAATATGTATACTAAATTTCTTCGGGTGCCAATGTTCTCTTTAAAATTGTACCGATATATCGATATTTGTTATAAAAAATATATCGGTACCGATATCGATACTTGAAAAAAATATCGATACGATAATATATACCGATACTTTTTGACACTTCTGACATCCCTAGTTCACAGTCCATCGTATTCGAGATCGGTGGTGTAAACGTCGTTTTGACAGCTGTTCGGAATGAACTATGAGTAGTACGTACTGAATGTAGAAAACAGATAGATATCAAAGTATACACAATGTACGTATGTCACGGACATGTGTATAGGTACGTCAATTTATTGGTTTTGTGACAAGCCCTTGAAGCCATTTCGTGCGGAAGCCTGTTTGTGGTCAAGCCAGTGTGCCTTCTGTGTACCTAATATTACAGAGAGGAAGGACGACCCGTCGAGGAGGTGGAGGAGGCAGTTCGACCGCTCACTCGAAGCCACTTAAACAACGTTTGAACCTAATGTTATATTATGTATGCGGTAAGTACGTGATCATCGGACGCCGCGTTGTTGCCCCTAGCCTGTTACTAGGGTCGGATTTCTTGCTTTCGGATAGATGTCGAAATAAATGAAATTGCACATTTTAAGTTATTATGCATATTATAACATGATTTTGTAACAATTATTTCGCACAACACACTGATTTCATCAGGAATTTTATGATTTTTGTCGAGCAAGAGCACTGCGTGTAACAATTGTAATAAAATATAACGTCCTTGAGTATAAGTAAATTAAAATGCTACAACTTATAGTTTCGTTACAGTACAAGAATATAAGTTTTAAATATACGAAATTTGAATAATATTTTTTTAATATCGCATTGTAATGGAGCTTCATAATAACGGGTGATTCATTTGGAGGTATTTTTTTCAAAACTAAAAAAAAATTAATAAAAACAAATTTATCGGATAATTTTTATTATTATACAAAAGAACTATTCTTTACATTTATTTTTTAAAGATTATTTCTTTCAAATGTTGGCCGTAACTCCGGTTAACATAGTCCATTCTGCCGTTCCAATTTTCGATGACGAGTCCGAGCATTTCGATTGGTATTTGGCGAATAACGCGAGTAATGTTGGCTTCCAGTTGCTTAATCGTACCCGGCTTATCAATATAGACTTTGGACTTTACATAGCCCCAAAGGAAAAAGTCTAGGGGTGTGATATCACAGGATCTAGGCAGCCAACTCACCGGTCCGAAGCGCGAAATTAACTGTTCACCAAATTGTTCACGCAATAAAGCCACGGTTTCACGTGCTGTGTGGCAAGTGGCGCCGTCTTGTTGGTACCAAATGTCCTGGAGATTACGGGCTTCAATTTCAGGAAACAAATAGTCTGTTATCATGGCACGATAACGGTCACCATTGACAGTTACGTTCTGGTCGACCTCGTTTTTGAAGAAATATGGACCGATGATTCCACCGGCCCATAAACCACACCAAACCGTTGTTTTGTCTGGATGTAATGGGATGTAATGAATCTCTTCAGGTTGCTCTTCGGACCAAATACGGCAATTTTGTTTGTTGGCATATCCGTTAAGCCAGAAATGTGCCTCATCACTAAGCAAAATTTTTGTCGAAAACAGTTGATATTCTTCCTCGCAGAACGCTGTTTTTCGTAATACAGCTGAATAATTTGTAGACGCTGTGCGGGGCTAATGTCAAACTATACTGAACAAAAATACCATAAAAGGTTATCACGATTCACGCTTCATGTGTCAAAAAATCCATAGACAAAAAAGTACCTCTAAATGAATCACTCTTTATAACAGCAAACTACAGCCATGTATTTTGTATAAAAAAGTTGTTTTATATAAAATTTAAGATAATTTATCAAGTACCGTCGAAATCTATAGACTGCTTTTCCATTAGTTGGGATTTTTTTTGCACTACTTCCTATAAAATAGTTGCTTGCAGCCATGTAAAGTGACCCATTACACTACTAGTGCTGCAAAGTAAAACAAAACTAGTCCAGTTGCTAAGCAAAAGAACCATTGTGTCTGTGGATTTTTAAAGTCAAACTTCTTTTGGCACGGTAGAGTAAAATCTTACTGTATATAGGTACTATAAAAACCGGCTGTATAGCATTAATTTCATTCCATTTTCCATCTACATTTATTTTTATATGTTTTTTTCAATTTTACCATTCCAATTCAGCAAGTGGAGAATGTTAATAATTTAGGTCGAAATTAATTTTTCAAAATTTACAATATTTTTGTAGATTTGAGGTCTCGAATCCAAACAAAAACAAACATATTTTTGGAAAAAGTCTGTTCGTCTGTTAGTCTGTGAGCACGATTCTGGTCAAACGGTTTTTGCGGAACGAAACCGAATTTTGGTAAGATGTTTGACAATTAGAAATAAAAAATATAAAAAATAAAAAAGTAGCATTGTTTTTTTTAAGAAAATCGGCACATACGTAGAAGAGATATGATTTATGAACTATAACGATGTTTTTTCTCTTATAATGGTATAATTGTCATAATGGTTTATTATTCTATTTATTTTTTCAAGAAAGTTTTGTAAAAAAATTTTGAAGTGAAACTTCTTTAGCGAGGATATTTGTTGAAATTTCTTGTGAGTATTGTCTGTGAGCACGAAACAGGTCAAACGACTAATCAGATTGAAACAAATGCTACATAAAATAACGATAAAAATCTCTTCAGAGATAAAGTAAAGAACTGTCAAAAAAAACATCATCGTTTGGCGACATAAATAAAAACTAGGTTCTATATATTTTGACAATCTATATTATTTTTAACAAATTATTGAGTGGCCGTTTGCTAAAGTAATTTGTGAAATCGGTTAGGGTTCTTCTCGGTCATGATGACAGATAATAGTTTCCATTGTAGGACATCTAACGGACATTGGTACAGCCACGACTATTTAATAGAGTTGGACATAAAACGGTATGGTCCTGATTGCTCGAACATGTGGAGCTATGTAGCTCTCTCAACTGAAAGGTACAACCGTCATCTACAGTCAGCATACCGCAATAATAGTTTGATTACAGTGTGATCATAAACGATGCAACAAAACGGGTGAATTCAGAAATCAAAAAACCAGTCTTCTAATCCAAAACTACGGAGAAGTGAATTCAGATTATGGATGCTCGACAACTGAGTTCATTAGCGAAAGCTGTAGAGTATATTGTTATAAGTTAGTGAGAGCAAAGTAGAAATTTTTATGTGACAACGGAGATTGCACAAGCTGCCCACTAATATATTATGTAAAAAAATATTTTTTTTGATGCCAAAGGCAAATTTTTCTCCTCTATTTTTCACAATTTTCTCTAAAAAATCCGTTTTCCGCTGATCATGATTATTAGACTGTTTCATAGTTTCCCCAGTTCATCAAAAATTACATGGGTTTGCGCCAGATTTTAAAAATTTAGCTTAATCATTAGTTTTCTTCGTCAGTTTTAAACAAGCAGTAGGTAGACATTTTAAATTATGGAATTAAGAAACAGGAAAACTATTCTCTTGTGAAGAACCTGTATAATATATATCATAGGTATATATATAATATAGTTATAACCATAATAATTTCATGGACGGAAAATAGAAGCCGCATTATATAATCCTTCTCAACGCGGTAAGTGTGACATAAAATCCATGATTTGCCCTCGTAATAAATATATGATGATTATAAAGTTTTAACCATACACGCTAATGACGTCAGTTGTCGAGCGTCTATAAAGTTCTGGATTGTACAAGATCTGTAAGCATATACGTACTGCGACGCAAGAGCGACGAAACAAGTTTTATGACTAATTCGATAATTAATTTCTTTCGCGTCGCAGCGTATTGCTGTTTATCTAAAAATAATTTTCGTTTAAATTTATTTTTTTTAATATTTTAAATTTCCAGTTTGCCATTGATATCGAGAAAAAGATCTGTAAAACAAATCTAAATTAATAGTTTCTCACCAGTGAAATACTAAACTGGAGTTTTGAAACAATAAAGTTTCTTTTACATGTTATGAAATTTCTGTGCTGACAGCTACAAATAGTAGATTGTACATCTCCTGTCGTAATGGGTTATACTACGGCGAGTTGTGATATTGGGTTTAAAACGAGGGCGAGCGAGTTTTAACAATTACACGAGTCGTAATACCGCTACACAGATATATATATTATGTAGTATTTTTGGCACGCATCTCTTATAGCTGTTTTTTATTTTATTATCAAAATTTTTAACAACTCACTTTTGAACAAACATCACTTGGCGTGATCGCAATAATTGATATTCACATTTCCGTTAAAGATGTACATTGATAAAATAAAATAGGATGTCTAGGAAATGATAAATATATAGTTGGAAAAATATTTTTAAACACAGGTTGGGTTATGTTTGTGGTATTATAATTTATATATATTTTTTCCATTTTCAAAAGCAACATTTTTAGTGCCTGCATGTTTATTTAACTGTCTAAAGCTGTTAACAACACTATAACTTTAAAGAGGTTTCGTCCGATGTCGCTAGTATAAGCTACTTTGTTGTTTTAGTAAGTAACTATTTTGACGTCAATATAGAAACAACTTCCGCGATATAACTTCCGAAACATATTCGTTACATGAAGCGTACGCAACAACTGACAAACAAACAGTGATTTATAGCTCGATCAGTTTTGTTTTACTCTACCACACTAGTGCTCAATGAGTCTCTTTACATGCTTGTATACGTGCATGTAAAACAGCAGAGGTGTAGTGAAAAAAAATATATAATTGATCTGTCATGCGACGTCATCGCGCATTATTGGTAGGAAATCAGTCTGCCAAATCAATTTGCCATAATTGAGTAAAGTACATACTATTTGAAACACCCAAGCAACGATTCAGATCTTAAGAACGTTTCGAGCATACTATTGCTAAGAGAACAAATGGCTCTGCGAACGTGTAATATAATATATCTGCGGTCAACCCGTTGAACGATTGAACATAATATTGTGAACAATGCCATCACATTCTATTGTTGCTTGCGTTACGTAAACAAGGGGTTGCGTAATTAATTAATATTGACAGAAAGGGTCCAAGTTCAACGAAATATAAGCTCCATGGATCTGCTCCAAATATTAATAAAAATATCCCACCTATAATCTATATACAATTTATTCACACATTTTCGTATATCGGTTGCAACAAAGTGAAAGCAATATAAAAAATAAAAACCCGGGTCGCAGTGCCAAAACCCTGCCGACAATATAGTGTATTTGCTAATACAGGCCTTGTGGCTTTATTATGCGAACTTAAGTTGGATTTTAGGCAAAATAACAAATTTAACTCCTTAATACACCCCTTAAAATTACATTTTTTTCTTAATTGCAATATTATTGTCGATCGAAGGTCTACTCCAAATTAAATACACCCTTCAGTAAATAAGTCACTCTCTGCAAACCAGTATTTTCAAAAAATTTGTAAATCCGGTCCTGTCAGGCCGATTTTATTAAAATTTTAGGAGCACTTTTTAATTGCTATTAAAGGGTCAAATTTCAATTTCGAAACGATTCTGAGAATTTTTTAGGTATTTTTGGGCCCAAAAACTTTTTTCAACCCCTAAAAACTACCCTTAAAATGGTCCGATTGTGCCTATTTTAAATAGGGTTCTTGCGGTGGTGGATTCCAACATGTGGACAAAATTTAGTAAAAATGAATTAACTCCTTCGAAAGTTATTGCCCGCACACACACACACACACACACACACACACACACACATATATATATATATATATATATATATATATATATATACACATATATATAAAAAATAAAAATGGTGCCAAAGTGTTTAGAAGGTTATGAAACGTCGAGAAATTTTGGTCCGGTCCCTAGGTCCCGAAATCCGACCAACGCCAATTATAGTGTATGTTGCCATATGGCAAATACACTAAAAATGTAAATTGGTTTTTGCATTTATATGATATGTATTATTAGAGGAAACTTTATTATTACAAGCTTTGTGTCAAAAGTAAATAGTCCAAAAATTTGATACATTTGTTAATAAAGTCTTCGAACTTTAATACTTTAAATTTTTTATCGCATAAATATCGCAATTTTTAAAACGAAATGTGTCTATAAAATGTCAGGAAATATGTAGTTATTGAACGTCAATACAAGTTACTGTAAATGACAGCTCTTAACCTCATTTCTGAATTTGAAATGAATTTTGTGAAGTTTACAGAGCAGAAACACATTTTACGTATTTATTTCTCCTGTGGATTTTCAAACAAAATATACCTATATAGCGCAGTCATTCAAAATCTGAAATCTAGACGCGGATAATTTAAAATGGTGCCAGATAAAAAGTACACCTTTAAGTATCTAAAATCTCCGTCCTTCTGTCTTTCTATATACTAACAGATAAAAATTCTGAAAACACTGTTTTCAGTTCACGCCTGAGATAAAAAACAAAAAAAAATCTACACTAATGACCTAAGTTATTGGAAGTCCATAATTCACAATTATCCAAAACTTCAAAAAAAAAAACCACAAGAAAACAAAATTGCATACAAGGATTCCGTTAACATTTTATATATTATATTAAACCACGTATGAAACCATGGAATTATGGATTTACCTTTTGATTTATCCACTTTCAACCTCGTTATATTTTAAGCAGTAATATTTATATTCTGGAATCCATGTAAGTAGAATATATATATTGATAGGTACTTCACTGAGTCAGTACTTCAGACACGACTTCATCAATTTTCAAGAAGCGTACAGTACATACATATGTATGACGAGTATCTTAGCAAAAAATAGCAGGGGCGAAGCATTATTGCCGTGGTATTCCACTGGAAAAAGTTATCTCGTCATGTCATTGTTATTTTATGCAATCAATAATTGTTTCGTTTTATTTTATAATATAATTGGAGACACCCGCAGCTTCCTGCTAAGGCTGTCGGAGCGCTCTGAATTCAAGCCAAAAACAGGACTTCGGCTGATAGCTGATTGTAGACTTATTCTTCAAAATTTTGCAAACATTTTTTCTCAATAAAAAAATATTATTTGAATTTATCGCCAGCAGCTGGTGCCACACGAGGCTAAAAAATGCTGTTGCAAGGATGCCGCTGTCAATGGATTACTCTAACTTTTGGAAATATTTTGAAGATTCAAAAAACTTTTCCAAAAAAGGAAGAGTCACTTTAAGTTTTTGATGAAACAATTTTGTGAAATAAGTACGAATAAGGTCGTAGTGTAATATTGAAAACGTGTGTTTTTTGGCACAATTAATGCCAACTTTTTTCAAGTTTTTTTTTGCAAAATGTTGACGAATAACTCTACAATCAGTTATCAGCCGAAGGCCTATTTTTGGCTTAAATTCAGAGCTTTCCGACAGCCTTAATTAAATTTTTAGAACTATTAAAAAAAAAAATCTCACCAAAAATTAAAATACAAAGTTAGGAACCCGCACCTGTAAACAATAGACAATTGTTTTTTTTTCTTCAAATGGTTCTAAATAATAATTTTTTATTAGATTACATTTGGAATGCTGGAAAGCGGAAAGAACGTTTCGCCACTAAACTGGTTGGTTCTTCAACTTTACTATCCGCTTGCTGTTAAGGGGCAAGTGCACATGAATCATAGATAATACACACGCAGATACGTTACTGTCAGCAAGCAGTTTTTGCCAGTTAGCTCTACAAGTGTAAACTCCGCTTAACAAACATTTGTTTTTATACAGATATTAAATAATTACTAGCTACCCGGTCTGAATTTTTTCGGGTAAAGCTAACTTATTTTAACATAAATTGGGAAGGTAACGGCGTAACGAGCTGAAAATAGACACATTCATTCGGATTATATAAAGTGGGTAAAGATGACGCCCAGAACCTTACCGTAGGAAAGTTTTTATGTAAGGGACAGATACGAGTATTTTCTATTTTATAGTTTAGTTTAAAGAAGTTTGTGAGCTTCTGTATAATTGAAATCTTTGATAATATGCTCCCTTCTGATATTTTAAAACTGTGACTAATACTTGTGTATGCAGTAGTTGTGCATTGTATTACACTACTGTTCAAAAGTTTATTCCGCAAATAACATCAAACGATTTCAAACTTATTGATTTAAAAACAACCGCCGATTTATTTTACTTTTGCTCTGCCTTTTAACGTTCTATGAATGACTACTCACATTATATATTATTTTTAAAAAAACTGCATTTTACACTACACGCTATACATAAATAAAACTAGTATAATTGTAATAAATATTAAGAGCACTGTGGTTGGAACAATAAAAATAAAAGAAAGAATAGTTACTTCTTACCACAACAGATTTATTCAGTGGATGTACATTTCGAGAGCTAAGCTCCCATCTTCAGCAAAACACTAACTACTGTTTTGCTGAAGATGGGAGCTTAGCTCTCGAAATGTACATCCACTGAATAAATCTGTTGTGGCAAGAAGTAACTATTCTTTCTTTTATTTTTAGTATAATTGTAAAAAAAATTATATTGAATCAACCATTGGGATCGAACTTTTAGTTTACAGCTTATTACATAGCTTGTTTGTTCTACAGCCGGTTTTTATAGTATATGGTATACTGCATTATGACACGTTCGTTACATTTTCAATCTTAGGAACCAATTTTATTGTACCGTGTCAAAAACAGATTTACTTCAAAAAATGTTCAGTATAAAACTTTGTTTTAGCCGAGCATAAGCGGACAAAAAGTATCCCTTACTTTAAATTTTGATTCCAACTGATAGCGTGCCAAGTAGGGATATCGAAAAAAGATCGATATATCGAAATTTTGTATTTGATATATCGATATGTTTGGTCGATATTTAATATTTTGATATATCGATATAAAATTCCAGTATCGAAAACCGATATTTTTTTCCAGTAGCAACACTTGTATGTACTACCGCGACTGACTATGGCCGTTTAATTTATTCCGAAATTATCGAAAACTCTACTGAAAAAGAAACACGTGGTTTTACATTTGTTTTTGGGTCATAATGCGTTCCAAAAACAACATCATACAATACACTTAGTACAGTCATATTAAATTAACAACTAACTTCATGGTGTCTCATACTGCGCCACTTCGTTACAGAGAAAACTAACTTCATAGTGTCTCATGTTCCTTGTATGCTGCGTGCGCAACTTCCGTAACAGAGAAAATTTTACCCCCAATGCGCCAAAAGAAGTATAACTTCAAAAATTCAAAAGAACACGAAATGACAGACAGCAATTCCGATACATTTTTTATTTAGTTACGACGAACCCTTGAACAGTAACGTGCATGCCTACGTGCACATTTTAGTAGGCACCATGTGAATCCATAACGTAGTTTGCATCTAGTTTACATAAAATTGCTCTTTGTTTGTTTTTCATTCTTTTTTCACAAAGAGCTAAAAGAGTATAAGCAGTTCGCTCTGTTTTTCCGTCAGATGGTGATTGGAAAAATACGCTTTTATAACTTTCCAAAACGTCCGATCAGTGCTTTTCAATAGACATTGAACAATTTTCCGCTATTGTTTAACAAACGATTCAAGTTGGCAATTTGCGTTCAACGAAATTGTCCTGTGAAATTAAAATCACGTTTCTCATGTCGGCAACTCAAACTAAAAGCGACCCGTGTGTTGAAGAAAGTTTTTTTTAGTGATTTACGTTATTTGTGCATATTGATTATTGAAGAAAAAACATTAACAATTAAAGTTTAGTGATTATTCTCTAATTTGCCAATAATAAACAGCTAGATTCGTGTGTTTATATGTTTTTTAAACATTATTAAATAAAACTGCGGTCTTCTCAAGAACGTAATACTTTTTCGAACTTATTTTTAAAACTATTTTTGAACTTAATTTAACTATATCCACGAGTATATATACTACTTTTTTTACAATTAATTATTGGCAACTTTTTGTTTATTTTCCTTTATTTACCTTTGGACAATCTTAAAACTGTTAATTTTTGTGTAAAAATATAACAATGACATACTGTTCATATATTAAATAATTATTTGGTTTAGGATGTCTCGTGTAAAAAAAAATTATGGAACTAGCCACTGCAACTAGAATTTTTGAGATGAAGAATGCTCTAGAGACGTTGAATGTAACGAATCAATCATCACACATTTCTTTCCCAGTATTGGACAACAATGAAAATAATAATAATAGTACAGTCGACTCTCGATAATTTGTCACTCGTTAATTTGAATCTCTCGATAATTTGAAATTTTTTCCCGGCACCTTGAAAAATATTCGATAATTGAATAAAATCAATACTAACTGGTCCCCTCGGTAATTTGAAGTTACTAAATACGCGAAATAGTATGCTTGGGCCGCCAAACCTTTCTACGTCTTTAAATACTTATAGCCAAATAGCTGATCTTATCAGCGATGATAGGAGACTTGTACCATACTCGGAATATTCTGATTCTGATACGTTGTCAGTAGATTACCAAAAAAAAGTAAAATTAGGAAAAAAAGATTTCAATTAAATAAAGAAACGTGGATTGCAGGACAAAATACAATGCTTAAATAACGGGGACTAACGTATTTAGGACGGCACAAAGGACAGAAAAAATTGATATATGACATTAAAAAACAACCACGTTCAATGAAAGAAAGATGTTCGTGTGAGGAAACAAAGGATGTTCGTCTGAAGTGTATACTCTTATTTCTGAAGTAGATAAGAAACAATTTTTTGAGCATTTTTGGAGTTTAACTTTAACATAATACATTCACACAAACAAAGGATCAAAAAAAAAATCCAAAATTAGCGATTTTCCAAGTGACTGTATCTTCGTTAAAAATGGTCGTATCGGCGTAAAAAAAAGCAATTAGAAGTTTGAAGTCTCTAGTTTTGAGATCTTTTCAGGAAATTTTTTTTTCTAGTTACAAGTATTATGCAATCATAAAGGATACCATGACAAAAAAAATTCGAAATTTTTTTGGTTTTTTTTTTGGGTCCACGAACATGGGAAAAATTTTCCCGACTAAGCCACTGCATGGACTGGATAACTTGTCCATTCAGTTTTAATTTGCTTTTTTTTGACCTTGATACGACCACTTCTCGCTGAGATATCGGAGTTTGAATGAAAAAAGATCGTTTTGTTTTTGATCATCGATATCTCAGCAACCAATGATCGCACGGAAAATCGAAGATGGGTTTCAAAGACTTGAATAAATTCTCTATAAGAACTAGACATTGATGGTCGATATAAAAGCCAAACTGAACAGTTTTAAATACACAATTTGCATACATATTTTATATCCTAATCAAACAAGTAAACAATATTTTCTCGTTCATATTTGCAATATTTATCATAAAATTATATAACATTTTAATACACATATGAATGTTTGACTGAAGTTTCACATCGAAGAAAAATTTGCTAATAAAATACGTGACTTCAGATAAGGCAGCATAAATAGTTTCCGGACAGGTTATTCTCCATGACAAATGATGGGCACTGGTAGCTAACTTAGTCAAACTAGAATCTTAAATCTCACGTTCAAAGAACGAAAGATTCTTAGTTATGATTCTAACGACACAATACTCATTTCTCAACGAAAAATTAGTAAACAGAAAATATATAAAACTAAGCACATTAAAACTAAAGAATACATACGCATCTTTTAAAATTTATCCAAAATAATTCTCTCAGCAAATTTTGAGTTCTGAATCAGACGGTATAAAATTGTTTAGCATTGGCCTTGACCGGTTATTGAAGAATTCACCCTACTCAATGCATCTATTTGTACATATCGAAGCATCGTCGTCCCGACGTATATTATTATTAAAGTTATGTCATCTTCAATAAAACTGCAGGCAGAATATCTATCTTATGCAATAACAAGAATACTACGCGATAGAAATAACGGGAATACTAGACGTCAACAAATTTTATTAGATTATATTGTAAACAAATAAATGAGAAAGGGAAGAATATATTAAAACACATTCTATGCTGTATTGTTAAATTTCATCTATGAAATATTTTCAGCGACGTTCGTTGTGCACGGTATATTTGCAGAAAATATATGACATTTTTGCCTCATATGAAATACCTTTATGTTAGTAAAATCAAGATATAAAAATTCAAAGTTTATAGAGAGAGAGATTCTAGATTATAGACGTTCAACATCTGAGTTTATCAGCGTCTTAATAAGGCTTATATACTTATATCATTAACACCTTGGAAAAAAGAGTGCATGTCCTTATGTACGCGCGTTAGAAGTTATACTTCTTTGACGTGATTAAAAACTAATTTTTAATTTGTATGCAAATAATTTATTGAAATTAAATAATAATAGTACTGGAGTGAGATTTGCATATGGTAAATACAGCCTATAAGACGCTACGCGCATATGAATATATAGGGTCTATCTCTATGCTGTTGGTTGTCTCTATTCTCTATTTCTGTTGACAACATTATCCTGTTAATTTTGATGTTAGAAGCGGGTGCTCTACTTCGCAGTAAGTATTTAAATAGCAAACCATATTTCATAGTTTTAATATCAACGAAAAAAATGTTTGATGTGAGCCACTGCTTAGAGTTAAACGTACCTAATAAAACAACAACATAACAATGTGACAATTGTTCATTTTATTCTTTTCACAATTCGCTACAAGAAAATAAGTTTTTCTTTTGTATTTTTCACATTTTATCTTGTGGTCGACAGCTACGATGTCCCGAGTCTTTTTTTATTAATATCAGAAGTTGAAGTTTAAAACTGGACTGCAATTTATTTGTATATATTTTATACTAACAAACGTGTCGTTTTTATTATAAAAACGGTTCGATTGTTACGTTTCTATAAATATAAAAAAGTTGATGCGTGTACCTAGGTTCGCGGGTTAGAAGTTATACTTCTTTGGCGTGATTAAAAACTAATTTCTAATTTGCTTCCAAATAATGTATTAAAATAAAATAATAAAAGACTGGAATGAGATATTGTCACTAAGAATCACAGCTAACAAATGCTTTCAATAACCCTCACTGTACATATAATTTATAAGCACATAATGCATAATTTTATTCGTATTTGAAATGAAACATCACCTAACATTCGTCATATTCATTATTTTATGTTTTCGATCGCCACATCATCAGTCGAATTTTTGCTACAGCACCTGGCATTGTCATAATATTTACTTACATTTTCAATCGCTGCACCATGAGTAAAATTTTTGGTAAACGTGCTTAAAATCAAAATATTTAACAAAATGTCCAAGGCGTATCGTTTAAGAACAACTTCATCCTGTTAAGATTGTGAAAATTCATTGTCATTTTTTTCAAAACGTGTCAAAATAAATATAGCTGCAAAAAGAAAACATCTATGGATAATAGGTAATATATTTAATTTTTACATTTTTCTTAATATCAGAAACGATGAAAAATTAAGATTGAAAATATTATTTGAAAATGTGTACTGTATGTGCTAATTCGTTTCAATGTTAAAACAATAGATGAAGATCGTCATAACATCGGAATGTTAGCATGTTACGCAATCAATTTTTCGAACAAAAATTTCTCATCATTTCTTTAACCATTAAATAATCCGTCAAACAATACAACAATAGCGACAAAGAATCTTTGACAGCTTGGTGGAAAACGTAGTGTAAAATTCTTACATATGCCAGAATTTTCTAGTCTTGACTTTTCACTTAATATGTGTGTGTTCACAGAATGTTTCCAACAAAACAGAAACAAAAATAATATTAAGTTTTTGCTTGGAAAATCAACTTTAACATTATATAAGTTTGAAATTGAAAAATGTGTATTTGAATTGCTCAATGCGAAATAACGGTGTCCACTAGAACTAAGTATATAGGTACGTATTATTTGAAATGCTATAAAGTATGACTCTCTGTACTTGAGCGCTCTTAGCTTAAATCTTTTATTAATATATTTCGAAATATTGCTCTAAGAGAACAAAAGTCTTGATTATTTTATAAAACAAACTGCAAAAATATATATATCTTTGACAGTGTAAAATGGTCTTTATCTCATTCATCACAGCACCAATAATTTCAATACGATCAAGAAAAATGTTTTCTATTTTCTGCGGTTTTGCGAATATTAGATATTTCATTAGAAATTGTTGCGTCCATATTTTTTTAAACATACACAATTAAGTTAGCAGGAAAGTCCACTTTCCTGCTAACTTAATTGTGTATACTAGATATTTCATTTCAAGTTGAAATGAACCGAGTATTTATTAAAAATACTTGATTTTGAAATCAAATAGAATGGAAATGGACGCGATTCAACAGCAAAAATCTGATTATTGATTAAATACCGAATTCCAAATAGAGATTTCGTTACTTAGAAAGTCGATTTCTTTTATCATTAGGTACCTACTCGCATTCAAAACAGTTCATCATTTCGGCTTATAGGGTAGTCGATGTACTCGATTCCAACAATCAAAATCTTTTATTTGTAGATCGGTACTAGATTTTTCAAATATTGATACATCCCTACCATATTCTTGCTATGCAGTTATAATAAATAAATTTATAAAAAAGTGCACAATGGAAAACATTATAATGGTTTCCTATACGTGAATGCATATTACGGAAAATAAATCAAACATTGAATAGTATAGTAAGATTGAAAGAAGCACCAGAAATAGACAATAGTTCAATAACAATAACAAACAGGTGCAAGTAACGACTAGATATCTTCGATGTCAAGAAGATGGCCGCAATCCTCTCTCTCAAAGTGTGTGGTTGAATGAACGTCTCGGTGTCATAAAGCCGCTTAAAAAGCTCAAGTGTAAAAGTTGGCTGCTTTATCAAAATGAGAACATTACTCATTTTCATTTTTGGCATCACCCGTCAGTTTCTTCTTGGTATATTATTGTTGTTGGATGATCTTCTTTTTAATTTGAACGAAAACAGTGTCACAATAATTTTTTTTTCATAAAGTACGTACTTTCTGCTTCGATTTTAAAGCAGAAAGTCTAACATTTATGCACTGATGGAATTACTCGCATACCGTCTGTACCGGCGGGGCGAAATAGTTTTCTCATACACACCGATACGAAAGTACGTACTTTCGCCTCAGACATCATGTTATGCGCAGTGCAGGTATTTCAACAAGTTTTGAGACACACAATGTGAATTTTTGAATGGTTCAGAGCCCGCCAATTTCGTAAAAGTGTCAAAAATGATGATGCTGTGTATTCATAGCTGCAAAGCAGCCTGTATCTGTCATTATGTTATTTAGTTTATAAAAATTCAATAGTAGCGAATTTCCTGTGAGGGGCCATTCATAAAATATGTTCGCATACAAGGGGAGGGGGGAGGGGTCTTGCTGAGTGTGACAAGATGTGACAAGGGGGGACGGGGGGTCTACGGCAACGTGACGTTCGCTGTTCATTAAAATATTTTAAATTAATATTTTTTCAATAAATACTTTTTTCTCAATTTTTATTATGATACAAAGTCATTAATTTCGTATTTAGTAAATAGATAGACTTTTAAACGTATATAGTTTCAAATTTTATTATAAAAACTAAATAAATATTTTTAATTTTCAAAATTTGTGTACTATCCATTGAAATTTATTATATTATAGTCTTAGTTTTTGTGACGAAGTATTTACAGGAGGGTCACAGAAAGTGTGACACAGCGTGACAATAGGAGGGGAGGGGGTCAAAAAAAGTTGATTGTAGCGTGACGTATTTTATGAACGGCCCCTGATAGGTTCGTGCCATATACCTACTTGCTTGTACGTACATTGCAGACAAATGACGTCACACCTTGTTCGTTAAGTGATCAGATTTTAATTAACTCTAGCTTTCTTATTTACTAAGATTTTTGAAAACAAAAAATCCGGATAAATTATTTTCCTTCCTTAATCTATTTCAATAATTAGTGAAAAATGGGACTATACCCAATTCAGATTTTTTGTCCATTTTCATATTTTGTTTTATGCGAAACTATATACAGGTGCAGCTAAGCAGAACACGCAATATTGCTCTAATCACAAAAGAGAGAGAAAGAAAAATAGTCACCTGTATTTATCAAGTGGGAGTAACAGATAAAATAATATTGAAATGAAACAAATTATTCGTTTGTGCGTTATGTGAAAGAGATAATGAAATGTACGAATGATCTCTAATTATTGGATAGCGAATAGATGGCTAGCTCTTACAAAACAACCGAAACTTTTTTGAATACGACAGGAAGACATACAGACACAGAAGAGATTTTTGAGTGACAATATCAGCGGAAAATTTAAATTATCAACACTTGTATCAAATGTAGTGTTGATAATTTACTAAAGTACAAGCGATGTTTAACAAGCTGAAAACACAAAAAATAAAGCAAACTGCCAAAAAGTTACGGCAGTCATTCGCTATCCATTATTTAAAGTTCAATGGATTACCATACACTATAATAGTGAAAGCAAGAGAGAGAGAATCAAAGTGAGTGAGAGGGAATGAAATAGACGACTGTCAACGTGTGCAGAAAGACAGAGGGGTGGGGGAAAATATATGTGAGAGGAGATGAGGTCCGGAAATGAGTAACGCACGGATGGATCGGTACGTTGTTACCCATTCTCAAATACAACCTCTCGTTTTGTCTGATGCAGGACTATGCTGTTAAATTTTCCAGAATTGGTTGACACTATTGAAGTAACACTTCCGTTTCCGCAGTAGGGTAAAATTGATTCCATGAGACTGCAAATGTAACGAACGTGTCGCAATGTACGTATACCATATACTATAAAAGACTATAAAATGAGATTGCAAATGTAACGAACGCGTCGCAATGTACGTATACCATATACCAGTGTTTTTCAACCTTCTTGAACACGCGACCCCTTTACACGTTAAAAAATTATGGCGACCCCCTAGACCTAGAGCCATAATAAAACTATATCAATGTGTATTTATATTGATCAAAAAACCAAGTGTACTTCGCAAGGAAGTCGCGAGAGCTCTGCAAATAGTAAGTTGGCCGCGGGGGTTTTTCTGTTGTAGTGTAGAACCTACAAACAATTACCTTTTTCTCTTAGCCGCGACCCCCCAAATAAGGCTTTACGACCCCCCTGGGGGTCGCGACCCACACCTTGAAAAACACTGCCATATACTATAAAAAGCGGCTGAAAAACGTTAAGCTAAGGTCGTGGCGAGGTAGAACAGTTGCCTCATAACCTAAAGGTCGTATGTTCGATCCCGGAGATCGGTGTCATCATTATTATTTTTTTGTTTTGTTTTTTTACGATTATATCAGTTTAACTTCTATAAGGTGTAGCGAAAAATACTTTTTTAGTATTTTTATACTAGCTCTATTTTTTTAGAAATATATAAAGTGTAAAATATTAAAACAATTTTTATAGTAAATAGAGTAAAAGCATCGCTTTCTAATCACACACCTATGGCCGATTAATTTTTTTACAAGATAGATTCTATACTAGAATTATTTACTACCACCTAAAGAAAATTATAGTGTTATTATTTTAAACACCTGTTGTACTTATACGGTGCGATAAATAATTAGAGAATATTAATTTGTAAGCGAGTTATACATCAGGCAACAGATTATGTAAGTCACTTGAAAATAAATATTCTGATTTCTTCGCCTTCGTGTATAAACATTGATTTCAATTGAACGAACAACAGTTCTGCACCCAATGAATGATATATATTCCAATATAAACAAAGGGTTCAGGTAAAGCAATACACAAATAGGTGTACATATGTCATCGACAGGCATTGAACCAAGAACCAGCGAACCTTATCGCGGTTTGTTGTTTCGGTCTTATTCATTTTATACAAACACAAAGCTGGCTGAAATTTACATTAATTACATATATATATATATATTAATTATTTACCTAGTCACTTCAAAAAAGGCATTTTTAAATCGCTATTCACAGAATTACTGATTCATATAAATTAACATTTTACATCAAATAATATATTATATGCATCTATTATTATCTTCGAATAAAATTAATATCAGTTCGGGATAACAATGAACATAATATTCTTATATCAATTCGAAAAAAACATTTATTTTATTCTGCAACAGCCGTAGTAATAGCGATGTATGGTTTCCTCATCACTCTCAATATTTGACTTTTATTTATTTAAATAAATGGCCATAGGTAGACCAAAAACTGGCCAAGTGCGACTCGGACTCGCAAACGGTGGGTTCCGTACAGCGTTGCCAGATTTTTTTTTGGCAAGTCGGGCAAGTAAAAAAAGCGGGATTCTTTCGTCGAAAGCAGGACATAGTAAAAAAACGTATATAATCAGAAGTTTTTAAATATTTATCTTTTTATTTGAGTTCAAATTACTTTTACGTGACAATAGATAGCAAAAATAGCCATGGAGAATATATTTTAATAAAAATATGATATTTTAAATCAGATTTACTCTATCGTTAAATAGTTGAGTCTTATTCGTCTTCTGAATAAAAAAAATAAAAAAAAAACAGAAATCAAAATCAAAAAAGTTTTATTCATTAGAAAAATATGGGATTTCAAACAATAGTCTGAGGAGTGAGTGTTACAAATTGCAACTTACAATAAGAGAATAATTATTTACGCACGGTCGAGTTATCCCCGAAAAGCGGGACTGAGCCTGTCCCGCCCGGGACATTTAATTTTGATTTAAAAATCGGGACGTCCCGCCAAAATCGGGACGTCTGGCAACGCTGGTTCCGTACCACCGTACAATATTTATTAACTTTATTTTATTTTTATTATTTGTTGTATACACACTAAGGCGCATAAATGCCTGAACTAATAGCTTTTAAGATAATCTGTCCGATATCGCTATTTTGACGTTTGTAGAAAACTATCAGACATTCCTTCGTGCTAAATTTTAAGATTCTAGGTCAGCATGGAGCACCCTATATGTTTTGATGAGGGAGTTATTATAAAACTAACAACAAACATAACATTGTAGTTGAAAAAAAAAATGTTCTCCCATACATTCAAACTTCAAATGTAAATTTGTACGCACAATATTGAAAGATTTACCACGTTAAGGCGATAGATTCCCTACGATGTAAATCATGCGTTACCTACCCCCTTCCCCGTAGTCACCCGTGGAGCTCTAAGCAACGAGCATATGAATAATTTTTGCACAGCAGAAGAAGACTAATTTCGTGAATGATCGGATCATATACTTATACCTAATGATATTAGCACGATAGTATACGAGGAGTTTATATTTTCCATGTGACTATATAGATTAGAGACCATAATATTCCATAGGCGTAGGTGTTTTTTTAAAATGTTTTTGCAAACAAGTACCTATATCCATATAGATATATTTTTATTATCCATTATATTTGAATTTGAAAATACATTATCAAATACTCCGGAGGTCTACTTATTGTGAATTGTTTTATATGTTTATGAAGAAAAGAGGAATATTGGGCGATAAGAATATCGAAAAAGTTTTTTATGTAAGTTAATCAAAATTTTATTAAAAGCATATTGATTACAGAAAATATTTATTCAATTAACAATTTTCTTTTAATTATTTTAAATACTATTTCAATATTTTTGTATATTTATGCAAATACTAAAAAAAAGTATTTTTATTTTAATTCGAACACTGCATTTAGGATTTTTACCAATATTGCAATGTACATACTGTTGTCGAGTTGATAAGTAGTCATTAATACATTTTAGATTTGCAATAATATATAATTATAAAAGATAAGAGTATATAAAATATTTTATATGAAAAATCACAGAAAGAAAAATCAAAAAAATATTCGTTTCTTAAATTATCGCTAGATACACTTTCGAAATTACATATAATTAAAATAAATTGAAATTTAGAATACTGAAAAATTAATTAATCTCTCGGAGGATTGCGTATTGCCATACTTCGCAAATGCCTTGAATCAATTAATTCCGGAAGAAAACACATTTGATAAAAATTAATTAATTTTTCTTCCATATTTTCTTTCCAAAAATTGTCATCACAATAAATTTTCTTAACTAACATTCCAAGTGGAGTCCATAAAACAAAGTAGCAGACACGTTTTCTGGCTATGTGCAACTGTCCTTGAATCTGGTACATATAATTATGGTTTTGTTTTAGTTTCATCTCATTTTTAAAAATATTCACAAAATTTACTTTTTTATTTAAAATGGCTTCTAGTGGAGTAAGTTTTGCAGCAACTGCTATACACTTTATTTCAATAATACCATCATCGTCAACTAAGCCATTTGGACTTGCGCCTAAATATCCATATTTAATATCGACAAACAAACCACATGTTTTTACCGTCTTCTGTGTTTCTGATTCAAATTGACGAATGGCAAATTGCTCGTGCTCTATTCCGTATTTTGTTGCTTTTGTACCTTCAAATTCGGAATAAAGCAGTGACACAAGTAGTTTTTCTCATTTTGCAAATTTTACCAAACGAATATGCAGTTAGTTTTTTATATCTTTCCTCTTTCCATAAGTGATTAGAACTTTGCCCTCGCGTGTTCTCTTCGAGTTGTGCTATTTCCGTTTCATTTTTTTGTAAAGATTTTAGCAAAATTTCTTATTTCGCTCTAAATTCTTCGTCAGATATATCAGGTGTTGCTGACTTTTGGCCGTCGTGCTCATCACTTTGAACGTTTTCTTTCCTTCGTTTTGTGAAAAAATCTAATTTGCGTCTGGAATTATATTCCATGATTCTTTTTTTTTTAATTATACAGTTTAGTGTATTTTCCAGGACTTCTATTTGTCAGTGCCTTGTGAATTCTTCCATGATAATAACCACGCATATTATAAGATATAGTAGCAGCTTCACATCTAGTTTGGTAACTACCTCGCATAGCAAAATTTATTCTTTTGCCGCCAATAAATTTCGCAACCACTGCATTATAATTTTCAGCTAAATTATTGTCCATATTCATAATTAAACTGCTCGAATAATGAACTAAGCGATATACACAAATCAAAATGTCATCGTAAAGTCCACATTATTTTAATTCGGGCACGGAATGTACTTCATTGCCTTTTGTTCATCGACAAAAATATCTAGCACAGTTATCATGTTTTCTACGAAATATGAAATAAATATTAATGGTTTATTTTTAAACAAAACTGATAAAAGTACTTCCAAATACTAACCTTATTTCAGTTTTTGTCAAAAGACGTTTACTTTTCCGTTTTTTAGAAGGCGACAATGCTTTTTTGTATGTTTTCACGCGGCCCATTATAATGGCTTTAAAATTAAGACACTTGTAGGAAATTTGCAGATAATGGCTACTAAAGTAAGATACTAGTCAGAACTTTGCACAAAATTATTACAAAAAGATTAATGGAATAAAATATTAATTATTTCAAAAACAATATACATTTCAAACGAACACAATATCTTAGTACAATAACACATGACGTGATCCTTTATTCAAAGATGTGATGATAGGTAAGAAAACTGTCCCTCGAACTTTGTATTGTATTTTATTTACATTGGCAGGTATAATAATTATTAAATAATACAGCCAAATTTGTCGATTCAGTTATTGATAATATTGATCATAATATCAAGTCAAAGTTTATGGGCTGTATAACATATTTTTATGAGATTATTTTTTAGATATGTAAGGCGTAATAAGAACAATGAAATGCACACATTTTCTTATGTATGAATATAATATATTTCATTTCATTGTAATAGTCTGTCAATTCACAAACAAGCGAACGAAAAAGTACAGATTTAAAATAAATAATTCTAAAGAATAACAAGTCTAGTAATTTCAATTCTTTTAAAAGATTTATTTATTTTATTGTATACTTACTGTATGGAAAGTAGAAATCTGCTATACATAGTCAAGTAGCTATAATGGTTAAAATGTAAATGGGACAAAACTCTTTAACATTATAGTGAGCATTTTTGTGAAGAAATGTTTATTTTTAAAAATATAGGACTACTGTATACTTCGTCAGTGCTGCACGAGCCGACACTGAACTCTGCACACAGTGAGAAATTGTTTGTGGCTCATATACACAAGTAGCGACTTCTATTGGCATTTCAGTATAATACAATTTCACTTAGAAAACAGTTCGGAAAAGTTTAATTTTCATGGAAATTTCTATACAATCTTTGATGATAATGTTTACAAAGTAAACTAGAAATATGTACCATTCTTCCTATGTGACTTTTAACCAAGTTTTTACAGTTTATTTGATCTAAATGAACGATTTAAAAACAGACAAAAATGAGAAAATTAGCGCATGTTTTACACATTTTTTTGTACAGAAAAAATTAAATTTCAAAAAAATTATTGAGTAAGCCAAATTTGTCAGTCTTTTTAACATACATTTGTAAAAAAAAAACTCCAAAATTTTTATTTGCCTTCCCGTGATTCGAAATCTCCTGACGTGCTACAATGAAAAATTGACGAAAACCACGATTTTTGATTTACTTTTTAGGGCAGAAATATGTGTTTTTTGAAATTTTTAAGTAGTAAGCCAGATTTTGTGATGTTTAATGCTTAATCTCAGCTAATAAAAAAAGTAATAAAAATAATACTGCGACCACAGTTCGAAAACTCCCGAGAGCATATTTTACAATCTAGGGGTTCTATCGCCTTAAGTTCAGACCATAGACTTCTTGTGGGTTTTCCTGTAATCTATAAGTAAAGAACTATTTTCTTTATTTTTTCAAAATTTTAGGCTCAGTCGTTTCGGGGATAAGGGGGAATGGTCAATTTTCATTTATTTTCTTAAAGCACTATTGATTTTAAAATTTAAAAAAAAATATAATTTAATTGTCTAATTTTCCCCCCAAAAATGACCTCATGATCAAAATTCATTTATTTACGTTTCTTGTTTGGATCATAGAAATTCATACGTATACCAAATTTCAACTTATTCGGTCCAGTAGATTCGGAGCAAACTGGTTGTAACAGACGGACGCACGAGTGATCCTATAAGAGTTTCGTTTTTTTCGAACGTATGTCACGAGTTATTTAAAAAAGTTACGACGATTTAATCTTTGATCACGCTCTCCAATTTTTCTTTACAATAAAAAGAAACAACGTTGTCCACTGCAAACGTTTTACAAGTCTAACTAAATTCATTTAATAAAGTAGGTTTCATTAAAAATGTACATTAACGAATTAATTTTATTCGATTTAACGTGTTCAGCACTCTTATAGTAGGACGGTGATCAACAGTGCTTTTCATTGAAGCCAGAAATGAACCCGGTGATTCAGTCATCACATATTAATTTATTACAATGGCTCGACATCAGCAGTTTTGTCTCTTGGTCATAGATATACTCGTATAATAACAACTTTATAAATTTAGAGTTTGTAGCAAAGTTCTGTCATATTACACATATTGTTTCATTAAACTTGCCACCTGTTGTATACAAACTTTCATTATACAGTTAATAGTTATTATTAGTTGTAAAACTAATAGGTACTATTTCTTGCACTCACTTTGGAGTTGAAAGCTTTTTGTCTAGCTCTAAATATGTTAATGTTGAAACATTTTTAAATTCAACTGATATTGGATACCTACTTAATAAATTATAAAATGTCGTTAATCAATTATTTCAAACCATTGAAATGAACACTTTTTCTCCAATTCTTTTGAGTTTTTTTCCATTTGACGTGTCTCGCTTAACGCTTTTTTTAGTAAATTACAAAAAAATAAAAAAATAGTTGCGCGTACTTATGTACGTTCGTTAGAAGTTTCATTTCTTTGGTTTGATCAAAGGCTTATTTTTAATCTGAATGCAAATAATGTATACAAATAAAATAGTAGAAAGGGCTACCTCTATTTTGTGGGTATCCTCTATTCTGTTGATAGCCTTTTTCTGCTAGCAATTTCCTCCTGTTAGCTTTGATGGTACAGTGTGCGCGCTCATATAAAAATTTACTCTCATAATTTTTTCAAAATGCGTAAAAATAAGGGTAACATCAAAATCTGCTGAAGAAAAGGTACACTTGAAAATTTTCTGTCCACTAATCGATTCAGTATTTAAATCACAAACAAAATTCAGTCTTCGGAAAATACTAAAAGGTAAAAGAAATGCTTATGCTTTATGTAATTCGCTGGTATAAATTATACACGGTGTTTAAAAAATATTTACTCAAACTTCAACATGAAAAATAGACAACATTTATCTTAATTAAACTCTCCGAAAGGTAAAAGTTACTTAATAAAAAATAAAATCTATAACTTTTCTCAAATAGTGCATAAAATGAGACAACCGATTTTAACATCCCGTCTTACGACCGATTGTTTTACGAAGCGTTTAATCGGCAAATGTCGTTTCTCGAATTTAATTCTCTTCTAAACTGCGTCCACCTGTTCGTGAAACATTCTGTATATAAAGCTAATATAATAGACGTGTGTCTATCGATAAATTGGTTCATTCCGAACGTTCGGTAAAATTTAAATCGTAAAAGAGCTCAAGAAATTGAACAACAAAACACCTTACGAAGACAGGGTTTACAAAAAGAAAAGGGAATTCAAAGTGCGTCGATATTGTACGACGAGAACAACTGAAAGTAGAAAGAAAGAGAAAGACGTTGTCTCCGACGGTGGACTCTGTCATAGTATCGTCGGAATCAGTGACCTGTATTTTTGTTAAATTGGATATAAAATCCTGTTTTCAACATTTCACAAGCTTTATCTTTCATGTCTATACATTGGTTTTATCTATTTATTGATACAGGTCGGTTCATTTAGTTTCCTTTATCGCTAAGTACATGTTCATGAATTCTGGACATCAAAACATCGAGTAGAGCTGACGACTCTACAGATATTCTTATTAAAACAAATACCAAAATAGGTCGAGTGGAAGCGCAGTTGAAACTTTTTAGGCAAGGAAAACACCTTTGAAAAATACAGATGATTTGGATTATCGGCAAAAAATTAATTTTTAAAGGTTCGAACTTTGCTAGAATGGTTTCGTCGTACAGCGAAATAAAAACTTACTTTTGAATAAAACGAATTTTATTTCGTGATACAATCAGAAAATAAGAATATTATGTAGAAGAAAAGTATATAAAACAAAGTAATATAACATGTTTATAACAGATAATATAGCTTTTTTCATACATCAAATAAATAAGTAGACATAAAATGAACAGTGTTGTAAAGGATGGGAAGACAATATTATTTTACAACATCTCAATAAATGACGGTCTAATTTCTATTTTTTTTTTTGTCTGATACTTGACTCGCGTGAACGCTCGCAAATTCGATCGCATTAAATGGAAATCGGCTCAGTCTTTTTCGAGTAATACCAGCACCAAGAAAAACATTCTGAAAGAACTCTCTTCATTCTAGAAAATTCAACACGAAAATGTAACCACACTAAATTAAAAACCCGGGTCGCAGTGCCAAAACCCTGCCGACAATATAGTGTATTCGCTTGTATAGGGCCGTGTGGTTTTATATTTTTATTATGTGAAATTAAGTTTGTTTTTGAGCAAAATAAAAAATTTAACCCCTTAATACACCCCTTAAAATATAATTTTTTTTCTTAATTGTAATATTATTATCAATCTAACGTCTACACCGAATTAAATACACCCTTCAATAAATAAGTCACTATCTGCAAACTAGTGTTTTCATAAAATTTGTAAATCCGGTCCTGTCGGGCCGATTTTTTTTAAATTTTAGGGACACTTTTTAATTACTATCAGAGGGTTAAATTTCAATTTTGAGACGATTCGGAGAATTTTTTCGATATTTTGGGGCCGAAAAACATTTTTCAACCCCTAAAAACTACTCTTAGAATGACCTGATTAGGCCCATTTTAAATAGGCTTCTTGCGGTGATGGATTTAAACCCGTGGGCCAAATTTAGTTGCAATCAATTATCTCTTTCGAAAGTTATTGCCCGCACACATATATATATATATATATATATATATATATATATATATATATATATATACGTATATATATATATATATATATATATATATATATATATAAATATATATATATATATATAAATATATATATATATATATATATACATATATATATAAACATTTTTAAAAATGGTGCCAAAGTGTTTAGGAGGTTATGAAACGTCGAGAAATTTTGGTCCGACCCTAGGTCCCGCCATCCGACCGACGCCAATAGTGTATGTTGCCATATGGCAAATACACTAAAAACGGCAAGGAAGAACTGAAGTTGCATTCTGATATTAAAAAAATAGTAAAAAAAACTTTTCCAAGACAAGCTTTCATTGAAAAGTACTAAAATGGAGTGGGCTGTAATTTATGTGACAGTTTATTATTAGTCACAACCCACTCTTGTATAATTATGGACCTAAATTATTGAAAATCATCTTTTCCTTTTAGTCCAGCAGCCACCGCCTGTTTTTTTAAGTGATTAATAACAGGCTGAATCTTCGTGAGTTCGTTCGGTTCGACGAGACGCCCTAGTTTTTCCTCTGTCCAAATTCTCAAAGAGGTAGGTATTAGACTAGGTAATGAACTGCGCAGATGTAAAACATGTCGATTTGGTAGGGTGTCGAAATTGCCTGACTAACAGTAAATTTTTCATTGAAATTTTAAGATAATATGATAATAAACTCGGAAAAACAATTGTCCTACAAAATCGATGGTTTGAGTTGGAGCGTCTTCCACGCCGAATATGTCGAAATAACGAGGTCATAAAAATTATTAATAACCAGCTGATTTTTTGTATGCAGCTTACTAAATATTAGTATAATTGAATGGCCACAAAGTCCTACAAATGTAGTGGTAGGTTTTCCTAGTCCTACGCTTGGTAAAATTGTGTTCTACACTTTATTCCCGATTGGACAAAATCAAACCTAGGTTGTTATTAATGAAAAAAGTGTTACAGTGGAATCGACAACTTCCAAGCGTAGGACTAGGAAAACCTACCACTACATTTATAGAACTTTGTGGCCATTCAATTATACTAATATTTAGTAAGTTGCATACAAAAAATCAGCTGGTTATTAATAATTGACGCGCGTGAGCAAAATTTCAAACCTCTAACTTAATTAGATCTAATCCAAATTTTGATTGCATGTTTTAACCCAAACTGACACACTGACTGATTAGCAAATATGACAAGTTAAATAAAGGCTTGTAAAAAACGTACCAAGTTACTGAAATATTTATCCTAAGAAGTATAAAAATGCATCCTTGAGTGCGGTATTATTTTTACAGCATCGTTTTATAATGTCATATAAGTTTATACAACTGAAACCGCCTGCGACATCTGCTGATATGTAATCGTGTCGATAAAGGAATCGACAGTATTATGAAGACACTGACAGCCATTCATGCAAGAACAGAGCAACGGTAAAGTTCCTTTAAGTGATACTAAGTTTACTAGAAGGTGCATTGCAGCTGTTCGCTAACAAAAAAAATTCCTCCACCAGTTAATCTCATTTGGCTGCTCGTACTTTTTGTGAATTTCTAAAATTTATTTAATCCACTGAATATAAATTTCACCCTGGAAAAATTATTTATTTATTACGAGTCTCAGAGTAGTCTGTCCGAAATAAGGAAATCAGTTTATATTATTATTAATGATTCCAAAATCCTTATGATTAAATTAACTGAAGAGTCACGAATGGCAACCTTAGCATGCGATTTTCATGTACCTCGCGTGATTTTTATTAATCGAGATAATTAATAAATATTTAAATCTATGCTTTTGCGTAAATGGCCAGTGAAAATCAGACACACGGAAATGAAATGAAGGCGTTTATACATATGTATAGCTGCACACTAAAAGAAAATGGCGTATATAACTGATATCCAATTTAACTTTATTACGAAACTCATCGTTGCGCGGATCTATTTTTCAAAATTATTTAACACCAAATTTTGTAAAATTTCTGAAGTTTTTATAGTAAATTAAAAAAAAAAAAATAAATTTACAAAAACGAGTGAGCCTCACCCACATGAGCTCACGGCCGATGAGAAATGTCTTTAGATTTAGGAACTCGCTTCATTGATGCGTTATCTATTTTGCATTACAAAAGATTCTTTTATAATTCCCCGCCAGTGAATTATGTCACAGAAAATTTCAAAGAGATACGTCGTTAAAGAAGTTTCACTTCAATAACTTTTTCTGACTTTGATTGAAAAATAATTAAAACAATAACATGAATATAAAAGATACAAATTCATTTTAGGTTTCAAAATAAAAACCAACATTTTTAACAGGTACTAAAACAAAAACATGTTTTTCCATGACCTAGTCTGATGAATTTTTCTGATCGCGTTACAATTGAAAAAATACAGCAATCAAATGTGCAAAAACAGAATACTTAATATTAAACCAGTACGGCTTGGATCCCTTCAAATTGCAAAATATGTTTTTTAATATCTCATGAGTATTACCCAGCAACAATAATAGCTATTTTCTGGCCAATTCCCACATCGACATTGTGTTTAATTAGATGCGTCCAATTGTTACGTAGTTAGGTATAGGTGTGCAAGACTGTACACCAGTGGAAAAATTTACAAGCGTCGTTGTGATTTTATTTGTCAAACATCGAGTGAGAGAGTACAGAGTCAACTCTCTTATTGGATTTTGCCAAGAATTGAAAACCCTTACTTATTCACAAATCCACAGTCTTTTTCGGTGAGTTAATTCCCAATTAAAGTTGTTTTTGGATTGTGTTTTCTTAGGGCTCCGAATTGATAGAACGTTTCCCAGTATCTTGGCAAGTCCATTCTATGTTAGAGTCAATCGTCGTGACCAGGGCCGGATTTAACCTTAGCGCCGCCCTGGACACTGTAAAAAATGCCACCCCATTACCGAAATTTTGCATAAAATGGATAAAATTTCGATACACAAATTTTAAATAAATAAAATGACTCATTTATCGCATTTATAAATAGAAGGAACGTAGAATCATTTGCGAATCGGACTGCAGGTGGCAGCATGTAGGGTTCCAAGTTATTTGATTGATAAGAGAATATTATGGGAAATAGTGATCTGTAAATTTTGCAGTGGACAGTTTATAAAATTCGAAACACTGAAACTTTTTTCACAATTTTGTTGATGAAACTACATTGTTTATAATTTTGAACATACTCTTAATAATGAAAAAAATAATTATATTTATTATAATTTGAAGATGTTTTCAACACGATTACACTTTTTAAAGCATTTTCGATATTAACACGACAAAAGTTGTTATCTCAGCCACCGTATTTTGCTGTCCCTGAAAATTTGCCGCTCTGGGCACTAGCCCTGAGTGCCCCCAGTGTAAAACCAGGACTGCTCGTGACAAGTTTCGTATCGTCCCGTCGTGTGGAGAAATGTCGTAACAACTAACAATATCTCTAACAAGCTCTAAGTCGACAGAAAACATTCAGTGTTGAAATGTTGATAAATAGCGATTAGCGATGGATTACTTCGAGTCTATACCGCGAAATTAAATTGCCAGGTGGTGTACAGACTGAGCGATAGCCATCAGCGTGACAATGCGGACACATAACGGTGCGGAAAGTGACAACTGTTGTATTGTTGTACCGACTGTTGTGATCGGTTGGCCAGATAACACACTTTCATTATTATTAATATTTACATATTTTGTTCACAGCACAATATTGTTGTCATTCGCATTAAACTATTTAAAATATATAGGTTATAAAATGAATCATTGAAATTATTCTCTAAAAAAATGCATGACAATCAAAAGGCAATTAGAATAAAGATTTTTCACCTTATTTAAGACTAAACCTCCAAGAACTCTTTCAATCTGTTAGAGAAATAGAACTGTACCTGGTGTACATATTTCTTTAAAAGTTTACAACTAATTTCAAAAATATTAATGGTCGATATTCTATACTAAATAAATAATTTTAATTTCAGTAAATAAATGAGTGCATTCTGTAAAGGCAATATAAATAATAATTGTCAAATAAATGTGAATTTATTTATGAAAAATTATTACGAATGTTCTCTTGGTAATTTATTTTTTCGAAAATGAAATTACTCTCTGTATTTTGACACTCCTAATGGACGTGCCTTTCTATACACTGTTTACTTTATCTATGGTAATATGTACAACCGTAGATTTGAATGAAAATATTATAATAAGATAACAATAAATAACAGGAGTATCAGATTAATAAAATATTAAACTAGATTTTGCTCTAGTTATGATTCATAAAGGACAACAATTTGCATTAAAATATAATATTATTGCGTGGACATAATAAATGCAATTTGTTTTTTTTATTGATATTGTCATATTATAATATGACATTAAAATATTTTACGATAACTGTAAAAATGTAGTTAATTTATCAATGTCGGACCACATATCTACTTTAACAAAATGGAAAACTTTTGCGTCGGCTGCATTCAATTTTATTATTGGACTTAGGTATTTTAACAGACCACAATCAAATATTACTGCTCCTTGAAGTAAATTATGTATAATTTATTATTTTATTTGTCTTTCACTCAGCTATTAATTAAAACAATATTTTTTCATATTATCATATACAAAATATTTTTCTGTTTAAAATACAGTAAAACCTTCCCAATCTAGAGTTTCAATTATAGAATATGCTCATGTTAGACAAATGGACAACTTATAGGGAGCATGCAGTGAAAGGCATTTCATCTGATTGCATGCAAAAGCGATCGGGTTAGACGTCTGGAAGCCAACTTAATAGACAGATGTTATTTTATTTACTTTTCTGTTTTTAAAAATACAGACGGAATCTTAATTTCTTAAAGGGTAATATTTATTCAAAGAAAAAATTAAAAAATAAATGTGTAAATTAGTCGACTGAACATTTCTTCAAAAATTAATTATTACTTCAATTTAAAAAAATAATAAGAATATAAAACGTTGCCGGTGCATGAATAGGCTGTCAGTTGTAAAGGTTGATAGGGCTTATAGGGCTATGGCGAAGCGGTACAACTGAATATAGTGAATTTGCTTCACTGGCTCGTGAAATTATCCTTGCGAAGAAGGAGTCGCCTTGTGCGACACAGAAATGGATCCTGTGGCAGACGTCGACAATAGTCGCATGACTTCGACAAGGTAAGGCAGAGCGCAAACCCACGATACTAAACCCTCGGTACCATTGCGCACGGATTTCGGCGGCCAAGTTCTCGCAAAGCACTTATAACTTCACGAACAATTTCGAGCCCTTTTCGATATCCCTCTATCCCAGAGGCTATAGTTCCGTTACAGAACTGAAGTTTTTCAGAGAGGTTATAAGATTACCATAGCAAGTGAAATATAAGTTTCCAAAATATAAGAGTTCAAAAATCACGATTTTAGGTATTTACTGACTGACTGAACAATTGACTGATAGATCATCATAATTCACAAGAGTCTAGCTGGTGCTGAAAGCATTTGGTCGAATGCGTCAACCGGTTATTCGAAGACTACTCGCGTCTGCTCTGTCTGATATAATCAAGTGTCGTATATAACTATGATACAAGGAAATATTGTGTATATATATAATATGATGTGTCTAGATTCTCGTTAATATTTATGTTAATTAGAATAGGTAAGAATATAACTTTACAAAAAGTATTGAAATCCCGCGAAAAACATAAATGTGAAAATATGGTCAAATTCGATACAAAGAACAAGTGTATTTGCAAGCTTAGACAAAAATAAGAAGTAACAAGGTGTCAAGTTTTCACTTGGCAAGTTTTTATATTTTATGTTGTCAATAAATGACTAGTGTATCCAAGGGCGTCGCCAGCCTTTGAGCCAGAGAGGGGCAGAAGAATGAGAAAAAAACAAAAATTTCATATTTTTGAGGGTTAAGATATTAAATATTAACTCATTTATTGAATCCTTAAATTTGATTATAGTTTCTGCTGAACGCTACATTTTATTACTTACTTATTCTGTGACATTAGGCAGGAAAACTTATAAATCCTGAACCTCTAGGGAGGGGCAGCGGCCCCTACCTGCCCCCCCTTGGCGACGCCCCTGAGTGTATCTGTGTATGCAATCAATAAAATTACAAAACTGAACGTAATCAACCTCTTTTTCTGCATGCATAATTAATTTGAAAAATGTCTTAAATATTTTTAATTTGGCAAAAATGACATATTTACATAAAATGCAAAAAGCTGCCTTATTAAATTTATCTAAAATTTACCGTACTTATAAATAAATAGACAAACAAAATATAATACAGGTAACTCTGTTAGGTTTGCAGTTAATTTCAGTATCGTAACTTTAAGTGACCCGCAACCACGGTCCATTTGGATAACATTAAATGTTTATTGAATTATAGTAATACTATATATTTACAGGTTGAAGTTTTATTAGATTAGCAGATAATAAAGAAAATAAAAAATAGATTATTAGAAAGAATGTGTAATGTTTATTCAAGACGTTTCGCTTTGTTAAGTTTCGTCAGTAGTTGTCCTATTAATATATTATTATGTGATGTGAAATACAATACAATTATTCATTATGTCGTTATAAATATTACTAATTAGTTCAGTAAATGAACATACAAGTAATTTGAAGGGTTGAAAATTTTATTCAGATTTTTTTTTGTTAAAGGTCTTCGATCGGCAATGTTTTCTTTCTAATAATTTCTTTTTATTTTCTTAATTGACTGCTAATCTAATAGAGCACCTCCGCATAAGGATCGACTGTTTGAGTTTCAAACCGGTTCAGGATTCAATCGTTGTGTGACCTTCTGTAGGTCAAAAAATGGGGAGCCGAACATATATTGTGTCGACAGAAACACTAATGATTTGAAATTATTTTCGAACTGGTCGTGTGCGACCATGTTTGCAAGTCGAGAAGTAATTTCAGTTGCATGGTTGCATTTAATTTATTTTCTGTAAGGTAGGAGCAATCACCTTTACCAATTCAGATTCAGTCACGCTCGTGTACAGATCAAAAACCTCAATCGATTGCATCCTGAACTGGTTTGAAATTCAGACTATTTAAACAGTCGACTCGTGTGTGGGGGGAGCAATTAAATTTCAACATTTACATATTATCACAGTCGTGCTTTTAAATAAAAATAAAATTAGTTACAGGGTTTAAACGTAATGTTTCAAAGAACCGGTACCAGACAAGCACCCATTACACTGCAGTCCACTTGTACCATGTTTGACATACATACGTATAAAAAGATAACAATTGTAGAGGAGGTTATATAAGAAGACTACGTAAAGAAATCATCCACACGCGACAGAAATGCATGTCAAACGAACTAACGGAAGAACGCTTAACCTAACCCGTAACTAACCCTCCTAGCGGTTGTAGACGGAACTACGATGACAGTTGAAGTGTGCAAGCACTTGTCACGTGATGCGCGACTATCTTGTTAGTGACGTCACTCAACAGTGAGATTTCATTTGTTTGCTGACATGTTTTGCTATTATGTAGGTACATTCATATGCTGTCACGTGATTTGATTTAAAAAAAGACGCCGAAACATAGATTGTGCGGCTGATATTTTCACAATTGAAATGTTGATGTAACACCTATTTGAAATGCATTTAAATTAAATTAAAATCGGTATCGTCTATTATAATGAATGATTGGTAGGGTATAGTGGGAACTTAACCAAATGAATAATTAATTTTGGAATTTTGAAATAATTTTTAACAATAGCCAGATAAATTCACTGTATGGTGTTTTAATCAATAATTAATTTACGAATTTCACACCCGCAAATGAGATTGATAATTTTTTCTTTCTTTAAAATTCTATTTTGAAATCAACTCATGAAAATATGAATACAAATATCAACGAAGATTGTAGCCTACAATCTTTATGAAACATTGCAAATTCGTAAATTTAGCATTTGTTTTATTTAAGTCGAAGTTTCCACTACACTACCAATCATACATTTAAATTTTTTGTCTAATCCAGAGATTCCCAGCCTATGTGTCGCTGAAATATTGGAAACGCGTCGAGAAACCTACTAAGATAATAAATAAAAGTATAGTTTATTATGTCACCGGCCGAATAATACAATATACCACAAATTCGTGTTCCAAATACAGAAATTTTATATACTATATCAGACAATATTTGCACAGTTCAGTTTATGTACATCAACATTCCAAATCTTTTTTACAAACATTTCGAGTTTATTTTCAAGGCGAGATATTGCTTGTATTTGTATATATTAAATTATTTTTTTTCTCACAGCAATCTTCATACTTCGGGCATTTAAAAATTAATATAATACGAATTTGAATAAAACATAGCAGGTATGTGTTTGAAAAGAAAACGAATAAAAATATATAAATTTCAAGCCTTTGAAAGGAACGTGTGAAGAATTTCATTATTCAATAAAAAGTCCATAGAAGTTATAACCTATAGGTACTTATATTATAAAGAGGTAAAGATTGTAAGTTTGAATGTAGGAGGTAATCTCCGAAACTATTCTTCCGCAAATACACTGTAATATAGTGGAGTCGAATGCTCCACTACAGTTGCCGCTGCCAAATGAAGCGCAGCTCCGCGAGGCAAAATTTCAATACAGTGGAACCGAAAGCTCCGCTGCGGTTGTATAAGTCATTATTTCAACTCAATCGCGTGCTAAGCCGCGGGTAGCGGCTATTCTGTTATAAGTTCGCAGCAGCATACATGTCTTTCTTTAATAGACAATCTACAAATCCGGGCGAAGCCGGACCGGAGCGCTATTTACAATATATAATATATTGTTTGTCATTGGCTCAAATTAAGCACCATGTAAATATTTTTACCATTTTATTTTTCAGTTAATTATAAGAATATTCTGAATATATATATTCATTCCATTATCAAAATAGTTCTTCTTTTAAAACGGTAGGGTAAAATCGATTCATGAAATTGAAAGTGTAACGAAACTTCGAATGTACGTACCTATACTAGGGTTTGACGGTTTTTCAAACCCGGTTTTAAAAAACTGGTTTTTAAAATAATTTTGTCACATCCGAAAACCAGTTTTTAAATTAAAAAAATCGGTTTAAAAGAATGCTAATTATATCCATGAAAAAATCAATCAATCAAGCAAGTTTCTTGAAGACCCTGAAAAAAAACTTACAAATCCAAAGAACCTGAAAGCTGAATTTTCATTATTTGAGGCAACGAATAAAAGAACCAAAAATAAGATTTGTTATTTGATGCCCTGAAAACTATAAAACCAAGCTCAGTAGCTAGTGAATGAGCATTTTTAATTTCAGGCAATATTGTGTCCAAAATAAGAACTAGACTTAGCCACCGTTCAGTGGATATTTCATGTTTTTTAATATCCTATTTACTTAGGAGAAATTAAAATTAGTGAAATAATTAATATAAATATTATTTGAAATGTTCCTTTGAGTTTTCGAATTCTGTGTAAGTAATGTATAATCCTTATTTTTTTTATATATTTTGACTTTGATATTGATTTCGTTTTTTTGTTTTTCCTATTCTATTTTTTTTTGACAATTCGAAAACCGGCTTTTTGGAAATCTGTAATTCGAAAATCGGTTTTTCAAAAAGTCATTTTTTGTATAAACCCTAACCTATACCGTATACTGTAAAAACTGGCTTTGCAGCATTACGCTATGGTGGTGGAGAAGTAAAGCGGTTGCCTCGTGCGCAAGAGATCGTAGATTCGATTCTGGCGGTCTCCCGAGTATAAAAACATGTTTTTGGAAAAAATCTATTCATCTGTTTGTTTCTCTGCTTGCTAGTCTGTAAACACGATACAGGTCAAACGGTCGATCGGCTCAACCCAAATTTTATTTAAGATATTTGACATGTAAATGTTTTTAGAAAAAATCGGTGCATGCGCAGAATAGACGTGCTGTAACATTATTTCTTCTATTATAATGGTATACTAATCATAACTATTTATTATTCTATTTATTTTTTCAAGGTATCATAAAATATATCTGTTTGTGCAATAGTGAATGTTTGCGCGTTCGCGCAACAAGTTTACTTCTGAAGTATGTAGTGTAAAATCCTCAATCTCTTTTTAGTGTATTTGCCATATGGCAACATACACTATTGGCGTCGGTCGGATGGCGGGACCTAGAGGTCTGACCAAAATTTCTCGACGTTTCATAACCTCCTAAACACTTTGGCACCATGTTTATATATATATGTATGTATATATATATATATATATATATATATATATATATATATATATATATATATATATATATATTTATTTATATACGTATATATTTATGTGTGCGGGCAATAACTTTCGAAAGAGTTAACTGATTTTAACGAAATTTGGTCCACGTGTTTAAATCCATCACCGCAAGAAGCCTATTTAAAATGGGCGCAATCGGGCTATTTTAAGGCTAGTTTTTAGGGGTTGAAAAAAGTTTTTGGGCCCCAAAATACCGAAAAAATTATCAGAATCGTTTCAAAATTGATATTTAATCATTTAGTAGTAATTAAAAAGTGTCCCTAAAATTTCAATAAAATCGGTCCAACAGGACCGGACTTACAAATTTTTTGAAAACACTAATTTGTAGATAGTGACTTATTTATTGAAGGGTGTATTTAATTCGGTGTAGACGTTAGATTGATAATAATATTGCAGTTAAGAAAAAAAATGTTTTTTTAAGGGGTGTATTAAGGAGTCAAATTTTTTATTTTGCCCAAAAACCAACTTAAGTTCGCGTAATAAAGCCACACTGCCTGTATAAGCAAATACACTATATTGTCGACAGGGTTTTGGCACTGCGACCCGGGTTTTTTATGTTGGCATTACGTGGTAATTTTGTGTTAATCATTATTTTTACTTGAGAATAATCAATGAGTGTTTACTAAGCAAAACGCGGTCTGAATTAACTCGATTGAGCCTGAACCGGCATGAGAAATGAATATCTCAATAAAATTATCATTTTCCTTTGAAAACATTTTCAATTTTGTTTTCACCTTAGCTGCAAAGGAAATTCCTTTGTAATTTATAACACAATTATAAGTTGCAACAAAAAATGCTATAAGGAGAAAATATTATCACAGAACAGAACTATTGTAACAAGAATGTACATAAATTTATAACGTTTGCAGTAACAATTTTCTACAAAAGCAACACAACTTTAGTAAGTTGCTGTATTATTTATTGTACTGAAAACTTTGTAATGAGACTGTGCAAGTCTGCTTGTTTTATTGGAAGTTGGTACGCGATGCAATGTCTTACGGAATGATAAAAAAAATTCTTTTCAGGTCTTGTGTTTTTTAGAGTTTCGTACCTCAAAAGGTAAAAACGAAACCCTTACAGGATCACTTGTGCGTTTGTCCGTCCTATCGTATTGTTTTCGCCAATTTGCTCCAAACTACTGGACCGATTGAGTTGAAATTTGGTACACATATGTAAGTTGGTGATCACAAGATGGACATGTAACGTAAATAAATGAATTGTGAACATGGGGGTCATTTTTGGGGAAAAAATTAGGAAATTAAAAAAGAAAGTCTGGCAAACTGTACCGTGTGACATATCAAATGAAAGAGCTTGTCGTAAGGGTCTCAAATATATTTTTTTTGTAATTTTAAAATAAATAGTTTAATTATTTAAGAAAATAGATGAACTTCTGATCGATCACCCCCCCCCTTATCAACGAAACTACCGGGCCTAAAATTTTGAAAAACATAGGGAATGTCGGGTTTCACCCATAGCTTACAGGAAAACCTAAACGAAAATCTTAAGTCTTAAAGTACTCACGGAAAACGGAATAGTACGAAACCCTAATCTTGCGAGTTCGACTCGCACTTGACCAGTTTTTTCTTATTAAGCAGGGTTAAGTCGAGGATGGTAAGTAATTCAAAAATTAAAATCTCTCCATTGTTAAATCGTGCCGCTAACCTAAAGAGTTGGGAAAAATCGTTGAAAGCATTAATCATGTTATGAATATTTCTGTTTGTATAATCAAGTGGTATAAAATGTACCACAGGTAAGCTTGGGTATAGGTAGTATGTATACAAAGTTTCGTCGGTCCAGTCGTCCACAAAAAACGCTGGTACAATCTAGTAAACAGACAGAAAAAAACTTTAGAAAAACGTTTTCCTGTCCATGAAAAAAATCGCAATAAATAAAGTAAGCTTCTGCTTCTGTGTATTTTATTTTAGTATCGATTAGAATGAATTAAAATTTATAAGAATGCGTTTTTCTATATCTTGTGAAAAGGTGTGATATCATCTTAGAAAATAACTGTAAATACAGCAGGTATGTAAATACATTTATTTATTGTACCGTAAAAGAGGCAAAGATATTTTCATAATACACAAGGTAGAAATTATTTACGTAGCAGAAGGTATTCCAACAACCCTTTAAATTCAGTCTTCTGTAACTTTATTATTATCTATACTTACTATTTATTTTAAGTTTGAAAAATACAGACGATTAGAAACTATCACTGATCAAAGTAAAAACAACATTAACTGATCAGCGAATCATTTTTATCAATCATTTCGACATGTCATTGCATGTCAGAGAGCTTCACACCGTGAATTGCGTCGTCGAGACGTTTCAGATAATGCGATAGAACGAAGCTCTATTTTTTAAATTTGATGATGCACTGAGTCAATAGAAAATGGAAATTTGAGACCAATGGTAGACGGTCTACCATTAGTCTCAAATGACATTAAAATATTCAATTTTATAAGATTGCCTACTATAAGCGATAGATATTTTTTTATTGGCAAAAATACAAAAAAAATATTAATTTTTATCTCAAATTAATTATCAATACTTTTTATTATGCAATGTGAAACAGTTATAGATGTATAAACAGTTATAGAAAATCAAAAAACACTTCAATTGCTTTTACTTCTCCCCTAGTATAATAGTTATCCCACGCATAACCCTGACTCGCAAACTAACTAAAGTTCAACAAACAAAACACCATCTAAACCAAATATTTCATCTGGAGTCTACTTGTTTCTGTCAAATAAGTGAGAAGTATTCTCAAAATAATGTCAGTTAAATTCAACAGCCGGAAATGAAATGCCCAGGACTGCAAGGAATTGTGTGTAAATTATCGAGCACGGCGCATTTAACAACCCTTTTAAACGTAGCGTTAAAAATGGCGTTAACTGGACAATATGTGCGGCAATACGGAACAATAGTGAACATTGTTCTTTAAATAATGTATATTGTGGAACCGACACGAGAGCGGCAAACGCGTACATGCTGTACATTACAGACATTTATGTCGGGGACTCCCAAATTGTTTTCACTACGGAACACGGTTTGAGATAAAAACCCGCGGCATAATTGATGTCAGCTATTGTAGAAAAAAAAACAACAACTTTGGCGCAATGTTAAATTCTCTGACTTAAAGGTTTGACTGTTTACTTTTTCACGACAGTATAATAATCAAATCTGTTTACTGATTTATGAATGGATAAAATTATACAGTTCGATCGGCGAGGGTCGAACTATATGAACGTCCTGTGGCAAACTATCAGACACACGGCAGTTTGGCGGCCAAGCTCGGCAACTGCAAGCGTATATTTACCTGTATCATTCCATATTACTTTCAACTCCCCTATTTTGCTTATCTATTGAGGTCCCAAAGTTAAATTTAATAGTTTCTGAGATTTTGACGTCCACACATTGCTATTATTAATAGTCATTCACCATAAAATAGAATAAAGTTTACTTTACTACATATTATTCGCATTAGACGCGTTGTGACATTTACTCCGTATGTCAATTTTATGAACTAGTGATTAGACTTGTCATAGACGTGGGGCTCGAGAGCAACAACGTAATTTTAAAAATTAAGTATATAATTTTTTATATATATATGATAAAGAAACAGAACATAATAGCAAATAAAATAACAAACAAATATACTATAATACGGTGAAACTGAAGGCTCTACTACTGTTATATTAAATATTGTTTTATCTCAATCGAGTACGGAGCCGTGGGTAGCGGCTAGTGTGTCTATATATGTAGAATGTAACTTTACAAAAAGTATTGATATTCCAACAAAAATATAAATGAGAAAAAAGGGGCCAAGCTCGGTATCTAGAAAGAACAGGTTCGCCGAAAAAAGAATTGAGATCTAAATAAATGCCACGCTCTTACTTGACAAATCTCCATGTTTTATATCATAAACAAATGACTAGTATCGAAAAACCTGACAAGTAAAAGCTTGACATCCATTTAGATCTCAATTCTTTTTTAGACAAAACTGTTTTTTCTAGGTGCCAAGTTTGGCCCCTTTTTCCACATTTATGTTACTGTTGACATCTAGTTTACATATTATTTTATTATACAGTTCGGTAGAAGATGCTTGTTCACAATAAGTTTTTTTAACTTGTTAGAAAATTTCGCGACACAATATTTGATCACACTTTTTACGATGACACACTTGTTAAAATGCCCTGATTTATATAAATACTTGAAGCGCGGTCTGCATGTCGTACAACAGACTGACTGTACCATTAATGAGGTGTAAGTACACCAGAAAGATAGACAGAACTGAGTTTAACATTCTTAAAAGGTTCTGTTCACGGATGGTGGAAGCGAAAGTGTTTAGTACAGAGTGTTTGGAAATTAGAACGATGCAATTTTGGCAGATGCAGATTCCTTGAGAAATTAAAAAAAAGGGTACGTAAAAATACCTCTTAAAATGGACCGTTAAAAAATGACAGTCATTTAAAAAAATGGCTGAAGGTAAGTTTTTAATATTATTGCCCCAAAAAATATTTTTAATAAACTTTTCAACTATATTTAATACCTAATACAATCAATCAATTCCCAATAATAATAATTATCACGCGGAATTGATTAATTATTCCCCAACTTGTGTAAAGATGATGGGAATGGCGAGTATACCGAAAGGATAATATGGTGGAAGGACGGGTATAGCGTCCGCTAATATGGTGGAAGAACGCGTACACAATCTGCTAATATGGCGGAAGAACGGGTACCTTTGAGTTAAAACATATTCACGAAATGCAAATGTATACGAATTTTATTTAAGGTAGTACCCTCGCCAAACCCGTTTTCTTAGGATTTGTTTGAAATTTAGCCAGAATAATGTTTATGTAATTCTGCATCGATTGGCGCAGAATGAAATTTTTGAGGCTCTTATACATTACGGTATACGGGATATCGAAAAATTTACCGACAAATATTTTTGTATCTCAGAAACTTTTCTTAGGATGTTTTTAAAAAACTAAAGTAACGTTAACTAACAATCAAACAATTTTTTAAAAGTAGTCTCATTAACAGTTACAACACAGTTTCAGAGATATTTAATAAATAATAATGGAAAATTTACCAAACTTCAGCAGAGGAAAGGTTATACGATAAACGATCTGGCAACAACTCATACTATCTAACCCGTCAAACAAGTTATAAAGTGAGCATGCATACATACACTGTACAAAATGTCTAGTACTGAGTATAAAAATTATATTCAAAAATCTTCTTGTATGTTATTTTACATTTAAATATGTATTATTTTACACAAATATTACATTAACATATGTAAAATTGTAAGGTATGGGTTAGGGAAATTTACGCATATTTTTTGAAAAATTACATTTTTTTGTTTAAAATATTACATTTTTGTATTTAATATGGACAACACAACTACTTATATGTAAATTTACAGGAAAACGTGTAGCATTCCATATAGTGTGTACGATTACCAGAATAATCGCTGACATTATATGGACCAGCGGATTATGCATGTAATCGACCTCAATTTTTACAGTGTACTATAAAATATTTTAACGCTCCGACAGTGTTGCCAGATTTCTGGCTCGGGATTGGCTAAAATTAGTACAGAATCTGCAAAAATTATTGGGCTTATTAATAACAACTCTCAACTACATGTACTGCATAAACCAGCATAAACTTTTTACTACGACTGTCGCGAGGGTACTACCTTAATAAAATTTCCTGCGAATAGCAGGTACCTAACTAATTTATAGAATTAGTTATATATCTACTATTAGCGGTTTCATAAAATATCATTTCTCATTGCGCGTTATAAAAAGTTCTAGTAACATGACAATTTGGTTTATAAATACTTACAATGTTTTATGCTCTACGGGGAGATACAAGATTCTTAGCCCACGTGATCGTAGCCATGTATGTTTATAGCACTTTTTTTGTTGTCTTTCTCTTTGAAGACCGGTTTATAGCTGCGAGCGTCATTTCTACACTTTTGTAAAGCTGTCTACCATAGAATAAACGTCGCACATGAATGGACAAGAGTTGTGACTGAAAGATGTAGACAGTTTCTTAAAAAGAAATAAGAGTTCTTCGTTGATTGTGTTTATTCCACTCTAAGTAAAATAAATTTGTTTCATTAATTATCATATCCATAAATTCAGAAAATGAGTTTGAAAATTTATTTTAATAATACAATAGCAGGTGTTGTATTGAAACTTGGAAAAAATGTAATAATTTTGAAAGAGAAAGAAGACAGAAATGAGCAGTAGAGCTCAAAAATTACATAAAAGAAACAATTTTAGAACATAACATTCACAATTTCTTTTTTAGAATCATTACCTTTAAAAAAATTGAGTTGTGTTTTGAAAAAAAAATATTTTAGATTTTTTACAGACGTTATAACTTTTCATGAAATTTATTTCATATGATAAAATACGACGCCTATATTTATATTAACGTAAAAACTACTACGGGATAGAAGGCTAATTTAAAAACAGTATTTATTCGCAAAACATCTTTAATGATCAACGTTTTGGCAAATGTATGTTTTCCTCAGGACCTTGAAAATTAGCCTTATATCCTGACTAGTTTTTAAATTTATTTTCATGGTATTTTTTAGAAATTAATTGCGTGTTATTTTACGTAGTAATCTATTATTTTATGATAGCGCCACAACAACGTAAAAGAAGACTTCAGAAGAACGTTAAAATGCAACGGGAGAGTGGTCTTTTATTATACGAGACTCACCACAACCCCGACACATTAAACCAACGCCCTTAACTTATATATTGACTGTAGTCATCATCGCTGTGCAAGAATGAAAGATTTCATTAACAGTTTTATCTTCGCCAAAAGTTTTACCCAACTTTACAAAAAGTATCAAACTTTTCTTGTTAATTCTTAAATGCTTAATTTTCATAGATCTTACATTTTCATGACAAATTTCGTTGTATGTATTTATACTATATACTAATATAGCATACTGTAAAGTAACTTTGACAATTTTGTGGTTTTATTTACAAAGAAAAATACAAATTACATTAACACACTTTAATTTATAACATAAGATTTGTTTTTCTTTTGGAAATATCTTTGACTTTATAAAATACGCAGTACCTATATTTATCGGTAGAAAAACATTAAAAAGACGTTTTTTCAAAATAACAGATAAAGCAAGTATAATTATAGGCACCTTAGTTATTACAAATTTTAGATAAATATAGAGATATTAATAGATATAAATAGTATGCTGCAAGTTCCATACATGTCGTTTTTGTGTAACACTCGAACAGAAATGTGTAGAAAATTACCATTAAATATGCGTTGTGTTACGAGAATTATACACATTTTTTTTAATAATGACTACATACAACATCTGTACAGACATACTTGGATTGTAAGAACCTTCAAATTTGAATTTAAGTTTCTGATTTTTTTTTTGATCTAAAAACCGTATACAGTTCGTTCTCCTGTAATTTTTTTAACTCTGTTAGTTTCAAACTAGATAGTCAGATTAATGGATTTATTTATTACAAACCCTTAATTCCAGAACCTTATTTCAAAAGTAATAAAGTTATTGGATATTCAGTTTATAACCAAAAATAAGAAATTAAATTACTGCTAGGCATAGACCGTCTTTATGTGCGGTGGCTTTAAAAATAGCCATTCCGGTGATTGTTAAAATATAAATTATTGCATTGAAAGATAAGAGAAGGGCTGCGGAGAGCAATTTAAAAAAAATATCAGAACAGAACAAATCAATAGGATTATAGTGGAAATTAAAATGGAAAAAAGACTACATCAAACCAAACTGTTTGAAAGATTATACTCTGGCTAATTGTCACTTATGCTTTTAAAACTAAATTGATATTCTTCTATAAGACGTGACGATAAGAGCTCGCTTCAACAAGGGTGTGCTGTGGATACAGAAGTATAAACTGGGCGTAACTCAGTCCATCAAGTCGTTTTTAAAGCTCTATTCCGTGTATCCGGAGCTCTGTCGATTAACATTTTCCTTTTTTGTTACCATTGTTACTTGATGAAAATGAAAATATATTTCATTTTCTTTTTTTACATTTTCTACCGCACCCTAACTGCGTAATGTGAGAGTGATGCTTTAAATCCACATTTCATTAATGCTTGGAAAAACTATTACAAGCTGTTGGAATATATTTTACTTTTATTCTCGAAATCATAGACGTACGAAGAGCTTTATTGCTGGCACTATATTGTGTTTGTTCAAGCCCGCCACGAAAAAATTGTTTGCTGATTATTAACTGGCTACAAAAGATCGATTATTAAAAGGCTACAAAATCAGAAGGAATATTCCCAACGCTATATATTTTCAAAAATAGCAAGAGAACGAGTTTTATCAACTTCTATCACTTAATTTCGTAAGGTAATTTAAATTTAAATTTGAAAATAGTATTGTGAACAAAGCTGCACTTCAATTTATTTTCGAATAAAAAACCAATAAATGTTTTCCCACTTTTTTTGACAAGGTAACTCAATAATAAAAATAAATATAATAAATAATAATGCGTTTAACGTCCGTTTGTCGACTTTTATGTCATAACAGACGCCATTCGCACCATTACTATTTTCCATTTTACCACTTCTCGTTATTTTTTACATTTCTTAAACTTCAACTTAACTAATAGCAATGGGCGAATGAAGGAATTACAAGAAAATTAGGATAGGATAGGTAATTTTTGAACTGGGAGTTTGATAGGTAATCGGCCATGGCCTTGAATAAGGAACCATCTTGATATTTATCTGGAATTAATTGAGGGAAACCATGGAAAACCTCAATCAAAATGGCCGCTACAGGAATTATCGTTTCTCGGCAAAAGTCAGTAGGAAAAAGTTCCAGCTACATCTGCCCCCGCCGGGATTCGAACCCGTACCTCCCGAATGCGAGTCTAGTGCTGTCCCATATAAAGCCATAAATTCGTCATTCAATGCTATTTATTATGATCTATTGCCGGATAATTATTCAAATAAGTATTGAACGTTCAACGTTGGTATTAAAAAATTACGCATAGTAAGCCAATTAAGGGTAGCAGGAGACGCTTATATCCGATTTTATTATAATGGTAACAGTTATACAATTAATACCGACAGGTTTTGTACAGTCTGTAAAGGTAACTCAATAAACCATTACAGAAATTCAATTGAAAATTGTATTAAAAAATAATCCAACTATTGTTATTTCACGGATTTTTTTTAATTCATAATAATTTATCTTTTATATTTTTATGTGCGCTTATTCGGATAAAGAAAGATATTCGTTAAAATTGAAAGTCGCCATATATTTTAAATACGTAGTGCCTAGCGTAAATATTTTTAAAAATATCCGAAAGAATTCTGGATCACTCTGTAAAACACCTTTATTTTCATTAGGTAGGTATATAGACAAATGGAAAGCTACATTGTGGTAGATGTTATTAAAAACGCGGTGAAAAATGCAAAAGTTTTCTTTAATATATTTTTACTTGCTTTAATTATAAAACTTCCATTTAAATTATATCCTCCATTGTCTCCATCTCCTAGCTTTATTGATTTGAATAAACAAACTTTTCAAATGATGTAATGGAAAACGCCTGTACATTTTCAACAGGAGTACAAAACAGGCATAGCAAATGAATAACAAAAAAATTCTGCGGAAATTTTATATAATAATATCTATAGATATTATTTTTTTGTAATGGAATTTGAATGATTTCGTTTTAACAATTTATTAGATATAACAATCCATGTTATATAAATTATAGAGTTTTCAAAAATGCTAAGCATTTTAACAAGTAATTAAAAACAAACACTTGAAAATTCTACAAATAATTCTTTATTTCTCGACGATCGTTTCGGACAATAAGTTCATCCTCAGGAGTACAAAATCAACTCCTGAGGATGGACTTATTGTCCGAAACGATCGTCGAGAAATAAAAAATTATTTGTAGAATTTTCAAGTGTTTTTTAATTACTTGTTATTATTAATCATGTTCTACCACGTGCCGAGTGAAAAATCAGTGCAAATTATGCTAAGCATTTTGATATCATGAGTAATTGAAATATATGTTAATTACATTTCTTAAAAGCTATATAAAAAAAGTTTAATGAATTTTTAAATAAATAAATAATTTGAAAATACCGTGTATGACTTAAATTACAACGAGTTATAGGAAAAACCAAATCTACTTGCACACCAAATAACCTAGTTACCTAGTAACAAATTGTTGTAATACAGATATTTTTCATTTATCTTATCTAAATTACTAGCGAACCGGTCCGGCTTCGCACGGATAGGACTAATTATCTATTTATTTATAGCCATAAAAGATGAGAATCATTATCATAAAATTGTCAACGTGTATTGAATTTGCGCGAATTCAATCGCTTTTAATAAATTGTGAATGTTCAAAAATCGAAAAAAAATCAGAATTGCTAAAAAACAAAAAAAATATGTTATCCGATCGCTATCGAAATTCACAGAATCACCCGCTGGACTAATCTGAAGATTGTCTGAAAGTTTCATTAAATCGGATCAGCCGTTTTGGAGTCCATAGATAACATACATACATACATCGCCTTTTAGATATACACACAGATGAAATTTGTATTATATATAAAAAAAACCCGGGTCGCAGTGCCAGAACCCTGCCGACAATATAATGTATTTGCTAATACAGGCCTTGTGGCTATATTATGTGAACTTAAGGTGATTGTTGGGCAAAATAAAAAAATTAACTCCTTAATACACCCCTTAAAATTACATTCTTTTCTTAATTGCATTATTAGTGTCGATCGAACGTCCCCACCAAAATTAAAAACACCTCTCAGTAAATAACTCACTATCTGCAAACTAGTGTTTTCAGAAAATTTGTAAATCCAGTCCTCTCGGGCCGATTTTATTAAAATTTTAGGAACGCTTTTTAATTGCTATTAAAGGGTTAAATTTGAATTTTAAAACGATTCTGAGAATTTTTTAGGTATTTTTGGGCCCAAAAACTTTTTTAAACCCCTAAAAACCACCCTTAAAATAACCCGATTGGGCCCATTTTAAATAGGCTTCGTGCGGTGATAGATTCCAACAAGTGTGCCAAATTTCATTAAAATGATTAACTCCTCCGAAAGTTATTGCCCGCACACATATTTACCTCCATATATATATATATATATATATATATATATATATATATATATATATATATATATATATATATATATATGTATATATATACATATATATACTTATAAACATTTTCAAAAATGGTGCCAATGTGTTCAGGAGGCTATGAAACGTCGAGAAATTTTGGTCCGACCCCTAGGTCCCGCCATCCGACCGACACCAATAGTGTATGTTGCCATATGGCAAATACACTAACAAAAGTCTGTATTACAATGAAATAGTTGCGAGGTAACTAAGTTACTTAGTGTGCACGTAGTTTTGGTTTTTGCAGTATGTTCAACCAACGATCGGTCCCACTTGAACTCGACCGGTCGGCATTCGGCTCTTTGTTTGTCTATGTGTCATGTGGTTCTGAGATTAGGGTCAAATGTATGCGCTAATTTTAACGAATTTGAGAGTGAGCAAAATTCTGCACTGAAAGACATAATGAATTATGAGTTGTGGTTCATTTAATATTTCATAAATTTAAATTATTCTGAGAAAACAATCAAACAGCATTGTGTAACTTTACAGTGTGTATTGGAACTGACTTTTAAATAAGTTATTAGTCGGTTAAAAATGTATTGCATTAAATTTTTTTTCGAGTCATATTGTGATAATCAAAAATATAGATTGTTGATTTGTGTTACATATCGATTGATAGGTCAATTATACTCCGATACACTAAAATTCCTTAGATTGTATTGAGAGAACACGATCCACTTCTCACAAGTCACAGAACTACTAATTGTTGGAACAATTACATAGACGCTGATGACCTCAGATGTTGAGTGTTGAGATGTTGAGTCTATCAAACTGTAACAACTGAACGAATTTAAGCGTGAACAAAATTCTGCGCTGAAAGACAACGAATTATGAGCTGAAGTTCATCTAGATTTTCATAATTCTAAATAATTCTGAGAAAGCAATCAAACAGCATTAGAAAATGTGTAACTTTACAAAAAAACTTGTTACGTAAGGGAACTGTCTTTTGTCAGTTAAAAATGTATTGCATTAAATTTTTTTTCGAGGGAACGAAATCCACGTCTCACAGAACTACTAATTGTTGTAACAATTACATAGACGCTAATGACCTCAGATGTTGAGCGTCTATAATCAACAGTCTATCTATCTGTAACAACTGCAGTGTCTTTGATTTGTTGAAATAGAAACAGCAACGAATGTAGCATTTCATTATCACGTAAGCAAATTACGGAAGTCCTAAAATAACACGAGCCGACATTGATGTTTAGTTATTAATAGATGCAATCTTCAGAGACACTAGTGTTAGTAAGACTAAGGGATTTGGGTTATGGAATCGAAATGGAAGCAATCAATGTTTTACAACGGGAATAATTTATAAGTACCAATATCCTTGTATTATACACTGAGAAGGGCAGATGTGGAAGAGAATAGCAGCAGTGAAACGACGGGTTTTATCAAAGAGATCAAAATAGAAAAGAGACGACACAAATCTATAAAACATCCGTCCACTCCACAATGGCTAGTTCACAGTATCAATAAATCTCACAAAATTGGTAGTACGGATTTGAAACCTATGGCTATGTTTCCAATGAAAATTGCCACTTCGTTTATTTTTTGGTATATATCGGGAAATTGTCTCATATATCACTGTTTCCTCATTTGATATTTTTGACATTTAAACATTTTTACTAGAACCCAATGTCTGAGAAAGTGAACTAGTGAAATGTCGCGGAAGTGATGCGAAGCACAACTATGAGCAATATTCACTCTCCCTGACTATAGTTTTCTAAACTAAAAGTGAAAGGAGGCTAGTGGCCACTGAAATCAGCGCAATTACTTTTATAAACATTTTTTATTTCAAAAAAATGCCAAAAATTGCGTTTTTTGTGATTTTTTGACGAAAAAAAATCTCAAAACTTTTTCAAGCTTACCATCCTTATAGAAAATGTCACGTTGATTCCAATGAGCGCAAGCATGCGTCTGTATTTTTTCTGGTTTAGAAACTGTACGCGTTCAAAATTTTTCAAAAATAAAAATAAAGATTTGGTTCGTAGTTTCAAAAGTATATATGAAACAGTTCTATTTTGAAGATATTTTTTTCTCTAAAACCATTTCCTATCGATTTATCCTATTTCTTGTAACACAGGCGCTAAATAAACGCAGTTGGCGATCGCTTATAATCAATTATCCAGAGTAAATTTCCAAAACGGCAAGGTCTCCGAAAAAAAATATTTTAGAAGCAAAAGAAATAATATTGAATCTGCTTAAAAACCCATGACTGAGTTTTAGTTTCAAATATGAATAATTATGTTTATAATTTATAACTCGCTAACAGCTCATAAATTCTGGAAAATACTCTCTTTTTTAAGTATCTAGATTACAGCTGCGACATTCTCTATACAATTGTAAGCTCTTTGATATGGTGTACAAAACTATATAGACGCATAGCAAACGTTTACTGAGCTTAGTTTGATGGTTGTCTTTAGTAATGAGAAAGGAAAGACAGTGTGCTCAACAACTCTCAGATTCGTCTTTCTATCTAAACGAAAATCTTAACTCAGCCGACTTTCTATTTACTATAGGTATGTCTAAACTATTTCATTGCCACAAATTTGGGCAGCTATCCTTATTTATGCAAATACCATAGTCTTTCGCTTTCGTTGCAGAACCGTCGCCCATCCTTCCTGCAGCGCCTTGCTGTTTCCTCATTCATCAGAAGTTCCGACTCTCGCAGCTAGTATATTCGATCTCACTGTACATGTATATAATTTGGGTTTGACTCAGTCACTATGAAAGTGGAAGGTTCGGGGTTTAATCCCGACGGTGACACAGTTTGTATAGTTAAATTTCTCTAAGCAGTTCGTTACGTCAGATGATGAGTGTTCCTAACAATAACAGCAAAAGGATTTTAGTTAGTATTAATATGTAGATACTAAAAAACAATACCTATTCGATAATTATTTTATGATAAGAAAATAATGCATAGAGAATGTCCATTTAGTGAACGTTTTTGCCCCCAAAACAATCAAAATGATCTATGATTTGTATAACTTATAGACCCTGATGTTGATCATAATTTTATCAAAACACAGAATGTGTTAATAACATAGAATATATATTTTAAATGTAATGTTTTATACTTAGATCAGGCACTTCACGTTGTGAAAAACTTCTATTTATATCTCTTAATTTAGAAGTGGTACTTTTGGCGCTATTCTGTACGATCAGTGTAAGAATTTATTGTGCTATTATTTTCTGTTGCACTTTATCTTATGTGTTGTTAAATTTGTTAGGAAGTGACACTAAATTAACAGCACTGATTATACGGAATCGGACCATTAATTTACTAGTTAAGTTGATTGTTTGCGGTGATAATTTAAAGGACACAAATAAACCGTGGATATTTCGGATGTGTGTCAAACTGCAGGAAATATTATGTACACGTAAGTTGAGCACGTCTGATCCGCTAAAAAGAGAAAGATAGAGTAGCAGAACAGGATATTATATACATGTGTGTGGGTTAGACTGTCTGCGAATCCAATTCGAGACTCAACTGGCGGCGGTGGCGAGTGGAAACTCTCTCGAATACCACAAACCCTTCTAATTAAATTCTCATCCCTTCTAAACGCACACACTCGCGCGCGCACACTCTCATCCACGCACACTGCAGAGAAAGAGGTTTGCGAAATCTTAGAGAATATTTCGTTTTCAATCATATATACTTCGAAAAATAATCTTGCGAATAAATCACATAGTGCAGAATGTTGATTACAAGAAATATAAGATACTTTCAGATTATATTCTTAATACAAATTGAGTGTGAAATATTTCTGAACGTTGGTATTTATTGATTTGTTTGAATTTAGTACAGCTGTTGAGTGTATGATAAAACTTCTTTATTGGAATACAGCTAAATTATTTATTTTTTCCTCCAAAAATAATATATTATTTTTTTGGAAAATTGTCAAAATATACATTTGAAATAATTGGTAAATGCCTGACGTTTCGCTTATGTTATAGCATTTTCATAAGGTTTATACTTGGTATTTATTGGTATACTTGGTACTTATATTTTTTTCTTGGTTATATCATTGAAGTCAAAACATATAACTATCTCGCAGTCTATTTATTGGCTGCAAAGAAGAAACAATTTATGCCGCATCTTTTCATTGCAATGAACACTGAAAGTAATCAAACCTTTCACTTTGTCTTTACAAGAAATCTGACGTAAGTAGCATTTTCTTAAGACCACAGATTTGAAGACAAAATTACGATTTGATAAATATTTCAGTGTTTTCTTTTCATTGTCCAAAGAAGAATGAATTTAATTGTAACAATACCTTGTTTTAATATTTGACTACGCAACTCTTTTAATATATTCCTTATTTGACAATACGAATAGCTAATTGTAGTTAAACCAGTGACATTAAAAATGTTAAACAAACCATCTCAACGAGATCTTTGTTTTATTTAATTTGCATTTGAGCAGCGCTGGTCAATGATTACCTTAAACTAGGTACTTTGTTTTATTTTGAGTCACAATTTAGTACTTCTATTAATATTAAAAAAAAATCAAATATTAAAAAGAAATTAAGAAAAAATTCGTGAAATAATTTAAACTATGCATCGCGAAATAATTTTAATAAAATTTTACTTTTTTTGTCATTTCCATTAAAAACAGATATCGGTAATATACTGTTAGCGCTCATTTTGATTAATGTCTACAAACAAAACTGGAAAATATTCAAAAATCAACATTGCCTGCTTAAATGAAGTCATATTTTATAATAGTTTTATATAAATAATTTTTTGCACGACCCCCTGTAAAATATCTGCTTCTCATGCCTGTATATCGGTAATAAAATGGTCTATTTCGCACTAGTGCGTATAGTGAAACGATGGTTGATCACCTAAAAGAGTGGCGCTAGTGTTCAATATTAACTTAGCCGTTGTAGACAAAGTGAAGTATAGGCCAAAGACGAGTCAGTTACCCACTAACTGTCTTAATTGTGTCCTATTGTAAAGTTGATTCTAAACTAAAATTTTCAATGGCCTGTCAAAAATGTACACAATGAATTGTAAATATATAAAACATATATAAAAACGGCGATATTTGTCTTCCTAGCTGCTTATTAATGTTATTGTTTCTGAATTAAAAATCTTTCAGTGCTAGTGGTGAATAACACGAGATATTTGATTAATCCTTTCTTCTTGGATGTCACTTTTTTAATTTTTTTATTTACTCTTAATGTGCCTTAATAGCTTCTGTTTACACATTTTTCCGCACATTTTTTATAATACTTCGCGTTTACTCTTTATTTATTAATTTTCAGCTGGAAAATTGCAATTTTTCACTTAAAACTCTTCTACAATATTAAAACGAAAAAAAATTCTTTGATTATAAAATATGTGTCAATATAGACAGTTAACATGGAGACACAAAAATTTACTTGTTCAATATTGAATTCTCAACATTTTTTAAATTATGTGAAAATCAGCTATTTTAAAGGGAGTAGGTGAAAAGCATACAATATGTATGTCGTGCGTGATTATATGGCTCATGTGAATGTTAAAACTTTAACGTAATATCACATTCGTCGTAATATATGTAATCACGCACTAGAAACATAACTATTCTTAACGTGCATACAACTGAACAGCGATAATAATACTAGCTTTCACCCGCGGTTTCGTCCATACCAATGTACTTAGACCGATCTTTCGAATTAAAAAACAGCCGATTACCTATATACTTAAATACTTAAAATTTCGTACCAATTCAACAAACAAAATTTTCCATATAGGTAGATGTTACACAAACTGCAAATGATCCCCATATGTTATATATAATAATAATAATAATAATAATAATGCGTTTAACGTCCGTTTCTCGACTTTATGTCATAACAGACGCCATTCGCATCATTACCATTTTTTCATGGACCACTTCCCGTTATTTTCTACATTATTTACAACTTCAACTTTATGTAATAGCAATGGGCGAATGAAGGAATTATAGGAAATTAGGATAAGGTAGGTAATTTTTGAACTAGGAGTTTGATAGGTAATCGGCCATGGCCTCGAATAAGGAACCATCTCAATATCTATCTGGAATTAATTGAGGGAAATCATGGAAAAGCTCAATCAAGATGGCCGGTACAGGAATTACCGTTTCTCGGCGAGAGGCAGTAGGAAAACCATATGTTATATATTGGTTAGTACAACATGACCCACAGGTTGAAGAGCACTCGCTGCATCAGACTCAACACTGACCTATATCTATCTTGTTTGTGTACAGAAACTAAACTTGGTCTATTAGCACACACTGAGAGAGTTTTACCGCAACAGAACCTAAAACCTAACCTACACAAACATACCCAACAAACTGCTGTAATAGTTAAACATCGGTGACGGGAATCCCCCAAGTTTCAAAGGACATACGTTATGAAACATGTGCATAATGCGCCGTTCACTTTACTTGTGACCGGTTCAATACGAAAGCTAAAATACTCTACTTACGTCACAACCATATAGCAATAGTTACATGACTTAATCCCAACACCCACGTCATTCACACGTCGGTTATCCGGAGAATATGCAACAGCTAACTAGCTACTGACACTGAATCGTCAGCTAAATTGTAGCGTCTTTTTAAAACTTATAAATATGGGCTGCAAAAACATAAAACTGTCCACATTACATAGAGATGTAATCTCTATGTAATGTGGACAGTTTTATGTTTTTGCAGGGCGATCCTTTTAATGTATGAAAACAAAACATCCCATTTGGACTAGCTGGGGCGTAAATCCAGTATGATCCTTTATATTAATATTTAAAATACAACCAAAAAATACCTGGAACAAGTAAAATTGAAGTAAAATTCTGCAAAATCATAAAATACGAGTGCAAATTGCAAAATTAATATACTTCCAATTAATACACAAAATAAAATTACTCGTGTTACTATTTAATTATTTATTGGTGTATTTGCTATATCGCGCATGCACTATTGACGAGGGTCGGATGGCGAGACCTAGGGTCGGAGCAAAATTTCTCGCCGTTTTATAGCCTCCTGAACTTGGCCCCATTTTTGAAAATGTTTATATATGGATGTATGTAAGTATGTAGGTATGTATTTGGGATATGTATATACATGTGTGTGTGTATGTGTGTTTTATATGTGTATATTAGCACGTAACTCTCAACAGACTGAATTGATTCAAAATTGAAACTCTTTACTATCAACTAAAAAATGCTTCTAAAACAAGGCCGGACTTCCAAATTTTTTGAAAACATTTGTTAGCGGATAGAGAATTATACTTACTGAAGGCTGTATGCTATATATAATTTGAAGCAGATGATGAAATTGATAAAACAGTGATCAAATATTGAAATTAAGAAAAAATATTATTTTAAGGGGTGTATTTATTTTTCACATAACCTGCATTAGCAAATATACTATATTGTCGACAGAGTTTTGGTACTTCAACTCGAGTTTTTTAATTGTTACGCCGGGATGTATAATTTCTCTATTCTGTGTGAGTATGAATAAAAAAAACCCGGGTCGCAGGACAATATAGTGTATTTGCTAATACAGGTATTGTGGCTTTATTAAATGAAATTAAGTTTGTTTTTGGACAAAATAAAAAAAAATTGAACCCCTTAATACACCCCTTACAATAATAATTTTATTAGTTGAAATATTGTTATGAATCCAACATCTGCACCAAATTAAATACGACCTTCAGTAAGTACCTAAATTCGTATACGCAAACTAGTGTTTTCATAAAATTTGTAAGTCCGGTCCTGTCGGGCCGATTTGCTTATAATTTCAGGAGCACTTTTTAATTGCTACTAAAGGGTTAAATTTCAATTTTGAAACGATTCTGAGAATTTTTTCGGTATTTTTGGGCCCAAAAACTTTTTTCAACACCTAAAAACTACCCTTAAAATGACCCGATTGGGCCCATTTTAAATAGGCTTCGTGCGGTGATGGATTCCAATATGTATGCCAAATTTCGTTAAAATGAATTAACTCCTTCGAAAGTTATTGCCCGCACATATAAATATATATATATATATATATATACGTAATATACGTATATAAATATATATATATATATATATATATATATATATATATATATATATATATATACATATATATATAAACATTTTTAAAAATGGTGCCAAAGTGTTTAGGAGGTTATGAAACGTCGAGAAATTTTGGTCCGACCCCTAGGTCCCGCCATCCGACCAACGCCAATAGTGTATGTTGCCATATGGCAAATACACTAATAAAGAAACTTACTCGAGACTTTGCTGCCATATTCGCCCGAACGTAAATCGACAAAAATACCCGATATTTTGACAACATTTCAAATTTCAAAATCGGTTTTTAACAAATAAATAAATAAAAAAATAAAGAGAAAGAAAATATTTTCCTCTCTAGGATATAATACAAAGTAGCGGAAAATCGTAAAGAATTAAATTACATCGGTCCCAACTCCCACTATGAAATTTTAAAATACTCGATCATAACATTAACTTGGTGGCACTGTAGCACACGTTAATTAGTGCTAGGACTTTAAAACATACAATTGCCTGCGTTGCAGCATAGTTGACAACATATTAAATCATCAGTAATTCAATTCGGAGTACAGCGTGTTGTTGAGCAAGTCGATCTAATCAATATTATATCACATTCTCATTGATCTCGTCGTCCCATTTGCCCCACTACATCTCTACACAACTATTTCATTACGTAATTTGATATTACTTTGCTATTGATTTTACTCTTAATACCTGTATCCGCGGGTTACTAACTATCAACTATCTTCTGAAACTAATCTCAAGTGTTAGGATAACTATTCAGTTATTTATCTACACTATTCTATAAAAGTCTTCTTATATGTGTGTATATTTAACTATTTGTCGAATTTTTTTAAAATGTTTCTTATGATCCCAGAAATGTTTTATTTCACTATTTTATCGCTAAGTTAAAGAATTTAGTTTTTTTTTGGCATATTTCTGTACAAATAATAAAATAGTAACGTGGTGTAGTATTGTAGCGCGCCTCCAATTGTTACGCCACTGAAAATGACAGAGTCTTCTCGAAAATAGACATAAATCTCTGGAATTATTCAGAATGGAATGTACACGCCTATAAATACAGCGCGTGTGGGGCGCGACGAGCATTCAGTCAGGAAAAGTGAGTGCGTCAAGGTCAGTTGCTACAGTGAAGTGAATTCAGTGCATAGTCCGTCAGTTGCTTGCTTGCTACAGTGAGAGATGCGTCACAGTTACATAAATAGTAGTGCGGTAGTACATAAATTTCAGTTCGTGTATTGTGTACATAGTCTTTGTTGTCTTATTATTTATCAGAATCCGTTAGTTTATTTCATTATTAGAGAATTACGTTTAGTTCATTTCATTGTTAGTTTCTTTTTGTCATTGCTATTATAGAAATATTTTTTAGTTTGTTTGTTTTTTATTTATTTCGTTTGTTGAAAATAAATCAGTTTTAAACCACCACACAGAACAGTTTTGTTACAGTATGTTCCCAGTAGACATCTCTCACTCTCTTTCAGTCATCTCCTCTTCTCCCGGGACTGTGTTCTACGATTATAAACCATGAATCAGCAGCCAGCGCAATTGCGAATCATTCAAAAATCGACTTCTGCTTTCGCATAAGAGATGTGTTTCAGTATGCTAACAGGAGGCTGTTAATCCCGAACAACGCCGGGTAAATACGGCTATATTCTACAAAAATCTAGATTTAATCTACAAATGTCCAAGATTTAGTATCTATAATTAACCAAATCGAGTTTTTCTAAACGCTAAAGTCCCCCCCCCCCCTTAACAATTGAATAGATTGGATTGATCTTTGACGAATAACAATATATTTTCCTATATTCTTTGGATAGATAAATGTACTAACAAAAAATCCTGTCTCATTTTTAATAAGGGAGCACGTAAAATCCGTTATTAAAAATGAAAGTTTTCATTTAATTTCCACTTAAAATGCTCATAAACATAATGTAAATTAACGAACTGTTAATAAACGCAATGTGAAATTTAATGAAATTAATTTACAATAAGAAAAAATGCTAATCTAGCAAATGTGTATCTATAATAGAAGGGAATAACAGTGTTAAAAAATTATGATACAAAAAAACTTTGTTTTGTAAAATGAAATGTATAAAAAACCAGCTTCATTTAATTTTCCATATATAAAACATTACGTAATAATTTTCCTTCGGTGCAGGTAGCGTGTTAGTTTTTCCTCTGAAGTTGCAGCAAGAAAAACTGCCGGTTGTAAACCTTTGAAATTTACAGCAATATAGAGTTTAGTCACATAAATTGTGCTAGTCTTAATAAAGTCGTCGCTTAGTACAATCTACTTTGAAAGAAGACTGTGCGTTGAAAGTTGTACCAGAAACAGACCAATACTGCGATGATACAATAATTTTCATTATATAATTATATAACTTTGCAGAATTGCACTTATACTATTTGAAAATAAAGTCAAAAAACTTTGTCGGCCATAATTTTATTATTAAAATTTTCTATATACTGCGTACTTTAATAGAAAGCCCATAAACTGTTCTATCTATAATTTTGAATTAATCCTGGTAATATGAAACCAAAAATTATAGATTCATTTGTGGAAAATTATTTACCTTGAAATACTAATGATCTCCATAAAAAACTGTCATGCTAGTAATTAGAATGGCAGTTTTTCAAATTTATCTACAGATCAAAGTCTAGTTGTCTTTGATCTGTAAAAAAATTTGATCATAGTAAGCAAGACAACTGTTTTAATGTTTATGTAAAATTTGGTATTGAGATAGACTGAAGACATTGTCAGATTCTTTCAAGGAAAACGCGTATGAAGAATGTGTATCTTCTCTGTTTTTGTTAGTTCTCTCTACGGTCCGTGAATAGATTTGCTCGCAGCAAGCAACACAACTTTTTATTTTCGTGCATGATTTAGCACCAAGACTGGCTGAAGACGGTGCAAGAGGCAGAAGAAAACAGATTTCTGTTCTCGTGTTGTGTTTGCTTCATTTACTCCAGAGCTGTGATGCTTTATAGCGATGTATACAGGCAATGAATTTTATATAAAGTTCAATTATTTTTCATAAGTAATACCAACCTAGTGGAAAAAAAAACTTCAAATACTGAAAACAGGAAAGAGTGCGATGAAAGCAGAATTAAAGTTTCAATACCAAATCAGTTCAAAACAGGATGTCGCGTTGAATAATATATCGATATCAAATTTTATTTTTTTTAATTTAGTTTTTTTAATGCATGTGTGTGCCAACAAACATTTTAAAAGTTTCGTTTTAGACGATCAATTCTAGTCGAATACCTAAATTATTATTGATAAGATTCCTAAAAATATCTAAGGACCTGTAATAAATGTTATATTAGTAAATTGTTCACTACGGTACAGTTTGTAATACTAAATTAATAAAAACCCGGGTCGCAGTGCCAAAACCCTGCCGACAATATAGTGTATTTGCTAATACAGGTATTGTGGCTTTATTAAATGAAATTAAGTTTGTTTTTGGACAAATTAAAAAAAATTGAACCCCTTAATACACCCCTTACAATAATAATTTTATTAGCTGAAATATTGTTATCAATCCAGCATCTGCACCAAATTAAATACGACCTTCAGTAAGTAAATTCGTATACGCAAACTAGTGTTTTCATAAAATTTGTAAGTCCGGTCCTGTCGGGCCGATTTGCTTATAATTTTAGGAGCACTTTTTAATTGCTACTAAAGGGTTAAATTTCAATTTTGAAACGATTCTGAGAATTTTTTCGGTATTTTTGGGCCCGAAAACTTTTTTCAACCCCTAAAAACTACCCTTAAAATGTCCCGATTGGGTCCATTTTAAATAGGCTTCGTGCGGTGATGGATTCCAACATGTATGCCAAATTTCGTTAAAATGAATTAACTCCTTCGAAAGTTATTGCCCGCACATATAAATATATATATATATATACGTATATAATATATATATATATATATATACATATATATATAAACATTTTTAAAAATAGTGCCAAAGTGTTTAGGAGGTTATGAAACGTCGAGAAATTTTGGTCCGACCCCTAGGTCCCGCCATCCGACCGACGCCAATAGTGTATGTTGCCATATGGCAAATACACTAAAAACCCGGGTCGCAGTGCCAAAACCCTGCTGACAATATAGTGTATTTGCTTATACAGGCAGTGTGGCTTTATTTTGCGAGTTTAAGTTGGTTTTTGGGCAAAATAAAAAATTTTACTCCTTAATACACCCCTTAAAATAACATTTTTTTTCTTAATTGCAATATTATTATAAATCGAACCTCTATACCAAATTATATACAACTTTCAGTAAATAATTCACTATTTGTAAACTAGTGTTTTCATAAAATTTGTAAGTCCGGTCCTGCCGGGCCGATTTTATTTAAATTTTAGGGACACCTTTTAATTACTACTAAAGGGTTAAATGTCAATTTTGAAACGATTTTGAGAATTTTTTCGGTATTTTGGGGCCCAAAAACATTTTTCAACCCCTAAAAACTACCCTTAAAATGCCCCGATTACGCCCATTTTAAATAGGCTTCTTGCGGTGATGGATTTGAACACGTGGACCAAATTTCGTTAAAATCAATTAGCTCTTTCGAAAGTTATTGGCCGCACACACACACACATATATATATATATATATATATATATATATATATATATATATATATATATATATATATATATATATATATATACGTATATAAATATATATATATATATATATATATATACGTATATAAATATATATATACATATACATATATATATAAACATTTTCAAAAATGGTGCCAAAGTGTTTAGGTTATGAAACGTCGAGAAATTTTGGTCCGACCCCTAGGTCCCGCCATCCGACCAACGCCAATAGTGTATGTTGCCTTATGGCAAATACACTAAAAAGTAGAATAGCTATAGTTTGCCATAATTGTTAAGAAACACACATTGTTCCAATGCTGTATAAGAAAGATTTATTGGCATTTTAAATGGAAGCTTCTTAAAAATTATAGCAAACTATAGCTATTCTACTGTTCAATAAATTTTGTGAGTACAGAATATTACACAGATTATATAAAGTAGAATATGTTATTGAAATTATTATTTTAAATTTAAATTGGCCAGTACGTTTTTTTCTTCGTTAGCTATTCCATCTAATTTTTGCCAGTAATTAATACAAGTTTGAAATCTCTACATAATTTTTTTTCTCTAATCTAGTTTCGTTTTTCGAACGTAATAATGACCTAATTAATATTTAAATAAATTTGAAATTGAGTCTTTGTCAAAAGTTTATGCTTGCGCTTTAAAGTAATATGAACAATTATTGTGAATACTTCTATTTCTACTTTTTTTTTGATCGGATAAAATATGTTAGTGTAAAACGTGCTTAAAGGAACCATCGTCATCATCATCGATATAGAGAATTTCTGGGCAGAGTTCTATATGTAGAGTTTATTGCCAAGTGAACATAATGAACATTTTGCTCCATTAACTTTAGCTAATATTCTGTACTGCTAATAATTATTGCCGCTCGCAAGTTAGACCTGTTAGGAGCCGCGTATTAAATTACAAAAGCAGTAATTAGATGCAATAGGTTACAAAATACAGTGTTACCGTCTGATATAAAATGTTGTAGTATCCAAATTGAAATATTGTAGTAGGCCAGTTACTGTTATATTAAATTTAAAATTAACAAGCCGTGAGGCAGGTTGTTTATTGAGACTCTACAAGTGCAATCTTGAGGTTTATAATAAATACCAATTCCCCAGTATGATCAATATTGAGTATTAAATATGTAGTATGACGTTAACTCTACTTTAGTAGAGCGCCAAGTTGCCGGCTAACTAACTTAGCGGCGCGAGGAGTGGGTTCGTAAGGGCACTTCTAATATGAACAAAAAATAATGCCCTACTGGGCTAAAAAATCCGACCTCCAACCACTAAGATAAACAAATATATATATATAACAAAAATTACGCCTAAAACCAGGCAAAACAATCCACCTTCTACCACAGGAAAAACAAAGAACCGTCACCAAGACACACGACAAACAGAAAAAAAATTTAAATACTGCCACATCAGTAAATCAAACTTCACGTGTCGAATAAAATAAATCATACGTGCCACTCCGACAAAGATCAAATAAAATAAGGGCGCCAAGACTACTTAAGCCGTGTGAGCTGATATCCCGGTGGATCTAACCCGGAGACCCGGAAAGTGAGCCAGATTCACTGACACAGTATCTTTAACAAAAAATCGTGTGATAGCCAATAACATGCAACAGTCTAAAAATAACCATAAACAAAACACAATAAACAACACATTAAAAAAATGACTAGCGAATGGCTCAAACGAGGACAGAACCTCAGACAACCCCAAAAAATCCAAGTCGAGGACAGAACCTCCCTACCAAGTCAAAAACATCCATCCACCTAACAATAAATAATTCCATAAGCCAGCCTGGAGTCCACTCTGTCTCAATCGTCATACGCTAGTCCCCTACCGTCTGTTGTTATCAAAATAGCAAGCCTAGTTTAGCAAAATCCTCAAATACACTTTTTTGTAGCTGTTTTTGTTTAAACAGCAAACGGCTATACCGGTTTTGATGAAATTCCTTTCCGACTAAAATGACGTTAACACGTTCAGATTGACACCCTGACGAAGTTTAAAAAGAACAGCTGAACCGATTTTGAAAAATTCCTTTCAAATCATATTTACATTAATGCCCGTCGATTGGCACTATAACGTAGCCGATATCATTTTTTACTCTCGATATTTCGATTTAGAAAGAAATCATACATACGTTCTTACGTATACGTGCATACTTTCAAAAATAGTTTAAAAATGGTGTAGTAGCTTTGAAACATAAAAAAAATTGATTTCGATTTTCGGCCCGATTACAATAACTTTCCAATGTACTGGGAAGTTAACAAATTGCAAATCTTTTGAGTTTTTTTTTATGACAATATGCTTGTGCCAGACCTCTACAGATCGATTAGAGTCATATTGGTGAAACTCCGGATCTATTTGTATCCATTAACTTTATATACGTGTGGAGGGTACTTTTTCGTCAAAACCTATATTAAAACATATAAAATCTTGTAAACGTCAGAAATGGTAAATTGTGACTACGATAAATATTATATTAAAATCGTTATTGCAGATGGCGGTGGTAACTTAGATTATGTTTAAATACTACTTTGGAAGCAGTCCTTCAGAAAAAATCTGCTTAATTTTTCTAATTCCTAGTCATATGTAAAGTTTGCCAACGAAAAAGTAAACAAAAATAACAACGCTTTTTACACACACTTGTTTTTGTGATGCTATTGAATTTTTAAAATTTTTAATTTTACTCTCTGATGCCACACTGTACGTCTAAATAAAAATAAATAAATACATATACGTACACTAATACAAAAGTGCTGTTTTGAAAATAAGCACTCATAAAAAAATGTAATCTACAGAAGATTAATAACGGAATTATATCATATTTCATGTAAAAAAATATTTTGAAGAATCTGAGAAACTATTCCCCTTTTTTGTGCAGCTCATATCAGCTAATAGAGACAAATTGCAGCGTATCGTCGTCATTGGATTTTTTATTTCTATACACTTCACGTCCATATTTCACTAAATTTACTTCAAATCATCCAAGAATATTTTATTTTGTCGCAATAATTTTCATTTAACAAGTGTCAGTAAAGCACGCGCAGGCATGTATTGACAGACTTGACAAGTAAAATTAGAAGGTTCGAAACCAACATTGAATATATCAGACTTTATAGTACACTCATCGGCAAAAAAAAATTTGTTTATTTATTTTATTAGTAAAAACATTTTATTGTAGAAGATAAACACTGTGAATTATAAACGTTCGACAACACACTGCATCTAACCGCTAGAGCACTGCAGAGCGTTTTTTTCAGTTCGTTATATTTTTATATGCTTTCAGTTACTTGATTTTTTCGAGGTTTGTCAGCTACTTTTAATAACAGCAGTCAGTGCAATAAAAATCAATTACTTTAATATTCTTTCAGGAATTCTAATATAAAAATATTTAAATGCGTTTCTTATATTATAATACTCCATCTCAACTCGAGTTTTGAATGTACCTACTAGTAGCTTGAATGCAAATTGCCTCCAGTCAGAGGACCTAGAAGAAGGACTTATGTCGTGTAGGTATATTTGACGATACCATTAGACACGTGTTCTGGACGTGTTGTACACGTACCGCTAGGGTTTGGTCAATCAATTAGGTCACGAATTTGCACACCTACTTAAGAAAACACCGGTTACTCTACAATGTCATATTATATTAACAACCAGCACTAGTGATTGTCAAAACGTTCCATTTTAGCTATCCAACAAAGTGAGAGATCAGCATGTTTCCTCTCTTTTCACAAAAAAACGGCAGACGTTGAGACTACTTGATATCAAGGGGTCAATATTTTCTGAACAAAATAATCTGAAACCACTCGATTCTATCCAGCTAGAGGTAAAATAGTTCATTTCCGTTATAAAGTATTTATGTTCCTGTTCTTTAAAAAAAGCCTGTTCTAAATAAATATTATGGAAACCAAAAAATAGTACAATATATACAGCTATAGTAAGCTCCTTGTTGATAATAAAATCCAATATTAAAAAAAATATACTATTCAAACAACGTCACTGTCGCAACTTAAATCGGAATCTTCCACTATCGCAACGATTGAATTATCATTTATTCTACAGTGACACATCTAAACAAATCAACTTTCTCATATTAAAGTATTTTTGCAATAGTATTTCACATACTCAGAAAGCTCATTGATACATTATTACATTAAAATAAATTTTCACTCAATCGAGAGCTAAGTCTAAGATTCACTCTTAGACTCTCGATTGAGTGAAAGAGGATGAAATTTTTCCTAATGTTAATTTATGTAAGTCATTCAAGTATTTCTATATTTGTTACATTGCTAATATCGGAAATTTCGTTGATTAATTACCTAATTATTATTATTATTATTAATTACCTAAATATCTTAGATTATTAGTTTTATTACGGAATAAAAACTTAGGTTTATCTTTACATAATATAAAAATCTTCTGTACATGTGTATGTGACTAAACTCCTCTTAAACGGCTGGACCAATTTTGATGACATTTTGTGTGTGTGTTCAAGTGGATTCGAGAATGGTTTAGATTCATAATTGAACCCTGTAGGTGGAGCCGAAGGCTCCTCTACTGTTGAAGCTACCGAGTGGGGCGCGGCGCGGCGAGGAAAGAATAATACGATGAAGACAAAGACTCCACTACCATTGTCGCTGATGTGTTTTATCTCAGTCGCGTGCGGCTATTAATAATAAATAGAAAGCAACACCGGGCAAATTCATCTATTATTCTATAAGAAGACCACTGCAGCATACCACGTTTTAATCCGGGCGAAGCCGATCCGGGCCGCTACTATATTATACAAATATGTAGCTAAAGTATATTGCTGTATTATGAAAGGAAAAGGTTTTCCGGTAATTTTTGTACATCATTAAGCAAAAAGGAATTATTTTTTCGCAATCATTCCTTCGATACCTGATTTGTTCTTTATGTGCGTGTTGTTAAGAGCTTGTTGTTTTTAAGAATCAGTTGTAAGAACCAAAAACCCGGGTCGCAGTGCCAAAACCCTGTCGACAATATAGTGTATTTGCTTGTATAAGGCCGTGTGGTTTTATACTTTTATTATGTGAAATTAAGTTTGTTTTTAGGCAAAATAAAAAATTTAACCCCTTAATACACCCCTTAAAATAACATTTTTTTTTCTTAATTGTAATATTATTATTAACGTCTACACCGAATTAAATAGTAAATACACCCTTCAATAAATAAGTCACTATCTGCAAACTAGTGTTTTCATTAAATTTGTAAATCCGGTCCTATCGGGCCGATTTTATTAAAATTTTGGGAACACTTTTTAATTACTACCAGAGGGTTAAATTTCAATTTTGAAACGATTCGGAGAATTTTTTCGGTATTTTGGGGCCCAAAACATTTTTCAATCCCTAAAAACTACCCTTAAAATAGCTCGATTAGGCCCATTTTAAATAGGCTTCTTGCGGTGATGGATTTCAACACGTGGGCCAAATTTCGTTGAAATCAATTAACTCTTTCGAAAGTTATTGCGCGTACACACATATATATATATATATATATATATATATATATAACATTTTTAAAAATGGTGCCAAAGTGTTTAGGAGGCTATGAAATGTCGAGAAATTTTGGTCCGACCCCTAGGTTCCGCCATACGAACAATGCCAATAGTGTATGTTGCCATATGGCAAATACACTAATAAATGACGTTATAACAATCATTAAGTAAAGCCCATCCTTGTTCTCATTCAATAAACATTGTATGTCTGAGATTGGGATTAAATCTAGCGTGTATTGTATAGAGTAAAGCGGCACAAGGCAGTAGGCGACGGGAATGACCAGAAGGCGTGACCAACCCTTACACTTTAGCTCTGTAGAGCATGACGTCTACCCGCTTCACACCGAATATCAGGACACTCACACTGCGTAAACTTTAGTGCTGAAACAACACTTTGAAAAATTGCCATTCGGTGCTCAAACTCAATTTGTATGCCGAATTAAATTTAATAGAATACAAGTACGTTTTTTATGTTTTGCAAACAAAAACGATTAATACCTAATATTTTTAACAGGTCGATTCGAAGCTGAGTCATCGTTAAATTATGATTTAAATAGAAATTTGGTTGCACTCGCGTTAATATAGGAATAAAAAGTGGGCCATAAGTCTACGTACCAGTCTTTAAAATCGGTATAGCTGCCCTCGGATGATACCGGTACAAGTGTAATGACAGACAAGAAATATGGAAGCGTGCTTTCTCGTCTAGGTACCATCCGGACAGTAAAAAACAAAATTACAAACCGTGGTTTCGTTACTAGCATCACTATAATAGGTACTCAAGTAATTTACTGGTATGCAAAAGCATAAGCTATCTACTTTTAATACAGCTATAACTTTTAAATTTGTCGGTTAAATCTCCTTTGATACTACTTACAGTAGTGGGTAATTTTTATCCGACTACGTGTCTAAACCGACATTAACGCGAACGACTCCGCGGATAAATACTAGTTTCATATATAGCATTATATTGGCATCGATTATGCTCTACTAAAGTAGAACAGTCGGGAGCCAAAGTGCAATTTATTCGGCAATATTGAAACATCGATCCAAGGTGTAGGCAATGGATATTTCATAAATATTTTCGTATTCCGTCAAACTGATTGCCCAGACTGCTGCAGGTTTAGCCGCAGTTCGAAGGCGCAGCACATACAGGGAGTTGTCAGCTGTAATACCTATACATAAATACGTACACGTAGGATAGTGGGACTCATAGGATGGAGGAGTAATACTCCTGGGGATAATGATCCCACATCAATCTCTACACGATAGAGGTCGAGATCTTTTAGATTTAGGTAATATTTCAACTTCGTTGTGCAAAAAAAGTACTGACTCCGGTAAATTTTATTTCGAAGCTCGGTGTAATAGAAGTGAATCATGTATGTCATTAAATTTGATGATGCTGTTTAGATATGATTGCGTAATAAAATACACCACAATGAGAAATTGATACCAAAAAATTTAGAAGATCAAAAAACTTGACAGTTATACGTACACTATACTTGATATTTATTTTAAATGCAAAAAGTTCGACCGACAAACGTTCAAAAATGATTTTTTTAGAGAAATCAGCTTCAATAACATATAATTTTTATCATCTTACATTCCACGTAAGAATTTCAATAACGGGTCCAGTTTTTAAGACTAAGTTTAAAAACTATTTAACGAAATGCTTCTGAATGAGCTATTTTGTCTTGTTACTGCCTGAAGCCAGTTAACCTTCTTTAATTCTTTATAAGTATGTAATTTAATTTTAAATTTTATTGCGTTCAATTGAATCAATAGGAGCATTTTGTATAAACAAACCTGCATTGTTTATAGTTTGCTCAGTGTACAAATTATCATTCAAAGCGCAATGCGATCATTTGATGATGGCGTACAAGTTTATGTTCAATCGTATAGATTCAATCGCAATCGATCAGATTTATAATAGCAAACAATGAATTATTCATTGGCCATACGATATAATCACAAGAGCGTTCGGTCCTACAAATTAATTATATCATATTATTGGTTATGTAATACTATCATGGATACATATGTAAGCCACGTGTTGTATTGACAGAAACGGACACGTTGACAAAAGCTTTCAATAGCCCGTGAGTATTATGTAGCAAGCTTTGTATCTTGTGTTTATGCATGCTAGATTCACGCATCAATGAGTGGAAGTGATATCAATGGACTGCAAAACCCTTAATATTTAATATCTTACAGTCCAAGAATTTCGTTTGAACTATCAAATAGTATAAACGAAAAATCCATGTAAATAATGTAAATAATAATTCCAGGAACCGTAGATCCAGGTCCCTTAATTTTTTAATTATCTCCAGAATAGGGGGTGTTTTGATCGCAAAACCCTTGAAATCCGTCGTCGTGTTAAAATCAAAAAATGAAAAATTTTATTTTAATCGGTTTACGTGTTTGACTGGGATAGAAACAATATTTTGCTTTAATGCTAACGGGAGATAATGTTTGGGACAAAATTCTGCAAGATGCTTTACAAAATTGAATAAATGTGAACACTGGTGTCATAGTATAAATACCAAGCCTTTAAATTAGAGTAAATGTCGGTTGCGAAAACTGGCGGCAACCGGGTGCGCATAAAAACACAAGATTAGAGATATATTTGCTGCATGCGTGTTTTATGTGAATTCTCAGCTTAAATAAAAATCAATCGGATAAATATTGAAATGATTTACACTGAAGCAATATCGTTCATGAATCTGCAGTGCGTAGTTTTTTCGACATTTGCAAACATAAAAGAGTGAAAAATGGCAGGATGTTTATTATCTGTTTAAACTGTTAAATTACTGCACAAAGCTGGTCATTTGAAACTGTTGTCGAAAAAATGAATCGCTGCGGAGGCCGCAGTACAAATAAACAGAATAAATAGAAACGGGGTGAGTTGTGATGAACTGTTGTAACATAAAACCAATATCTATCGACAAACTCGGTGTTCAACTATTCAAAACCAAATTGACTCTCGCCAATTAAAAAAATAATAACAAATAAAAATAAAAAATAAAATAATAATAAAACAATAGGCTGTATTTGCTAACATAGGCAGTGTGGTTTGTTTTGTGAACTTAAGTTTGTTTTTGAGCAAAATAAAATATTTAACCACTTTGTACAACCACCTAATATATTTTTTTTCTTAATTGTAATATTATTATCAATCGAACATTTACACTAAATTAAATACACCCTTCAGTAAATAGCTCACTATCTGCAAATAATGTTTTCACAAAATTTGTAAGTCTGGTCCTGTTGGGTCGATTTTATTAAACTTTAACGTCTACATTTACCAGAGGGTTATATTTCAATTTTGTACGAATCTAAGAATTTTTTGGTATTTTGGGGCTCTAAACATTATCAACCCCTAAAAACCACTCTTAAAATGAACCATTTTTAAATAGACTTCGTGCGACCATGGAATTCAGCATGTGAACCAAATTTCAAATTTCGTTAAAATCAATTAACTCTTTCAAAAGTTATTGCCCAAATAATGATATAGGTGTATAATGAAAATGATTTTTCTTTGAGGTGCAATCACGTAAAAACTACTCAACGTATCGGTATAGGACCATAACCATCGATGTGGGGTCGTTTGTCGATGGTTTTAGGCTATTTATTTTTTTGAATTTCATCAAAATGGCATCCGACAAAAAATGACGGATCATCTAATTCTTTACAGCCCCCTTGATATAGATATCAAATGAGAGAATATGACAATTAGAATACATCAAGCCAGGTGACGTCATTTTAAATCCAATATGGCGGTCAATCAAATACCGGATTACATTTTTCTTTAAGACCCCCTCGATATTGGTATCAAATGAAAGGATATGACAAGTAGAATACAGTAAGCTGTATGACATCTAACTTCTACAGACTTGAAATTTGGTAGGAATGTCTCTTAGGTTATATAGACATTCACTAAAATTAGCTTTCCTAAAATTGCCTCTTAAGAAGTGGAATAAAGTGGAATAAAAATATAGCAGCTAATTTTAAGTCCATAAGAACTGTATTTTAAAAATTAGAATGCGTTAATTATTGCCATCCCTGTACCTCCCACAGGGGTGGCAATAATTAACGCATTCTAATATTTAAATACAGTTCTTATGGACTTAAAATTAGCTGCTATATTTTTATGCATTTTTAGGCCTGCACAGGAGCGGGGATTCATGAGTCAAGATTTCAATATGGTGGAGCCGACAGCTTTACTACTGTTGTTGTTGCCGAGCGAGACACAACGCCACGAAGCATAATCGTATTACGGTGGAAACGAAGGCTCCACTACTGTTGTCGCCGCCTCATTTTCCCGCAATATACCGGGTGTCTCAGAAAGCACGCATCCAATTGTTGGGATCGAAAGAGAAAAATATTCTGAGCCCAAAAATCCATGTCTGGAATTTTTTGATAACGTAGTTAAATAGTAATTAATTAATGAAAGTGACCAATCAGGAGCTGAGACGGATGAGAAGGACAACAACATTAAAAAAAAAACAAGCGAGTCGAAATAATGGAAACAATTAGGATGAAAAAAAGTTAATAAACAAGGAGAACGGAAGAATAAAAATACAGAAGTTTCTTGAGAAAAATAAATCAGCCGACGACACGCTCTCGGTTTGTCTGAGTCCATTATTTTTTTATTGTAATAATAATAATTATTACTTTATTAATTAACCAAAATAAGTCAGCCAACGACACCCTGAGTCCATCGGTTTTTTATTTTAATAATAATAATTATTATTTTAGTAATTAACCGAAATAAATCAGCCGACGACACTCTCTTCTGTAGCGCGCTCCTGATTGGTCACTTTCATAAATTAATTACTAATTAACTACGTTATCAAAAAATTCCAGACATGGATTTTTGGGCTCAGAATATTTTTCTCTTTTGATCCCAGCAATTGGGTGTGCGATTTCTGAGTCACCCGGTATAGATATTATATATCATTTCTAAAAATAGTGCCAAGTTGCTTAGAATAATGTGCAGCGTCGAGAAATTTTGATCCCCTAGGCCTCGCCATCCGACCGAGGCCAACAGTGCATGTGCCATATTATGGCAAATATACTTATAAAATGTGACAGCATCATTGCGTCTGAATACTTTGAGAATTTAGATGTCAATAAACTCGACTATTTTGGAAATAGATTATAATTTATAAAACTGTAGGAAATGTTTTTATTGTATAAGTAGAGACACAATATAAAAACTTGAAGTATTTTTTAACTTTTTTTTTCAAAAGACCTCAATTATTTATATGATACCTATTCATATACTTAGTCCTCTTTTGAAGAAATTTTTTTTTTTTTTTTATTATAGGGTTTATTGGCTTTTGTTAATTAAAACAGATTTGAAGAAATTTAAGAATAAATGAAAAATTCTTCCTAAAATCTTTAAATACTTTTAGCTTCTACTATGGTCCTATTAGAGTTAAACGTCATAGCTTCAGTGAAACAAATATAATTTTACTGATTGCAGTTTTAATCAAAGTGAGTCCACAAATATAATATTTGCGTAAATTAAATCCGTTTTAATATCATTTATACTCGCTTTTAACCACTTCATTCAATTAATTAGTTGGTGAACGGAATAATCCTCTTATTAAACGAAAATATTTATTACAAAATTGATTAGTTTATTAAATTATATGTACTAAAAAAATATAATACTATCACCAAAATGTATGTTATAAGATATATTTATTACACAACATTTGTCAGTTTTTTTATATTAATGGTTGAAGTTTTTGACAAAATGATAAAACTTATTTCTAAAAACCAATAAAAATCGTGGCAAAATCAACTATAGATGAAGTAAGGAGAACCAGAATAAAAGATTTTTCAAACACAAAATAAATTTAGCTAGGCTATGAACGTTTATGGCTTTCCCAAAGCCCAGAATCTATTAAGACTGAATATGACAATATATTAAGAAAATATACTTACACGAAACTTAAAATTTAAGGACGATAAAAAAATATTAAAATCTACATATAAGTAGTACCATTTATCATCATATTAAGGAATATTCAGACACTGAAAAATATTTAACTTTGAAAACAAACATAACAAAGCAAGAACTGTTATGCAACTTCGGTTGATGGGTGAAAAATGTATTAAATTTAGTAATATAAATATCACACACATTTGGAATCCCATTGAAATATGTAACATATATAATGTGAAAGAAAGGGAAAATATTATTCATTTCATGTTTAAATGCTCTCTTTATAATTCAATAAGATCGTTTTATTTGGCAAAATATATTAATTATAGCCTAAATGAAGAGACACAAAATTTAATAAATCTATTAATCAAATTAGATGACCAAAAATTAAAAGATATATGTTGCTATGTTACCAATGCTCTGAAGATCAGAAGCTTTATAATTAACGAGTAAAAGTATAGGCATTAATCAATTCAATTGTTATTTGCAATATTGCACAGCGGCAATAAATATGTTATATTTTGTGTACATTCATTTTTTTTTTTTTTCAATTATGTAACACCATCTCACCTATAATAAGCTATGCTTGAAATACAGAATCTTTATTAGTGTATTTGCCATATGGCAACATACACTATTGGCATCGGTCGGATGGCGGGACCTAGGGGTCGGACCAAAATTTCTCGACGTTTCATAGCCTCCTAAATACTTTGGCACCATTTTTAAAAATGTTTATATATATATGTATATATATATTTACATATATATATATATATATATATATATATATATATATATATGTATGTATGTGTGTGCGGGCAATAACTTTCGAAAGAGCTAATTGATTTCAACGAAATTTGGCACACACGTTGAAATCCATCACCGCAAGAAGCCTATTTAAAATGGGCCTAATCGGGCTATTTTAAGGGTAGTTTTTAGGGGTTGAAAAATGTTTTTGGGCCCCAAAATACCGAAAAAATTCTCCGAACCGTTTCAAAATTGAAATTTAACCCTCTGATAGTAATTAAAATGTGTCCCTAAAATTTTAATAAAATCGGCCCGACAGGACCGGATTTACAAATTTTATGAAAACGTTATTTTGCAGATAGTGAATTATTTACTGAAAGGTGTATATAATTTGGTATAGAGGTTCGATTGAAAATAATATTGCAATTAAGAAAAAAAATTTTATTTTAAGGGGTGTATTAAGTAGTCAACTTTTTTATTTTGCCCAAAAACCAACTTAAGTTCGCATAATAAAACCACACTGCCAGCATTAGCAAATACACTATATTGTCAGCAGGGTTTTGGCACTGCGAACGGGGTTTTTTTTATTATTATTATTAGTGTATTTGCCATATGGCAACATACACTATTGGCATCGGTCGGATGGCGGGACCTAGAGGTCGGACCAAAATTTCTCGACGTTTCATAACCTCCTAAACACTTTGGCACCATTTTTAAAAATGTTTATATATATATGTATATATGTATATATATATATATATATATATATATATATATATTTATATATATACGTATATATATATATACGTATATATATATATATATATATATATATATATATATATATATATATATATATATGTGTGCGGGCAATAACTTTCGAAAGAGTTAATTGATTTCAACTAAATTTGGCCCACGGGTTGAAATCCGTCACCGCAAGAAGCCTATTTAAAATGGGCCTAATCAGGCCATTTTAAGGGTAGTTTTTAGGGGTTGAAAAATGTTTTTCGGCCCCAAAATATCGAAAAAATTCTCCGAATCGTTTCAAAATTGAAATTTAACCCTCTGATAGTAATTAAAAAGTGTCCCTAAAATATTAAAAAAATCTGCCAGATAGGACCGGACTTACAAATTTTTTGAAAACACTAATTTGCAGAGAGTGACTTATTTATTGAAGGGTGTATTTAATTCGGTGTAGACGTTAGATTGATAATAATATTACAATTAAGAAAAAAAATGCTATTTTAAGGGGTGTATTAAGGGGTTAAATTTTTTATTTTGCCCAAAAACAAACTGAATTTCACATAATAAAAGTATAAAACCACACGGCCCTATACAAGCAAATACACTATATTGTCGGCAGGGTTTTGGCACTGCGACCCGGGTTTTTATAAATTTCAATCAGTGGCAGTGTGCAAGTAATTAGAGAATTTTTACATATACATCCTGTATATATGTAGGTAAGTATGAGAATTTACTCAATTTGAGAAAAAATAACAATTGTCAACAATATGACGACAAATAAAAATGTTTAACAATGAAAAAAATATTAGAAAAAAAACTTTTACCTTTTATTAAAATCTATTGAAAAGGAAAAAAATTATTTTTAAATTTAGATTCCTAAATGGTTGGCTATAAATTTATTAGTCTTTATTCAGGCTTTTATAATTATAAACCTAAATTAATAATTTTAAAGTAATTTTTTAATAAAAGTTTGCTTTGAAGTAAAACTTCTTTAGGTGCATATGAGGATTAACTCAGATCTCTTCTACCGGAAATAGCTTTTTCTCACGTAACGTTCAATTTATGTAAAGGAGTATCCGCGAGATATTGGTAAGCTAGAAATTTTATAAGTTAACTGTTCGAGCTTTTAAATAATAGATGGCCGCACAGTTATAAGATTTCTAGTTTACTGACATAAATTGTGCCAAATGGCCTTGTTCATTCTGTCACGTGCACTATTTAAATTCAAAAACCGCGCAACATTAGGATCAAATAGAGATTGAGACGAATCGAACAAAAAATAAGTTTTTTTTTAAATCGATAAAGCCGTTTGGTCTGTACGCCAGCAACAAAAAATCGCGGTTAATTTTCCTAGGTCGTCGAGTATCTAAAATCTAAAATCTATTTTCCGCAGGTAATTTTAATGTTCATAAAAACGCACAATTTAATATTAAATAATACAAGAATCACCCGAGTAAATGGTAATTTTTTTTGCTCAATTTAGTCTGTTTACGAGAAAAATAAAAAATAATGATAAACGTGTTCATTCACGCTTTGCTTCAATGCTACCATTCAATATTTGGAATTTCCATAAATATTTCGGAGAGTAATGAATATATTGGATGAGCAATTCATTTTAAAACAGTTCAATAATTACCTGTTTATAAAAAAAAATTAATAACAGAACAACGATTTCAAATTATTCACGTTCCAGAAATTATTTTATTATTCACAAAAACAACAAAGAATTTGAATAATTTTTTTTTACAAATATAATAAAATCATTCAAATTCTTAAACTTAATCAACATAACAAACAAAATATAATTACCGGAATCTCCTTTTGTATTTATTACTGTTCTTTCACTAATTTTCAATGTATTTTATATGTTAGTGCTAATAACTCAATGAGTTGATGCACAATTTATTTATTCTTTTTATTTTTGTTTAAAAAAACAAATAACTTTTAAATTGAAAGCTGAGAAAGACAATTTCTAATTTACCGATTCATGTTTTCTTTTATTAGCAGTTTAAATAGAAACAAATTCTCCGATTCCATTCTGAAATTTTTTTATAAACGAATGAAATTATTCTCAAACCTTTTTTTTCAACTAATAGTTGCAAGTCTGCAACAAGTATTTATTGGCACTCCTAATTTCAATGTATATAAATTAAAATGTAATGAACTTAATACTCCCCCCTGGGAGAAACCTTTATATACTTTTCTATATTCTGTTAATTTTTTCTGAGTATTTATATATATCTGTCGATCTGAACTAGTTTTATGTATTATTTAGACTAATTTAACCGGGATATTTATGGCTATTAATACGTCCACTAAAGTTAGTATGTGTACATTATCAGAGGCTGATTCTATCTCTAGGAAAGTAGCTATTAAAGTTTCTTTTCTAGAGAATGAAAGTAAGATGTCTGTAACCAATATGGCTACATTATCTATAGAACTTTTCCCCTTTCTAAATCTAAACTGGTGTTGAGATATAATATTATTTGCTTCTAGCCAATGTTCCAGCCTACTCTTAATCATGGTTTCAAAAAGTTTTCTCATACAAGATGATAGAGCGATAGGTCTATATGACTTGTGTTTATTAAGATCTCTGTTAGGTTTTAATATTGGAATAATAGTCTGTTCTTTCCAAGTAGTGGGAATATTGGCTGTATACAAAATGTGGTTGTAGTATTTTAACAATTTAATTTTAAATTGAAAGGGAATGTGTCGTAGTATATTGTAAGTGATATTATCCTTACCCGGAGATGTCTCTTTTCTATTGTGAAGAGAAACTTGATAGTAAAGGGTTTTGTTAATTGATATTGAAATTTCTGAGTTGGGTGTCGAACTGAATCTCTGTTAGTTCTGGAACATAGTCTGGTGCAAGATTTCTAAGAAATAATTTTTGCCAAATAGCGGGATCCTTACTATATTGTGTTGGATTAGAATTTACATTTTTGAAAACCTTCATTGTTTTCCAAATTGATGTAGGTAAGGTGTTTGTCGCTAACTTTTCGCAATAGTTCTTCCATGATTCTTTTTACTTTTGTCTAAAAACATTTTTAATATTAGCCTGTATATTAATATATGTATCGTAATTAGTTAAATTACAGGATTTGAAAATTTTTTTGAGAGCTCTACTTCTATTTTGGACTAATATTGTACATTGTTCATCTCACCATGAAGGGTTTTCTGCTTAGTGTTTTTTGGGCGAATTTGGGGAATTGATTTTCTTCTAGCATATGTGATACAGTTAACTACTTCATCATAATTTTGTTATCACAACTTGCAATTTCCAATGTATAAGTATTCCAATCAGCTTTTTGTGTATTATATCTAATCGGGCGAACCTTATTATATTGTGTTATTTTCTCATTTATTATTGAAAAATGGTCACTACCCAGACTTTCACCGTGTCTAATCCACCTTGATGGCCATCTTACCCGTAGTGATTGCTAAGTCTATTATACTTTTATTATGTGATGTAGGCCGTTGTGATCTATTACATCTTTAAATGTATGCCCGATGTGTTTAGCCACAGCCCCAAGCTGGATTGAAATCGCCACAAATTATATTATTATTGTTATTGACGCTACATAAATCGTTGATGAAGTTCTTATTTAAATTATTTCTAGGTGGATTGTACACCGAAACTATAAAATTATTTTTTATATTGACGGCACAACAATTTGTATTTAGTAAATATACCTCTTGGAATATTATATTGGATCTGATTAAGATGGCAGACCCACCCCAACCATCTCCTCCATCTGAGCGAATGATGTTATAATTTTTAATGCAAACGGAATGATTAATTATATTTAAGGTGAGTTCCTGAGAATAAGATTATGTCAGGATTATATTTATTAATTAAATTATATAATTTGTTTTTTGTTATTGTAAATATCTCGTCTGTTCCAGTGCACTATTACGAATTCCTGTCTATTGAATTTGATATTCTGGGATTATAGTACTAGATTCTATAAGCTGAGTTAATGTTTCTTTTTTTTTTCTTCTATTTTATTTAGCATTTCTGCTACATTGTCAATTACATTTTCAATTTCTGAGCTATTTCTTTTCTGTTTCTATATGTTCGTAAACTGGTCATAAATTGATTGGAATTTGTCTTATGATATCTTTATATGTTTCTTTGTCTTTTTGTTGGTTTAGTAGAAAACGTTCATTTATTCTCCTTTTTCTTGGAGGATTGTTAGTTAATATATTCGAGTAATTTTTTTGTTTATATTTATAAACGCTCTTGGTTGGAATTCCCTATGTGATTGTGGGAGAAGCAGGGTAGCATACCTACCGTTACTTGTCAAAGAATTTAATGTTGGGAACAATCTAATATTCGTTAGTTCAGTATATATATTATCTTGATTGTCCCTATTGTTTCTTGTTAAATAATCTACCGAGAATTTCTCTGTAGTCTCAAAATAAGATCAATTATTAGTATCCATTGATTGTTTGATTTGTTTTTGACGATTCTTTTCCGGACAATTGATGTGAGTATACAAATGTGGGCCATAACAGACCGCGCATTTGATATCAAGTGAGGTACAGGTATCCGAGGGGTGTTCTAAATTGCATCTGATGCAGTTGCTGACCATACGTTAAACATTTAAAACATTGACGTACTGGGTATATGTAATATTATGTTAGATATCTGACGTAAAATAAAGAGACTGATGCTGGTATATTTTGTGCAGCAAATGTCAGAGAAATTGTCTGAGTCGGTATGTATTCAGGTTTGCCTTTGTCATTTAACTGACGTCTACTGAGTCATCTAACGTTAATTAACATCCCTCTTAGAATTAATGTTTTTTATGATGGTTTCGGATGTTACCGACTGCGGAACACCTCTTATGCCCGAATGGTGGGTATAAATGTATCCATTTTAAACGGTTTGAGTATTTGGGATTCAACAAATTCATTTGCAGCTGAGGCAGTTCCAAATTGGATATTAATTCGGTTACGACTTGATTTTTTGACCTCTGGTTACATTGTCAATTCCTTTTAGTACTAATAACTCTCCTACTTTAAAAGGGTGCAGTCCTACAATATCCTTATCAGGGGCTTCTGACTCTATATGAACTAGGTATATCATTATCTGAATATTTGAAATTTTTCTTTTTTACAAAATGTGTGATACTGTCTGTATTTGTTGTCTGATTTAGTTGGTTGGGTGTTATTAATGTTGAATTTAGTTGTTTTCCATTATTAATTGGATTGTTTAATTCTATACTTTCATTACTACCATCATACACCCCCGATCTCACGGGACCAGGAGGCTTTGGGTGGACACCGCTTGCCATAAAAAATGACGGACGTGATCCTACCGAATTGAGGTTAGCTAGTCTTCAAAGTTGTTCTTATTGAATGTATATTATTACGTTAAGAATATATTAATAATCTATAATTATTTTACCTATATAGTTGCTAGACACAATAGTAGGATAAACAATTACGAAAACACAAAACACATAGGATTTAAGGATGAGATAGAAAACGCGTCTAACTTGTGTCACGTCTCAACCGGAAGTCCAAGCTCGATCGTAATCATACTATAACAACTATCACAAAGATAGTATTATAAATTTTCCTGCCCTTGTTTATATTTAAAAAAAAAGGCAGGATCAAATTCGAACAAGTAAAGGTGTTGTGATTGAAAGACGAAGATAATTTTTACTATTTATATTACAAAACGAAAATTCTTCCTTCGCCGGTGGACATAACGTCGACGGCCAATACGGTGTTAATTTTTACCTTTACGTTTTTGTCTAATTAATTAATATAGAAAATATATTGCTCTCTTACTGGTGTAATTATTTTAACATGGATAAGTAATAATGGACCAAGCCTCGCCACGTTACAAATCACCGTCAAGAGATGTAATTGATTTTAAATTACTATAAATTTTTGATGTTAATACTTCGAAGATTAAAATAGAACTCTCGCTAATATTGAATTTTTCAACAAATTATAAATGCAATTTTGACAAAAGACGACGCATTGGCCAATGATAAATAAAGGTTGCTTATTTAACTTGATTATTATATAATTAAGAAATTTCAAGTTGTATTCTTGAACTATTACTATTAATTCTTAAATATGATATGATTTTATCGGATAATATAATCAAAAATTGTAAGTTAAAAATCGTGATATACGTTAGTTATGTTACAATACCTATGCAGAGTAGCAGTATTACAATATTACTAGTTCATGTACGATGTCGTCACGGTTTTACCTAATCCTATCCGATGTTTCGAGTTTTTCCTTGAAGTTTTCTGTCTTATATGGGTGAGCATAATAGTGAATACCTGGTATGACCACTGAGATAATCCTTTCCTACCGGTGCGGGGTTCTATCTCTCCAACGAGATTCTACATATAATTACGATCGAACTTCACAACAAATAAGTTTGATAGATAAATTATATTCCGAGTCTCGTTGTCGAGATAACATTGTAGATGTTTACTACACGAAAAAACATTATGAAGAATTCCATTGGATATGATTAGGTAACACTATGTATTGCTTTTTTAAATATCGTGGCGACATCGTATACGAACTAACGGTACTACAATGTTATCTCAACAACAACTCTCGAAATATAATTTATAATCAAATAGTAGACGGTACAAAGGAAGAAAAATAAATTTACATTTTTTAAAGATATTCCTCCTTGACTAAAGCGCAGCCTGTTTAAACACCTGAAATACAGGTATAAAATTGTCAATCAAGTTTTAGTACCAGTTGAAAAGGCTTTAAACGTTTTATATGGTTTTATACGTTTCAAGAGAGAGCGTATAAACACGAATACATATAAGCAGGTGATTCAATTCATTTGCTTTCAAAATGAAATTAAGTTTGCATGTTTTATAAATAGCTTTTGAGATTACAGTTTCAATAGATATAAACACGCACCTACTGTCAAATCTCGACGTCGGCATTCATATTTTGTATTTCTGTTCCACATAAACAAGTGATCCTTTAACAAGTAACTGTTTTGACTTCTCAGATTGAGAATAACCGAGATTGTAGGAACGTTATAGTTCCATCTCCTGCAGATTTAGGTTCTAACCTGTGAATCCTTTCTTAATCCAAGTGCAATCGATTAAAATACCAAATGATAATGTGTCATATTCATCAAACTCGATCTTGCTCTTTTCAAGTTAGACAGAGATAGACAAACAAACGTTCGTCTAAGTGAATATCCGAAAAACTTACCAGAAAATGAAAATGCAAACAGACCTCCTGTTACACATTTAATAGACAATCTACAAATCCGGGCCAAGCTTGACTGGACCGCTATTAAATAAATAAAATTGAGGCTCGATTTATGTAAAAAATATTTTCGACACAGAATAGTTATGGGCCGCCCTTTAAGTTTCAGGATATATATATATATGCCGCGATTATAACGACGGTGTTAAAAATCGACGGAATTAAAGATGCCTTACCTTAGTCAGGTTAGAAACATAAAACAGGGTCGTGCAATAAAACCATGAATGGGATAAAAGGGTAAGTGGGTAAACCCACTGCACTCACCATTTGATTTTGTGCAGGTATCCTCTACAAAGTGATACAGTTTATCTGTTACGTATTCATCTAAAACATGACTTTTTTTCTTGTCAAAAATAATGAATACGCCTACTACGCTCTCACCTCTGCACACTTTTACAGAAAGCAAAGCCCTTGTTATTATGTTAGATGTAAATTTTTCTAACTAACTTTTCAACGTTTCTTGAGCACATTTGACTTTGATTCACTAATCGATATGCAAAAAATGTTCTTTATTATAGAAACAACCAATCTGACAGCTATTAAAATAAAAACAAAAAAACATATTTTCGCTAGATTTTGAAACGTATTCCCTTTTTTTTTGTTTGCTTGCAATTAACGTGGAACATTGCTTCACACTAGACGCTATTTTGTAGAAAATATACGAGGGTTTACGGTACCACATGTGGCCAACTAAACGATCTTTAAGTGCCGTGATAATAGATGTAATATTGAAAAGAGCCATCGTTCTATGTATGATTACAAGACAATCTTGAAAATTGGTAACGTTTGTAACAAATAAAGAGAGTTTTTTAAATTCTACAAACGAACAAAAATATTTTCTTACTTCATACATGTTTGCTGTTAAATTAAGACAAATAACGAAAATTATATTTTCAATTTAAATCAATTCATTCAGGCGTATTCTTTTCATATGGATTAATTCAAAACCCGGTAGTCTAGCAACCCCTATAAATATCTCGTTAGCCCTGGTGAAAGAAGAACGCACTTTCATTAGACACTATACAAATACTAATCGGCACTCCGCTAAGCAATCTTAGAGCATATTTCGTCGGAGCGCCCGCTGCAACGACAGACGTTATTAGCTCTGCTATAAATCACAGTCGGTCTCTGTTTGCGCGCCTTCGTACGCTAACCGATTGATTTATTCAATCTAGTATTGGAACGTGTATTTCGCTTTTAATTAATTGACGTAATGTAGATTTATCTACATCAAACTGATTGTAAAACTATATTGATTAAATTTTGTACAAATATTATTGTTAACGGTTTGCCCAAACATGGCAAAAAATTATAAATAAAATCGTACATTTAATAAGTCAAAAAAATTAAAAGAACACTTTTTTTATTTTAAAATCGTTTTTTTTTAACAAAAAACTTTTTTTTTAATTATTTCCAAATCCACTGTACTAAAAAATATTTTCTAAAGCTGTGGTTGTTCAAAGATTTCTTTTAAACGTTGGAAAACACATACTTTCTAAAACCAAAAGCGATACAGAAATGTGTCTGTGTTTTAAAAGCATCGTGTTGTTTTCTACGAGAAAATTAAATTTGAAAAATACCTATCTTAAAAATATTTCTGTTTTGTCAAAGATCGAATTTTCATTAAGTTAAAATCTAAATCTGGACAGTGGTCATTATTCTCACTATTAAGAATCACAACTAAAACCGCAACAATTTCATATACATTTGAAGATAAATAACCAGAATCACCATTTACAGAATAGAAGACGGAAGACGAAAAGGGGCGTTCAGAACAAACCCAATGTGTGACACAGGATTATCTAATATGGTGAAATGAGCTATTAAAAGTTAAATTCGGGCGTCAGTAAGGAGTTCGTTATACCGGAACCTATAAATCCTTTCTTTTACATCAGGTTAGGTACATTGGATTTAGTGGGTATAATTTCAAAAGGTCTCATCTGATATCTGCGTACATGCTACAAAGACACACCAGTCTATTAATTTAACTAGTAATCGACAATCGAAAAACCGCTTCGCATTATCTGAACTGTTTTTGGGTTACGTCATATTTTGTTATTAAATTTAGTAACCCATCATACATCGTTAAAGTGGATACGTCAAAACACCAAAACACAAATTCAAGAATAAAGTAAAATACATAATATTAAATATGGAAATAATCTATATTATAAAGACATTGTTTAGGTAATACTGCCTTTATTAGTGTGTTTGCCATATATGATACATACACTATTAGCGTTGGTCGGATGACGGGACCTAGGAGTCCAACAAAAATTTATGGACGTTTCGCATCATTCTAAGCAACTTGGTATCATTTTTGGAAATGTTTACATATACAATATATTGTGTGTATGTGTGTGCGGGCAATAACTTTCTAAGGAATTAATTGATTTCAACGAAATTTAGCACACATATTGAGTTCTGTTACCGCACAAACCCTGTATAAAATGAGCCTATTTGGATCATTTTAAGGGATGCATTTAGAGTTGAAAATTATTTTGGGGCCTCAAAATTTTAATTTAACCTTTTATTATAATTTTTTTTTTTTATATAAAGTTTTTGGCTTTTACACTATTCGTATATTCAGTCACTAACTAAAAATCATAAAATAAAATACAAAATTTACATGCACATATAAAAAACGGGGACACAAGAAGGATGGACCATCAGGATATAGGAAACAGGTCAACAGAAGTGCCTCGGACCCAACTCGGCGGGTAATATTATTAATTAAAAGGTGCTTCTAAAATTTTAATAAAAACGACTCTACAGGACTGAACTTATAAATTTTATGAAAACAATAATTGTTTGGTAATAGTCAATAGAGAACTATATTACTTACTGAAGGCTGTATATAATTTTGTGCAGATGATGAAATGAGACGAAATATTAAAAGTAAGAAAAATATATTATTTAAAGGGGTGAATTAAGGGGTTAAATTTTTATTTTGTCTAAAAACAAACAAATTCACATAATAGTCACACTACCTGTATTACATTACATTGTCGGTAGGGTTTTGGCACTGCGACCCGGGTTTTTTTATTTTTCTAAATTCTATTCTACACTTTTAAAATTATTCAACAACATATTAAACATTTTTAGAGCATGACTAGTCGGCGCTGTTATTAAATAATGGCATTGTAGACTTTGACAGATTTAAATTAGAATAGGGTACCTATTTGACTACTAGTTGTAACACAAAGCGTTTTCCATCACATGATACGAGCTCCAAAAAATTTAATTTTGATTCAAGTTTTTTTACAGAAAATAATCATATTTTATCATGAAAGTAAAGTGGATAGGCTTTTTTACGCTGTAATATATTAGTATGACAACAATTTGTAACATATTTTTAATTGAGTCAATTAGTCTATTGTTTCTGGTGTCATATGCATCAATAGACTCAGATGTATTGAAATTTTTTACATGATAAAGTATTGCAAGTTAAAATAGACATAATATATGGACCCACGTTTATCAATAAAACTTTCTTTTTTTTTTAAGTAAAATATTTTTAAATATTAGCACAATAATTTCATACTAAAAATAATGTAGCATTTAGGAATTTCCGTGGACCGTTTGTCCACGAAAACTCCTAAATGTCAAAATGCTGGCTCAGTACTATACTAAATATACAATTAAAAAATTATTGTTCTCATTATTAAATTTAATTAATGCTTCCTCGATTACATTTTTCACAGTAGATTGTCATTTCTATACCAAGAATTCAAAATAGAATTTTTCGATCAAGAAACATGTTTATATTTATGTAGTGTTTGCATTCAATATGGAATTGTTTTAGAGAAGAACGCAGAACTGAAAAAGAGTTATTAAGACAATTTTCTATAATCCTTATCTAGTGTAAAGTCGTAGTATTTTAGCATTAAAGCGTGTCGTGTCGGGTAAATAAAGGACAGTTCGTTTTGTACCTATAGTTTATTTCTAAGAAACTAAATCCTGACTGAATTCATAGAACAAAATCTAAAATGCGTTCCATAAAACAATGGGCATGTGATTATTTTATAATTTTTGAGACACTGTATTTTTTAAATGTCAAGTTTCGATGAACGCTCATGGAGAAGCTCATTGATAAAAATACACTGTGTGTTCTTTGAGAGAAAGATATATCATTGTATTGCAAAAATTTAATCGTTGGAGTATTGAGAATTTTTCATTTTTTAGTGTTTCTTTGCAGTTTAGTATACGACCGGTCTCGTGTACCTAATTTTTTAATGGGCTAAATTGGCCTCTATACTAACCAAATTAAATCAGTTAAGTTTATTTGCTTATTGTGTTGAAAATTACTAAGAATTTATAAAACAAATTGACGAACATACTGTACATAGTATTTTGTGAAACAAAAGGCAGGTAGTAATTTCACATATATACAAACCGACTATACGTTCATGTACACCGAGACTGTAATTTACCCCTAGGCTGTTTTCCACCGGATAATTCCCCGACGTTCGCGCTAACAAAGAATCAAGTTTGCGCTGGAAAATTGTATCAAGGATAGGTGTACTACATATATATATATATATACATGTATGCCAATGTATACAGGCTTAGTTTTAATAGTTGCAAATTACATTTTTGACATTGCTAAAGCAAATGGGATCGTTACTTGCGAGTGTAAAATATGAGCATAATTTATTAGTCGGCTAATTGGCTTCCCGAGTTACAGGAAATTTTTATAACAATCTCGAATAAATAAATGCTAGTTTCTTGAAACGATAGAACTATCCTATACAATCATAGAGTGCCAACACTTCACATTTTCGAGTCTTCTTTAATAAAAATTTTATCAGAACTAATATAGAAAATTGCAATAGAATCTCATTTATCAATTTCGGGTCTTGTGACTAGTTCATATAACATTTTAAGTGGAAAATGTGTTTATATAATTTTTATCCATCTATGCATCACTAAAACAGATAGAAAAATTTTGATCAAACTTATATCATCTACTAGTAGGTAATCGAACATGAAACGTAGACTGCTTTTTATCTATGGCTACGATGGCAGGTAAAGTTAGTTGTATAAAAAATTGTAATAATTAAGATAATATCGCGTAACTTACAGAGACAATAGATTCATAAATCAACACTACAATTAAGAAGCTGTTCACATTTTTTTTCTCTTAATCATAGTCCTAAAAATGACAAAATTAATGGAAAAAGAAAAGAAAAATTAACAAAACTATGCTACTTCAAAGTTTAATATATCTTCATGACTTACTATATTTTTACTTATTAGTAATTGTAACTACTAATTATAATATATCGTACTACAGACTACAGAGCGTCATATGGCCAACCAGACGTCAATTAGTCTGGTCTATCCTACGTACTAATTAAGTAGTTGATATCTACGCTGAATTTAACGATATCGAAATATAATGTTTCCAACATTTTAAAGTTATCTATATTATGATTTGACACTACCATTATTAGTATTTTCGTCAAGTGGGAACTTCTTAATTTAGACGGAAATCGCTAAACAATTTTTTTCTAAACACGAGGACAAAAATGTTTTCGAAATATGAACAGAATTTCTAAGAAGAAATGAATGAATAATAGAAAACAAGAAAAAATATAATTTATCATAATTATGTGTCACACAACTAAATATTTACAAATATTAGAGACATTTGTACATTATACTTACCTTGTAACTTAGACTCGTGCATATAGCCATAGTCGCTGCGCACGTTATTTATAAAAAAAAATAATAGAAAACAAGATGAACAAAGAATGAATGTTTACATATGTACAGAAAAAAATCTCTACCGAATTGTAATGCCAAAAAAGTGTTAGATTTTACGTTCAAAAATAATTTATAGAAAAAACATCCTCGAGAAAATCGTAGTGTTAGATATATGCATGTATTATCGGTTTGTATTACGTTTAACATCAACTGTGAGATATACATGCCTTATCTGTCTGTGTTTTATTTTTAATGTGTCTACTACTTATGTAAACAATATTGTTGATGTAGACGAAGGGCTAAGCCGCCACTCGTCAGCTACGCATTCACTTATGAAAGTCGAAGTTGTGATAGCTGCTGAGATTACATGGCCGCTATTATTTTGTATTATCTGTTGTTTTGAGTTTTAATTAAAGTTTTACTTGAATATTGGACAATTTTTATTTAATTATCTAACAGTAGAGTTCTTACACACGCGTATTTATGGAGCGAGTGAAATATAAGAATCCAATTATTTGTCTTGAAAAGCCACAAAATCGCATTGCATTTTGTGTACGATAGACCAAAAACATGAACTCGCTAAGAGTGCGAAGCAACAAGCGCGAAAGATCTACATGTGCTTTTCATCCGACATCAGGTTCAGCAGACGTTTTCCTTGGCTGTTGTCTAACAGTCAGGGAATAAAGTAGTACACAGTTCCCAGAATCCACACCGTCACGCTTAACCGACCAAAAAGGCATTGTTTGAATAAAATATATTGGTTCTCACTTCTTTACAATCCCATCTTAAAGTGCACATACAGAATGTTTGGTCGTTTTGGACATATAGAATGCTACAAAAATATGTTTGCGAGAATAATGTTCCCGTAAGTAAAGATGGAAAAATTAAAATGTTGAATTCTAAAATTAATAGATTATCATTGTCGTGATAATATATAATTGACTCGTGGCTTCATTCACGTCAATATCTTGCCTGAGCGTTTCGAAAAAGCCAAAAAAAAACGCAAGAAAACGAATCTATAGGCATGATTTCGTACAATTTTAATATAATAATGAACGATTTTGAATGTGTATTTCATATCCATACAAATATTATAAATGCGAGTCTGTCTGTCTGTCTGTTACCTTTCACGCCTAAACCGCTTTAACAGATTTCGATATAATTGGGCAAGGAGATAGACTGCATCCTAAGGACGGACATAGGCTACCTTTTGTCTAAAAAAACTTGAATAGAAAATGAATAGCAGTGACAGGTCATCACGATATCGCCGGAAGTATCTTAGACCAACAGACTTGAAATTTGGCAGGAATATTTCTTTTGTTGAGTAAAGATCCGTTAAGGACGAGTTTAGCATAAACTGCGGGGCGTTATAAAGATAAAATTCCCGTTTTTGAACTATTGGACCTGCAGACTTAAAATCTGGCAGGCATGTTTCTTTTATTAAGTGGAGATTGCTGAGAATGAGTTTTAAAGAAATCGACTCCCAACGGTCGGTTGCAGGGGCGTTATAGATATAAAATTATATAAAATACAAAATTCCCATTTTTGAACTGTATTATATTATATGTTATATAGATGTCCACTAAAAATGAGTTTTCCTAAAATCGTCTTCTAAAGAGTGGAAAGAGGGGAGGCACAGAGGCGTCAATAATTAACACATTCTAGTTTTTAAACTACAGTTCCTATGGACTTGAAATTTTGCTGTTATACTTTTATGCGTCTTAGATCCTGCCGAGGGGGCTCAACCTTGCGAGGTAAGATTGCAATACGATGGAGTTAAAGCTCCATAACTGTTGTTACCGTGAGATAAGATAGCAAAATGGTGGACCCGAAGGCTCCACTATTGTTGTTACTACAGAGCGGGGCACATCCACGCGAGGTAAGATCGTAATGCGGTGGAGTGAAGGCTTCACTACTGTTGTTGTTACCGAATAGGATGCAACCCCGTGAGGTAAAATAGCAAAACGGTGGACCCGAAGGCTCCACTACTGTTGTCGTTGCTATGTTTCATCTCAGTCGAGTGCGGATTGTACTTTATAAATCTATTATAAAAATGTCATCTTCAATGCGAAGAAATTTTAATTACAAATAAATCGACCAGTGAGAAAATATTTTCGAATACTTTGTTGTTTTTTATTTCTGCGTGTTGTAGGCAATACCTATACTTCGAAGTAAGTGAAGAAGTTTTTTTTATGTTTTTTTTTATTTACAACAAAGATTCACCCCTCTGTAAACGTCTAAGGACCACACTGGTTTCTGCATATTTGTTCTACAGAAACAGGTATACGCAGTATATATACACAAGTTATGTAATGCCATAGAGACGTGAATATCATATCATTGATGGCCAAGCGTCGAATATATAAAAAAGTGACAGACATCCATAGTTATTCAACAATTAAAAGTACTAAAATGTTCATAAGGGTAATACAGACCAGTGATTTGTACGGATTAACTTACTTATATAATATAAAATTATTATTATTATTTTTTCTTTTGAGGCGGGAAATAACTTCGGACAGAAAATAATTTTAGTGAATTGTCTTTACAGTTTTCCATTAAGGTAGTTGTCGTGGTACAATATTGTCAAAAAGTTATAGATTATACGCGCCAGAAAAGTATATTAGCTTGTAGCTAAGTGATCCATAATTTGTACGCAAGACTGTACCCGTGGAAACGTAACCCATACAGTATTCATATGCATGTATACTTTTCTATAAATTGTTGAACTTTAAACCGTTATTTATAAATAATTAGACGGTCAAAAAAATGTTCTTATTTTTTTTAAACTCATAACAAATGCATTGAAAGACTGTCAGTTTTTGGAAAGTTTCTGACAGTTAGTTCTTTTTTTATAAATAAGGAACTGGTTCAGAACTACAGAGATCGTATTCAATCAATGTTATTTATCCAATTTTTAATTGAATTTATCTCGGATTATATACGGTCGATCGACTTCAAATTTTCAGGGTAATTGTGTTATCATGTTCTTAATAAGTATACAAAAATTAAGAATTTTCTGACGGTGTGCCTTAACCACGACAACTACCTTAATATCTATGGATGCTATCAGATTTTGCGATTTTGATTATATAAAAAAATTAAAATTATTCTTTTCGTATAAAATATCGCAGATGCATCAAAATTTTATTCAGTACAAGTCTCAATTTTTTTAATGTTATTTATTTAACTAATAATTTGTTTGGACATTGTGATTTTAATACATTCCTGAAACTGTCAATTTTAAGATTACTAACTAAAATCAGTCGTCTTTGCTCTTGGCGCTTCACCACTGAATATTAAATGTACAGTGAGTATAGCCAACATCATATATAGTCCCGTAGAAACAAAGAATGAGTCAGCCGAGGTTCGAACAAACGCCCTCTGGCTATATCTTTCTTGTCTAAATGTAAACGCTGGAAAGTGATTCTTTTCTTTGCGGGACCAAAAAGGTAGATATCTTTTCTCCCACACGTTATAGAGGCGAACAGAAATTTCTAATTGCTACTCAGCACTGATATGTATAAAATTTAGAGTTTGATCTGAAACTACCTGTTCAAATGTTAATTAATTTAAATAATTGGGTAAATTAAACTAAAACTCTATAAAAAATATATTTGAAAATCTATAAATTTATAAAAAATGTGATTTGCTTTATGTTACATTTAAAACGTATTATTAGTGTATTTGCCATATGGCAACATACACTATTGGCGTCGGTCGGATGGCGGGACCTAGGGGTCGGACCAAAATTTCTCGACGTTTCATAACCTCCTAAACACTTTGCCACCATTTTTAAAAATGTTTATATATATATGTATATATATATATATATATATATATATATATATATATATATATTTATATATATATATATATAGGTATATATGTGTGCGGGCTATAACTTTCGAAGAAGTTAATTTATTTTAACGAAATTTGGCACACATGTTGGAATACACTACCGCACGAAGCCTATTTAAAATGGGCCCAATCGGGCTAGTTTAAGGGTAGTTTTTAGGGGTTGAAAAAAGTTTTTGGGGCCCAAAATACCGAAAAAATTCTCCGAATCGTTTCAAAATTGAAATTTAACTCTCCGGTAGTAATTAAAAAGTGTCCCTAAAATTTTAATAAAATCGGCCCGACAGGACCGGACTTACAAATTTTATGAAAACACTAGTTTGCAGATAGTGAATTATTTACTGAAAGTTGCATATAATTTGGTATAGAGGTTCGATTGATAATAATATTGCAATTAAGAAAAAAAATGTTATTTTAAGGGCTGTATTAAGGAGTAAAAATTTTTTTTTACCCAAAAACCAACTTAAGTTCGCATAATAAAGCCACACTGCCTGTATTAGCAAATACACTATATTGTCGGCAGGGTTTTGGCACTGCGACCCGGGTTTTTATTATTCAGCCATTAATTTTTGGGCGTTTTCTATGACGATTTTTCAATTGAAACAAATTTTAGTTTAATATTAGATTTAAATCAGCACCTACTGATATAAAATCACTGAAATTTTATACATGTTTGCAAATACATATATGAAAAATATTTTAATAGCATTATAGCTATCAGACAAAGTAAGTCCAGAAAGGAATATGCATTTTTAAAAAGTTTTATTGATATTTAATTGATCAAATTTTAAATATCAATATCAGGCTACACTTGTAACCATCAAGTCTCCATTACTTAGCATAAACAGGCTTATATCGCTATAAGTAGTAGTTAAATAAACGCTAGAGACTTTAGTTATCGAACTTCTTTAACTTACAGTCTCTCTCTCTCTCGTAAAAATAATAAGAGACTATAGACACGACCTTAGCATTCACATCATTGAAGTAAATATATAGACGGCTCTAATATAAGATACGACTATTTTTCTTCTCTCCTGCCTATTCAATGTTTCAAATGTACGTATGTAAACACGAATGTATGTAAAAACATGTTGACGTTCCTCAAGGTAAAAATATCACACAAAAACAAAGAGAAAATACGTGTGTCGAATAAATTATCATTACCTACCCCAAAATAATATCCAGCGTACAAACTAGAATATGACGGTTTTCTTTGATAAAAATAATACAAAACTTTGGCATTCTATAAAAATAAATTAGATATATTTCTCGATAACATATTATTATTTAACGAACCGTGCCATCGAGGAGAGTGATCCAATAAGTAAGAAAAAATACTTGTAAAAATTTGGTAAAAATTACATACGTACATTTTTAATTTCACGCAAATACTGAAATACCTATCAAACAAATTTAAAATGGTTAATAAAAAACAGGAGGATTTACTTAAAATTTGTAAATGTATCTTAGATGAAAAAGCGATACGTAATTAATACCGTCAATTCTAAAGTGAACCAAAATTGAGTGAGATTTGAGACCAATAATAGACAAAACACGACGCAAGAGGCAAACTGAAACATCGGCACTCTGCGGAGGCTCCGATGCGGTGAGACCCATGCAGCTGTAAGAGAACCGCCAACCGGAGCGCGGCACACATTACGTAATTAGTCCGGTGCGGTTTCCCGGAGCAATGAATCTGCATCCGGCGTGTTGACTATTATGCGCTCTACATGAATATGTATCTAACTTACCATAGTACAATGAGACGCAGTAATACAAAGTCATTTAAAGTTTTACCACACCCTAAAAACGACTTCAAAAGAAAATAACAAACATGCAAAAATAAAGATGCTCGAAAACGGTTACTTATTATTCTATTATACCCCAAGGACTATTTTTTCCAGTTCCACAAAAAACGAGTGTTTTTTTTGTTTTAATGTACATATTCTGTTTTTGTTTAGTGTTGTAAAGGGCAGATGCATGTTTTATTTTTTTACAGAAATGTTAAAAGTTCAATACTGTGACTGAAAAAGTATTTCATGTTAGAAACATAATGTGTCTTTCAAATTTATCTTTAAAAACCGGACAGAATGATAATACTGTTGAATATAATCTGTTTTGAGCTACATTTTATGTTACGAAAAATAGCCCAGTCACTTTCTACAAATAAAAGGCCAAACCTCTAAAAAAAATCCAACTGAAAATTTTCCAGCGAGAATCTCTTTACTTCGGTGTCATTCTCAAAAGTTCATAAAGCCAACCGGCCGGCTATTATAGTTACACAAGGCCAAAGGTCAAGAAAATCAGTTTTTCTCAAATATAAATATAAATATAAAAATTGGTTATTATAAAATTTGTTCATGAGATAAATCTCTATAAAAAGATCCTACTCAAAATTTACGTAGAATCAACAGTTTTTGAGATACACGGTTGAGAAAACTCGGACATTGCGCTACACCTCCATTGATGTAGAATTCAAGGTGCCTTTTTTATATGGTGTCTCCTGTAGGCTTATGTTATAATTTTGTTAATTATTGTTCATCTTCGCTGACTTCGTCTTCATCTATCTCTTCTATTTCCACTTCTTCAATATTTTCATTTTCATCAACAATGATCTCAGCCGAAAATAATGAAATGAGGTCGGCTTCATCATCATTGAACTCAGATTCAACGGTTGCATTCTTGGACTTCGTATTAAGACAGGACTGGCCCCGACAAGAGCCACACACTACAGAACATGGCATTCCTATTTTTCTGCATCCACAATTGTTGCCACAACCTTTTGTATAAATGCAGAAAATAGAATTGAGAAGAGATTCCCGCTGAAAAATGGTGCTGTATTTTTTAAAGATTCATATGTATAAAGTGACTGAGCTAATTGTGATAATATTTTTTTTTCTTAGACAATTCCTGAAAATATATTCATAAATATTCGGTCAAAAAAGTTTTTAAAGGTAAAATCCAGCGGGTAATTTTTCGATATTTCTGAATACATTTATGTTGGGAATTTTTGCAAAGCTATCGCAATTCATATAAAGGGGAATGTTTTTGAAACTCTTGGGGAATTATTCCGAGCTCCTGGAAATTCGCTTTCTCTCAGGAAACTAATCCATCGGTCTCAACATTTAATAATTAATAAAGAATAAACATTATCGAACTTCTTTTTTTAACGTGTGGCCATATTACTAAAAGACAACTTTACTCTATGAGAAGAATGGGATAGGTACTATATTACATCATGGAAGAACAGTTTATGTATTCGCAGCGAGTGAATTGTAACTCTTGGAGTTGGGTTTTTTGTATTCTCTTGTTCCAGTAAAATTCGCTAATCTCATTAAGCTCAGTTACGCGGTAACATAAAATGATTACTGAAAGAAGATAGCAAAAAAATTACCGTACAGTGAGTTAAATACTTTATATGTTACACAATTAAAAGTTGAATTTCAATAATATGAACGGGCTAGTATTTTAATTAAATAATTTTATGATAACTTCTGTAGAAACCTGAAACTCGATACAAGATGTTGGTTCTGCAGGATTAAAAAATAAAGAATAATAATACATGAAAAATTGTAAGGGCATGTCTGTGTGTTTTCTTTTTGAAGTTATACTTCTTTTGACGCATTGACAGCGAATGGAAGTTGAGTGCGCGCACTTAACGAAAATTCAAAGTTGGCCACGCTAACGATAATTCGGCATTATGAAGTTGGCCATAAGGAGCTCAAACTGAAATGACAGATAGACGAAGTCAATGCACTTTCTGTCATCTGAAACTTACATGATATACAAGCCGACTATAACCTCTGATTACAACCAATAGCCGTTTTAAGTTTATATCGTATTTTTGATTACTCAATGGATTGAATATAAAAGTAAAAAATCAAAATAAAATTTTGAAAGTGTTTTAAAATATTTGAGGATAATTTTTTTGCAGTATTATTCTCAAACTTTCGAAGATTTTATTTCGATAAATTATTTGCGTGTATTTAAAAATTAGATTTTAATCACGCCAATATAGCTTCAACCGCGTTTACATAATTACATACGCACACATTTTTTTACTGCATCATTCAAAAATGGCTGAATTAATTTTAATGAAATTTGATATATTATCTACTGGTATTCAAGTTTAATGATAAAGTTTCTGTCAAAATCGATATTAATACGAATGAAAGGTTATAAATCACACAAAGAGAGTACCTGCGTACCTACGATGATCAATGATACATTTAGTTCTTGTGTAGGTACGTAAGGCTGTCGGAACGCTCCGAATTTTGTTTGTGCTGAGACCCAGCGGTAAGGGGCGAGGTAGGCAAAAGACAAATTGTGGGTGTGTCCTTCTTTAGCTGTCTCGCTCAAATCATCCGTACGTTTCAATTTTTGGCTGGTGCCAACTACGAGGCTAAAAAATCTTATTGCAAGGGTGCCGCTGTCAATTGATTACTCTATTTTTTGGAAATATTTTGAAGATTTAAAAAACTTTTCCGAAAAAGGAAGAGTCACTTTAGATTTGTGATGGAACAGTTTTGTGAAATAAGTACGAATAAGGTCATAGCGTGACATTGAAAACGTGTGTTTTTTTAGCACAATTAATGCCAACTTTTTTCTAGTAAATCGTACATAAATTACAAAAGTAGCCCATTAGAGACCTAGATTTGTCTTTTATCTTCCTTGCAGAGAAAGAATTCTTGCAGAATGTTGACGAATAAGTCTACAATCAGTTGACAGCCGAAGCTCTATTTTTGGCTTAAATTCAGAGCGTTCCGACAGCCTTAACAACTAGATTACGGAGTAAACTTAAATATTTATACTAGTTTGAAAATCGGTGGTTTGATCTCGTTTGGTACCTCAGCTTAATGTACTATAACAGGATGAATTTTATGCGTTAACTCTTCTCTTTTGTATTAATATAATATTGTTAGTTCAACATTAATACAAACAGAGCCGCAGGTAAAAACTAGTAAGTAAAAATAAAATTCTATAAATAATGTGTTTCTCATGGCTTAAGCGAATTACGAAATGTATATTTGTTCACACTCTGCAATGCAGTATGTGGTTAATAATAATAATAATAATATATAGTTACGTTTCATCTTTTTTTTAGTAGTCGGCATTTCTCGAGAGATAGATAGTCCTTTCATATTTGAACGTATTTTTTGCCGAGTTGGAAATTGCGAACAAGTATTGGACATTGAGAATTGAGATGGCATCAATACAATAACAACATTGACAGATATATTTATCACGTGATAAATGATACCAAAATGCATTTATTCTTGTCAGTGTCGGTAGACAAAATGTTGAATTATCTCTTCGAATGGAAAGACAGCGTCAGTATCGGATAATATCGGTGCGTCATTTCATAAATATTCAGTTTTCATCGGATCTTTTAACATTATATGATCTTAAAAAGTACCTGCACTGTACTTTAAGTTTGAATACTAAATTTCATCAAAATTGGTCCAATAATTCTCAAGTCATGTTGATACGAACAAACTGACACACCAACAGATAAAAACGCGTAATTAAAAAGAAAATATATATGGTAGATACTGTGCAATTAAAATTTAATGAAAACTGAACAAAAAATAAATTTTGCGTAACCCTTTCTAGCGCTGGGCGTATTTATTGTACTATACATTCTATCAAAAAGTTCAATTTCGATTTAGTTTTAATACTATCATTTTAACTGCATCGACGAAAAATAAAAGAGAAATAAGACGTTGGTTAGAAAACAGCCATAAATCATAGATAGTACGTGTAATATAAATGTTATTTCTTTACGCTTTGATAGGAAAAGTTCTGTTTGAAATGTTCACCGTTAAACCGACTGCTAATACGTTTGATCGCAGTGCAGCGGTCGTCGGGAGCTGAAACTAAGAGAATTCTTGACTTCAATTTGATTTATGTACGTAGGCGTTAATGTATAAAGTGTTAGGTCTTGTCGGGTATAGTAGCTTCACGCTATATACGTTCAAAGTTGGGCACTACATGTTTTCACTCTTTAACTGTAATTGATATAGCCGATGCTACGCCGCCGCCATTTTAGAATTATGTCACTTCGGTTTTATTTTAAAGGTAATGGCCGCCTTCATAACAGTTAATCACGTTTAAAGTCTCCCGAACAAAGTTTCTTACATATTGAAACATGCCAGAAAAAATTACCTTTATTTATTTCCAAATATGGTGTACAAATTAATATTTAAATAACCCTTCGGGTCCACACGGCCAACTTCCCAGTAATGACTAATAATGAATACTAAATATGTAGGTATTTAACAAATTAGACCCGAAAAATTCTTTTCAAAAAACCCTAAGATACACTTTTTGGCAGTCTTTCTGTTTAAATAAAAAAAAGGCTGGGCCGTTTTTCATTAGATTTCTTTCGGATCATACTGACATGAATAATTGGCAACGTAGCAAAGTCGATATCTTTTTATTCGCATGATTTCCTGTAAAATCTACTTTTGCAATCTTTTTGCTTAAACAAAAAAACGAGTGATTTAATTTTGATCACATTTTTTTCGAACCAAAATGACGTTAACGTGCACGCTTCGATTGACACTCTAACGAAAGTGATGTTTTTTTTTAATCACAAGATTTAGTATATAATCCACTTTTTGCAGTCGTTTTGCTTAAAAAAACAGGTCAAGTGCGAGTCGAACTTGCAAGAAGAGAATTCCGTACTATTCCGTTTTCCGTGAGTACTTTAAGACTTAAGATTTTCATTACAATTTTCCTGTAAACTATAAGTGAGACCCGACATTCTCTATTATTTTCAAAATTTTATGCTCCATGTTTAAAATTTATTTATTTACGTTATACGCCCGTCTTTGGGTCACCAACTTACACATGTGTACCAAATTTCAACTGAATCGGTCCAGTAGTTCGGAGCAAATTGGCTAAAACAGTAGGACGGACAGACACACGAGTGATTTTATAAGAGTTCCGTTTTTTTCCTTTTGAGGTACGGAACTCTAAAAAAGAACACCGATCAATTTTAAAAATATTTCATTCTGATAATACTTACGTACGAGTCGATTGGTACCCCAACATAGTTGATAACATTTTTTATTTTGTACTAGAACCACGTAAGTACACATATACGCCGGCTTCTTTCACAAAATAGTTTCTAAATAGTCTAGTGACCTTAAAACATAAAAATATGTTAAAAATTTGAACTTCTATTTTCAGATCCAATACAATAACTTCCCAACGTACTGGAAAGTTGATAAAATAGTTGGTCATATTTTGAAAAGGACAATATTTTTAAAATCTAGTAACATCCTATTTATGTAAAAAAAAGTAGTCCGATAAATAAAAAAAACCCGGGTCGCAGTGCCAAAACCCTGCCGACAATATAGTGTATTTGCTAATACAGGCTGTGTGGCTTTATTATGCGAACTTAACTTGGTTTTTGGGCAAAATAAAAAAATTAACCCCTTAATACACCCTTTAAAATATTTTTTTTTCTTAATTGCAATATTATTAACAATCTAACGTGTGTACCGAATTAAATACACCGCTCAGTAAATAGGTCACTATCTACAAATTAGTGTTTTCATAAAATTTGTAAATCCAGTCCTGTCCGGCCGATTTTATTAAAATTTTAGGGACACTTTTCAATTTCAATTTTGAAACGATTCGGAGAATTTTTTCGGTATTTTGGGGTCCAAAAACATTTTTCAACCCCTAAAAACTACCCTTAAAATGGCCCGATTAGGCCCATTCTAAATGGGCTTCTTGCGGTGATGGATTTCAACACGTGGACCAAATTTAGTTGAAATTAATTAACTCTTGCCCACACGTATATATATATATATATATATATATATATATATAAACATTTTTAAAAATGATGCCAAAGTGTTTAGGAGGTTATGAAACGTCGAGAAATTTTGGTCCGACCCCTAGGTCCCGCCATCCGACCGATGCCAATAGTGTATGTTGCCATATGGCAAATACACTAATAATGGAAAATACAGAAATGTTGAATGCAAAAAGAAAGAAATGTAAAAATAATTTTCTATAAAGATAAAATTGAAACACTGATTTTTTTATAAAAGCACATATATAGTTATTTCTCAGCCTTCATAACGAATCTACTATAGCGTTAAGAATTCTCGCATTGTTGTGTGATTGTGGGTGTGTGTGTATGCAGAAAGTAGAAACCCTAAGACTACGGCATATAATATATTAGTGTGTGAAACCAGAGAACCATTCACCTGAGTGTAGCTCCGCTAGCCCGACCTCTTATTACAACACCTCAGCTGACAGAAAGACGTATTCCTTGGTACGAGTGTAAAGGACATCTATCACTATTTGATTTACTGCCTACTCGAGAATATAACTGACAGTAATCTGTATTATGTCTTAAATTTAGCTAGAAATTTCCGTGATCACTGTCACAATAGAATAATTGCGGTAATCTGTTACATCTAAAAAAATACTAGGCAAATATGTGCTTTAGAAAATTTATAGCTGCGTTTAAAAATATTATTATTACCTATGAAATAGATCTCGAGCCGTGAATTCATTTTCTTGTGGGTTTTTTAGAATATTTTTTTTTTTTTTTATTTACAATGTGGTGCTTCGACTACTAAGTACTGAGGTCATTAGCACAAAGGTTACAATATGGATACTATACTATATTATAATACATAATACGATTACTATGGAAAAATTACATGATGACAGAAGGTATGCACAATACTAAACGAAGAACAAATTTTCAAAATACTTGTCTGTTCGTTTGTGTTTTTGTCCTTCGACATCACTCTAAAACAACCTGAACTATTTTTCTGAAATCTGTTCATCCAAAAAAGTAAAGAATTGAAATAAGTTTTACGTGAAAGCCAACATAGATGCGCGAATCTACGGAAAACATCGACGCTCACATGAGCCAAAAGTAAAAAACAATAAAATAAAAAGTGCCAAAAAGTATCGATATATATCGTTCGATATTTTTTTCAAGTATCAATATCGGTACCGATATATTTTTTCATAAATATCGATATATCGGTACAATTTTAAAGAGAACATTGGCACTCCAAGAAAAGTATACATATTGGCTAGCTTAATATAATCTCAAATAGCAATTAACGGACATTATTTCTAATAAATCTAGTGATAAATAATTATCTGAAATCAAAAACAACGATAATAATTTTTTTTGTTTATTAATCAAACTACTGTTGAATCCATAGTTTAAAAAAAGTACAAATACTGACGTTATATAACTGTCAAAGCTATTATTAATTTAGGAGATGTCTATGAAAAACGACTAGCACAAAAAAGTATAAACTAATAGCTTTTAAGAAGTTCCGTCCGATGTCATTGGTATAACCTTTGTTGTTTTAAGAAATAACTATTCTGGCGTTATCAGAGACAACTTCCGCAGCATATTTGTTGACTGCGTGCGTAACTTCTGTAACAGAATATTTTACTCTCAATGCGCCAAAAGAAGTATAACTTCAAAAAGATGACAGTGTCTCATATTTATTCCAATAAATAAACTCTAACAAAGAATTGAAACAAGTCAATTTTTTGACCGAATATTTGAAACTAAAATACATTACGACAACCGACTAGAATTTTGTATGCTAATTCAAAAATGTGAAAGAAATCAAAACAAAATTGGACAGTGTGTAGGCTATGAAGCAGCTACGATACGGATGAAGTGAGTGTCGGTCGGCGCGTCACGCACTGCCTATGCGCCCGCGACGAGAATTTCATTAGTTTGTGTTGATCCTGGCTCACAGTGTGAGTCAACCAAAGACAAGGTTATTAACATCCATACAGGTAAACCTACTGATAGCGCAATGCCATAATGAAAGCTATTTACTGACTGCAAGCAAATTATTGCTGGCGTTAAGGTAAAACGTGACTACGACCACACCGCATATTGCGCCTTTTTGAAGTCATTATCAACCGTGACGTAAACATAATAATCGTCATTTGAAGTCATGTATAATATATTGCCGGTGAAGTAATGTCTTTAACTCTTAATATCTGAGTTGAAATGTCTCTGCTTAAGTACTTCAAGGAATTAAAGTGTCATGTGAAAAAAGGACTAAGTTCGATACAAAGAATAAGTGAGTTTGCCGCTCTTGCCGGAAAAAAGAGGTGAGATCCAAAAAGGCGTCAAACTATCACTTGGCAAGTATACGTGCGGATAGGCAAGTAATTTATTTATAATATAAAACAAAAAAACTTTCCAAGCAAAAACTTGGCTTCTTTATAGATCTCAGTTCATTTTTTCGGCAAAGTCGACAAATTCACTCGCTTGATCATACTTACAAAGGTATGTATATAAAATTCGTCATTATATCACACGTCATGTACATATATCTCAACACTGACTAGACGCGAGTAGTCTTCGGACGACCGTTCGATGCATTCGAGTCGATACTCCTAGCATCAACGAGGAACTTGTGAATTACGTTGATCTATCAGTCAGTCGTATTTTAAAAACTATTCTCCCTTGACGTATGACATTTGGAATACTGATTTTTTTTGGTAACCTTAAACCACCTGAAAAAGATGACTCCTGTAACGTAACTATCCTCGGCAATAGAAGAGGAGATCGAAAAGGACTCGAAGTGGTTCGTTTAAATATAGTGTGGAGTGGACGGTATGCTTGCGAAAACTTGGTCGGCGCACTTCGTGCACTATAATTTCAGTTAGTGTGATGTCAAATCGATCTATTCGCAATATCTTTCAGTTCGTCACGTCTAGGGATTGCAATCCAGCGGCATTTTCAATCCAGCTGGATTTATGCTGGATTGAAGCAAATCCATCTGGATCCAGCATTAATGGATTTTTCAAATAAATGTAGCAATTTTTTAACTTAAGAAACTTTAATAACTATTTATCTACATTTACATCAAATACTCGTTTTTTTTTGGCATTAATAAAGTACTCTAATAGTAAGTAATAGTTACGAGTATCCGGAGTATAATTATTAATTATCACAATACAGTCTTAAATCACCTAAATAGATATTCTAGATATCTGAAATAATTATTCGTTTACCTATTTTACAAATTATGTAGTCTCAGTTTCTCAGTCTCAATAATTTTTGAAATAAAATTGCGTTTCCAGCTTATAAAATGTTTAGTTAACTCTTATTAGTTAAAACTTTAATATAAATTATATTATATAGTTTAATACTTGACTTGTCTTTTAAAGAATAAAGACAATCAATTGAGTATTTGAATTAAAAAAAAACTACTAAATTTTTTATTTTTTAAATAATATAGGTATCGTAAATAATATTGAAGGACGAAAAAAAAAATTTTAAGCCATAGGTAATGTTCCAGATCGGAACAGTTGGTTTTTATTTTAATTGTTTAAAAACCAATGTTTTAGTAACTAAGGAAAATATAAACAAGTTAGAAAAGTTTTTCCAAATTGAAACTACGTGTGACAGTCATACAAAATTATAAATTATAAACAAAGTGCACATAATAATGTATAGAATAATTATAGGTTTTTAATAAAAAATATAAAACTCAAACGTGTGTTTTATGAACGGTCCTTCGAGCAATTTATAAAAACCCATATTTCTGGCCACTTAGAGTCAGAAATATCAAACATTTTTTGGTTCATTCGAGCCGGATTTATGGACAACTGGTGAAACTACATTGGACAAAAGCCAAAGGCTTATTTAAAACGAAGAAACTGCTGGTAAGATTAAGAAAATAACAATTTTCTATAATTACAAAAAAGTGTCCAAATCAAGTAAGACGCAGACAATTGCATTCCGCAACGGGATCAATAAGGACAGCGTAAATAGTTTAGTCACCTAGGAAACGAAAAACAGCAGTGCAGATTAACTCTACTCTGGACATATTGTTGAATACAAAACACAGTTGCTATTTACAAGGCAAGTTTGATTCAACTAATTTCAGGTACGACTGATCAATTGCATCAAAATAAGTGTGCTGTGAATTAACAGTGATTTAAATTTACTACATAATATTTGAGCCATCTAATAAGACAATTTGTGCTAATCCACTTTAAATTTGACATTTAAATTGGTGAAATTAGTGACATTTCAGATAAAAATACAATTATTGTAAACGTCAATTCATCTCACAAAACAGCATTTACTATTCATTGCCTTTCTTAAATCACAATGGCCAATATTGATGCTTTAATGAAACAACGAACCAGTGTAAAAGGACGAATTACTCGAATTCATAATTTTACACAATCATTTGATGATACCAGAGATTTATCAGAATTGTCAGTCCGAGCATCAGATTTAGATGATTTATTTAGACAGTTCAATGATATACAATTGCAAATTGAAAATTTTGATGAAAATGATGATAGATTTGCGATAAATGAAACTGAAAGAGATACCATGGAAACCAAATATTTTTCAACTAAAAGTCTGATAGAAATCAAGCTACAGAAACAAAATTCTGTATCACGTGATTCTGGTAACGCTAGTAACTGCTGTTCTGTAAATAATAAAAATCACGAACCGCATACAACTGTCAGATTGCCGCCACTCAATATTCCGATATTTGATGGTAAATTGAAAGATTGGCCCACATTTAAAAATTTATTTGACTCAGTTATTCACAACAATGTGAATTTATCAACCATACAAAAATTCAATTATCTCAAATCCGTGTTAAAAGATGAAGCCTCTAGTTTGGTTAGTTCTTTAATCATAAACGAAGAAAATTATCAACGAGCGCTTGACAATTTAACAAGAAAATATGATAATGTAACTGTTGTTGCTAATTTTCATTTAAATTCTATTTATAATTGGCAGTCAGTAAATAAAAATAATTTAAACCAATTTATATTAAATTTCGAACAAAGTTTAGATTCTTTACGCTCTTTAAAGGTTCCAGTTGAGCATTGGGACTTGATTTTAGTTTACATAGTCACACAGAAATTAGACAACGCACTCCGTTCCGCCTGGGAACTACAAGTTAATTCTAATGAATTACCGACTATCAAGAACTTAATTGAATTTTTAAATCAAAGAGCAAGTGCCTTCGAACGTATAAATGAGGGACAATTGAACAAAAAGGTAACGCATGTCGCTATAAACCCACAAATAGCGACAATAAAATGTATCAAATGTAATGAAAGCCATCTGTTATTTAAATGTCCAAAGTTCTTAGCAATGCAAGTACATGAGCGAAATGAATTCTGTAAAAACAAAAAACTATGTTTCAACTGTCTAAAATTATATAAAGTCAACCACAAATGTTCTGAAATCAACTGCAAAATGTGCAGCAAAAGACATCATACGTTACTTCATAATAAAAATATTAATTTCAGTGTGCCAAACGACACACAAAAGTCAAATAATGCAACAGATCAACAGATCAATAATAATGAGGTTTGTTCCATGACACTATGGACACCGAATCAGGCAAGTGCTAACTATTCTGCCAGAAAAGGTAGTTACCAGCCTATGACAATGTCAGTCAATGACAATAAAAGCCAAGTGCTACTTTCAACAGCAGTTGTTAAAATTCAAGCTGACTCAGGTCAGTGGCAATTTGCTAGAATTTTGCTAGACTCAGCTAGTGAAGTTCACTTAATTTCTAAAAAATTAGTCTCGCGATTGAATTTGAAACGTCAAGTCAATCCGACTATAATACAAGGTTTAAGCAATTCAAGAACGAACACTCAGAGCAGTGTTTCCGTTAAAATTCAGTCTAGAATAAGTAATTGTCACTACCGAATGCAATGTTTAGTAGTTGATCAAATAACAATTCCTTTACCACATCAATATGTTAACACTGAGGAATTTATCATTCCATCAAATCATAAATTAGCTGATCCAACATTCAATATACCCGGCGAGATAGATATTTTACTAGGAGCTCAATTATTCTTTGAAATAATGCGAACCGGTCACGTAAAATTAGGACCTCATTCTCTTCATTTGAACAAAACTGTTTTCGGTTGGATTGTATCTGGTTCTTTAACTCCAGCTCCAGTAGCGTTTAATTTAGTTGTCAGTTTACATACCCACGTATTAAGTTTCAATGAACAATTACAGCCATTTTCGCAGCTTGAAAAAATTTCAAATAAAATTGTTTTATCAGCTCAAGATAAATTATGCGAGCAAAGCTGTGAAAATTCGGTAACTAGTGATAAAATGGGTCGATACACAGTTGATCTCCCATTAATACAAGATAAAGTTCAGCAATTAGGCGATTCTTTTCCAATAGGTTACAGATGCCTTCAGTCATTAGAAAAACAGTTTTCAAAAAATCAGATTCTATACAATGAATATAAAAGGTTCATAGAAGAATATATAGAATTAGGCCACGCTTATTACGTTCCTCTAAGAAATCCCAATGAAAAGCGGTACCAATCCCTTCAAAGTGTGCTCTGGAGAGACTCTCCAGACAGGCATTTAAAATGTCTTCAATTGAAAACCGTAACTTATGGTATTAAAAGTGCTGCTTACTTAGCATATCGAACATTGTTACAATTAGCTACAACCACTGTTAAGAAAAAGGAACAATTATTTGTACAGTTCCCTAAGTTTTCAAACTTCCGTACCCTCAAACGAGTGCTAGCTTATTGTTTTAGGTTTGCTACAAACTCTACACCTAATGTAGAAAAGTTGCCAGGACCATTTAGCGTTCCTGAGCTCATAAAAGTCATAATTTTATTGTCAAAACAAATTCAATACGACGCATTTTCTCATAAAATTCGTCAGATTTCTTTAAATAATAATTCTATGGAATATAAAAACATTATCAATTGTAGTCCTTTAAAAGGACTAACACTATTTATCGACAAAGACGGCGTCCTCAGAGTAGGTGGACGAATTAAACATGCAAATATTCAGTTTGATCCGAAACATCCAATTATTCTTCTGTCTCAAAAAAATGTTACAACGCTCATTATCAGACAGTTGAATTTAAGATTATTTCATGCTGGAATTAAAAAAATCACTTACTAATTTACGTTCAAAATACTGGCCTATCAATGGTCGCGCTTTATCAAAAGATCGAGTTGCAGTCAATAGACCTTTCTTAAATGTAGGCATTGACTTTGGCGGCCCTATTTATATTAAATCATTACGCTTACGAAAAGCTATACTTACAAAAGGATACATATGTCTTTTTGTTTGCTTGTCCACTCGAGCTATACCTCTAGAGTTCGTTACTGAGTTAACAACAGAAGCCTTTTTAGCAGCATTAAAAGATTCATTTCACGTAGAGGTGTGTGTAGTACAATATATTCAGATAACGCTACCAATTTTTAAGGTGCATTCAATGAGTTACAAAAACTCTATCATATGTTTAAAAACCAAAATGATTACAGTAAAATAATTAATTTTACTAGCGAACTGAATATTTCGTGGAAATTTACAGTACCTTGTGCCAGTCACATGGGTGGATTGTATGAAGCTGGAATCAAGTCAGTTAAAACCTTTCTTAAAAAACAGTTAGGAAATGCTCATTTAACTTACGAAGAACTTTATACTGTTCTGACTCAAATTGAGGCAATACTGAATTCACGACCTTTGTGCGCGGTTAGTGATCTCCCTGATGATTTGACGTGCTTGACGCCTTCACATTTTCTTATAGGAGAATCATTACAAAATATACATGAACCTGACATATGTAATATACCATTAAATAAATTATCGTTGTGGCAAAGAATTACACAACTAAAACAACAGTTTTGGAAACAATGGTCAAATCAGTATTTAACTGAATTACAACAAAGACCAAAATGGTGTACTCCTAAACCCAATATCGCTGTTGGTGACTTGGTTCTAATAAAGGAAGACGCCACTCCTCCTTTATCATGGCCAAAAGCCAGAGTTCTTAAAGTTTTTAAAAACAAAACAGACGATTTAGTTCGCTCAGCTCTTCTAAAAACGGAGAAAGGCGAATTCCATCGTCCTGTTAATAAGTTAATATTACTTCCGCTTAAGAGTTAATTGTTCTAATTTCATTTTCAATTTCAATTTTTTATGCTTCCGCATCCGGCGTGGGCTGCATGTTCCAGATCGGAACAGTTGGTTTTTATTTTAATTGTTTAAAAACCAATGTTTTAGTAACTAAGGAAAATATAAACAAGTTAGAAAAGTTTTTCCAAATTGAAACTACGTGTGACAGTCATACAAAATTATAAATTATAAACAAAGTGCACATAATAATGTATAGAATAATTATAGGTTTTTAATAAAAAATATAAAACTCAAACGTGTGTTTTATGAACGGTCCTTCGAGCAATTTATAAAAACCCATATTTCTGGCCACTTAGAGTCAGAAATATCAAACAGGTAATTAATAACAAATTAATTAAAATGTATAAAACTTCATAAGATATTACGTGATTACAAAACGTACCAGGAATGTTTGTGACGTCAAAATGATAAAAGTTGTGTATTTGTGTATGGCTTTATTATACAATACTATCAAAGTAACCATGCAACCAGGGCCATAAAAACATTTTGACGTCACCGAGGTTTTTGGCGAGTTATCGGATCTTAGCTTAAACAATATTTTTAAATTAAGTATAACTTTTTCATTATGAAATTAAACAAAATAATAAAAGTAGTTTCGCTATAAAACTTGTATGTGATCTTTCCATTTATGGAAAAAAAAATTCATTCAAAAAGTCAATTATGTAGGTAACAGTTTTTTTTTTACTTTTGCTAAAGTAAGATCTCAAAAACCAATTGTTATTGATGGTGTTATCTCCCAGCATACTTCTTAAAGAAGTACAAAATACCCGGCTGCGGAAAGGTCTCTCTCTACGTCTACGCTGGTTGGATTCAGAGTCATCAAATAACCATAGATTAAAGTTAGGTGTTCACCTCTTACTCCCTCACTTTCATATTTCTTTCTTCAATATCTTATCATAATCCTTCTCAGACGCAGTTAATTACTTGTTTTTAGCTGTTTGCGGATCCGCACCGCTGGATCCAGCGACAGATGCTGGATCCAGCAAGACCAAAAATATGCTTGATCCAGCTGGATTGCTGGATCCAGCATTGCAATCCCTAGTCACGTCATTATATAGAGATTTCCTATGAGTGGTCCTATGCGTGATGCAAAACCCGACGAAGTCCCGCGGGTCGCCGATATCACTGTCAGTGTCCTCCCACCGAACACCCACATGCTCTGGCGGCGGCACTCATTACACAAGACATGTTTATTTATATCTCTTTTCTCTCATTGTTCCTAGGATTTAAAGTGTAAACAAAAGTAGTGCTAAAAATACCTTTGTATAAATAACTAACCTTCAACTTTACGTAGTGGGATCGTAAGCATTCAGAAAGTATCGCCGTATTGGATACAAATATGACAAAAAATTAATTGCAAACCAGTTTATTAGAATTTGAAAAAAATAGATAATAATGAGCTTAATAAACATTTTTGTCGTCGTTCTGAATGATTTGTCACTGGTTCTCGAATTCAAATCTTTTATATTTCTCCACCAATTCACCTTCTAGAGCTTCGTTTTTTATCACCTTTTTTGAACTAGACTTTCAACTTATACTCCTAATTTTAATGTTTACATTTGATTGTATATTCAAAACATCAAACAGAGTACATCGGAAACAATACAACCATCATTAGGAAAAATAATACCCGCCACCTACACCATGGTATATCCAGCACTCCCACCTAAAATTAAATTAAAAACAAAAAAGGGAATATAAATAAATATGAACAATTTTTAACGTGTAGTGCTGTACCGATGCGATACATTGTAAAGAATTCTTATAATTTTTATAATTGTATGTTTTTTAACCGAGAAAAAAAGAGGTTATCTTTTCGTCATATATATTCAGCTATAACTTTTCGAGGGGCTAGCCGATTTGAAAAATTTCGACGCCATTTTGTTCAGAATATTTACGAATTAACACCATATAATTTTTTTTATTGGCTAGTCGCTTTTAACTGATTTCAAAATAGGTGTTTTTTTTATGTTATCTGATATCACGACCAGCATTTAAACCGAATTTGATTATTCTTATTCTGTTTAATAAATAAATCCGTTCAATGTTTTTTATCAAGTTTGGTGTTAAAATATTAAGGCAATATGTGGTTAATAAGTATCATGCAAGCTGCATAATGCAAAGCTCAAACGTCTTTTAAAAAAAGCCACTAATAGGAGTAAAATAATAAAGTTTTGAGGTCAGCGCCAACTTAATAGAAATACAGATGTATATAAAACGCCATATTAAATTGACACCAACTTCAAAACTTTTTTTACGTTTTTTAATCAAATCTTTTGACCGACTTTTTACTTATTTCCTGTTATTCTTTAATTTGAGTAGATCAAAAAACAAGATATATGGGTATATATATTTTAAAGTTTAGCCCTTTGTTAAACTGATTTGTCGCCATTGAAATTATACAACAAAAAGCACGTATCTACGGAAAACTAAAAATTTGAAATAAAAATATAATATCACATTTTTATAGACCTTTTATTATTTTTTTATAGGTATATTACACTTTAAAAACCGTTAAAGTGCTTATTTTCTGTTAAGCATTTTTGAATAAAAACTTCCTTGTAAAGTTTGTGGAAGCGTCGTGATATTTTAATAAATGTCCACGGCATAATAACTCATATTTTCCTTTAAAAAAGTCATTACTGAAATCAATGCCGCGTGAAAAATAAAAAGAGTTCAATTTATAAATGCATCAAAAAGCCAAACCTATACCGGCTGTTCTATACGTATGTGATATAGTCAAAAAAGGATGTCCAAAATAATATACTAAAAATTTACACACAATTTTCTTTTATTATGCTATGAAATTATGTGTATCAACACAGCAGTTTTACAACGGTGAGAGTATGGCCACTATTCAGCTGAAATAAAGGCACATTTTGAAAATAAAAACTTATAAGACACATTTTTGGAAAAGGTAATATAGAGTGAGTTTTCAAGCGAAAGAAGGATTTTAAATAGCTTACCATACAACTCATTAGATATTGAAGTAGAAATTTGATGCCCTGATTGTCATTAGGCTAACAAATATAGAAAATAATCAATGTCTCGAAGCTTTATGATTATTTAAATGGCTAATAGTATTTTTATGCTACTGAAAATGAACAGATTAGAAAAAAATGAATAAAATAAAATTCACACAAAGTCACTGAATAAAGTTCTTAAAATTTCGAACAACATTGCGCTATTTTAAAGAGTTTTAAACATAAACGGGACATCCCTAGCCCGGTGGCAATCGCAGCAACCCGCGTCAAAACTCGTGTCGCGCAACCGTCGAGGCTGTCAACGAAAACGAGCCGAGGGGGTCGTTCATTCATGACCGGAAATAATCTGAAATGTCACCGTGATGAATTTTTCCGGTAAATTAGTTCTCAGCGTGTATACGAAATCCAATATCGCTTCTTCATTCAAAACAATTTCTGCAATATATTCCCATAGAAATTTTATAGGTACCTACCAATTAGTGACAAGGACATATTGGATCACTGTCCTGGGCGGCAAATTTTCGGGGTGGAAAAAAATTTAAAAAATACCTTAACCACAAAATATAAGCGGACAACGTCATATTGAAAAGTCAGTTGATAAATGTCGCTTCGCCGAGGGCGTTACGGAACCAAAATTCGTCTCCAGTTGCTATTTAGTTAATTTCAGTTTGTTAATTGTGGCTAATGGTTGTAGAAATACTGTTGTATTTGGAAAAATAAAAAAAAAATTCATATTTTTTAGAATGATGCGTTAAAAAAATATAAAGTTTTTTAAATCGTATTTCCAAAATAATAATTAACATAAACATTACAATCAATATAACATTCCATCATTCAATATTTTATTTATTACTAGCATTTACCCGTGACATTGCTCACATAAATATTAATCTTGACAAATCCGATTACAGTCTGTTAAAAAAGTTTCATCAAAATAGGTCCAGCGTTCTCAAGTGATATCAACGTCAAATAGACAGAACGACAAAAAATCTGGAAACACATTTTCCATGATGATGTTACCAGGTCCGATTATTATAATTTATAACAGGGTAAATAATTATATCTCTATGATGTAACACATTATCGATTTTAGTTAGCTAGAATATTTTCTATTTTTATCACTTATTAATTTTTACTCATTCCTTTCAACAAACGTGGCTGGCAGAGTCATCTATGAGAGTTCTCGACACATAGGTATGTTTGGTTTCGTTATAGCTGACGGTTCAATACTAAAATATCTATAGTGAACACAATATTATCATGTATCTAATACAGTTCATTATTCAGAGAACCAAGTTTTAGATTTTTTTTTAATTACAAAACAAAACAAAAAATTCTATTCTACTGATTTTTTTTAGAAATAGTCTTGGTTTAAATTTAACTCAGTGAAATTGGTACGAATCTAAGCCAGATTAATTTGAGACTGGACTAAAGTATGCACATTTTTTCAAACCTTCTTTCAAATTAATTCTGAATTGGCTATTTTGACAAAAAAATCGACTTTTTATTTAAAACGATGCGTCGCAGTTAATTACACCAGTCACTGTGCACACACCTATATTGGTGAACTGTAGAACTTTAAATTCTCAAAAAATGACAGAAAATTAATTTTTATTCCTATGTGATACTATATAAATCAGGAAGAAAATTATTAGATTCTGCCCGATGTTTCAACATTCTTTTTAGATTTTTCACTGCTTCTTGTATTCTTTGCCTTGAAACTTCTTGTAAAATCGGTCCAACAGACATCTAAAAGTATAATATTTATATCAGATATTTGTTTTACACAATGACAATAAAAAACTAAAAGATATTTTAAGAATTACAATTTTTTTATTGTTAAGGCATAATTATACGTTATTTTCGTGTCTGCGCTCTGAAACTGCGTGTAGGTATTATATGTATAAGTTGAACGCTAGAACCAATACGAAACAGATACGAAACGCTGTGTATAATAAGACCTTTACTGTTATATAGTACTATTATATTATATTATATGGCCAGTTATAACTGTAAAATTTCTGTCCGACATTACCTTACCAAATGTCTCTGTTAAAAAGTGGCAGAACTAATAGTAATTTCGAGAATTGCCTCTAGAGAATAATGCCATTAGAATTATAAAAATATTCAATTGATTTTATAAAATATTTGTAACAACCTGAAATAATGCAGACGATCTGCGAAAAGCGAGGCAGATAACCAGTCTACTGGCTTTTGAACTGATAGCAAAAGTCCTCAATTCAAAGCGAGGTCTCAGCAACGATTCGGACTCTAAAACTATCAGGTGATCTTGTTTATATTCAGTCACACGGAAAATTAATGACTGATCATCTAAAAAATATAAGAAAACATAAACATTTTTTAAAAATATTTTCTCGATTTTTTTCACAAATATTTGAAAAAGAGTTAAAATAAGTTCCATACACATTTATGATCTCAGAAAGAAGCAAAATCATGGTCCTTCGATTGGATTTAGATACAACATTTTTCGGAACTCAATTCTCAGACTTAGTTGAATAATTAATTAGTGAACACGGGGAATCGTTAATATATTTTAGTCATCTAATTATAATTATTTAGATGTTTCACTTGTAATATAATCAAATAAAAGATAAGAAACTTACTAAAAAAAGTTTCGTATTGTTTTCCAACACCCATGGGCTTACAATCAGCGGCCCGAAAATCTGATATCCATCGAAACCACTGAAACAAAACTATTGTAAGTTATACTCTTAATTATCGCAATATTACTATATTGTTTTTGCACAACCTCTATAAAATAGCTGCTTTTCCCGCAAGGAAAAATAATTTTAAAACAACAACAGGCGCTGCTTTGTAAGTAAGTGTTAAAACTCTCTGATGTCATCTCAACACAATGCCCTTTCACCCGAAAATAAATTACATCCTAGATAAGCCATTAATAAGTTACTTTTTTACAAGTTTTTTTTTAACATGCCATGTTTGTTCATCTACCAATCAGTCAATTTGGGTAAAAACTTGCAATTAAAATTTCAACTAGATTTAATTAAGCTAGAGCGTTGAAATTTTGCACACGTGTAAAATGCTAAATTCATAATGGCGAATTGCCTTTTTATTCCTAACCGTTTTGACATGAGTATCAAATGAAAGAGTTTGACAAATCGAATACGATAAGCTATGTGACGCCATAGTAAATCCAATATGGCGGACACCCCAAGATGGTGGATTACCGTTTCCTTCACAACGCTCCTAACATGGGTATCAAACGAAACAGTTTGACGAGTAGGATACGTCAAGGTATGTGACATAATTATAAACCCATATGACGAACGCCCCAAAATGGCGCATTTCATTTTTCTTCACAACTCTCTTGACATGGGCATCAAATCGAAAAGCTTGACGAATGGAATACGATAACCGCGCGCTATTCAATTCGCTATAATATGATTCTTCGGTGCGGCCAACGGTTGGCGCATGTTTTGCTGCCTATTAAAGAGACACAGAGAACTAACTGTGAACAATAATAGTTATTTAGAACGGTGACCAGTAACAGTTATTAAATAACAGTTGCCAATAACAGCTTTTTAATAGCAGTGACCAATAATAGTTATTTAATAGCAGCTACCCATAACAGTTATTTAATAACAATAGCCACTAACAGTTACTTATAACAGTGACCAATAATAGTTATCTAATAACAGTGACCAATAATAGTTATCTAATAACAGTGGCTAATAACAGTTTACTTTAAATCTGTTCGTTCTAATTTTTTTTTTTTTGCTTAAAAATATTTTTTTGTTGGCATATTGTAAACTAGTAATTTTTTCAACTGCTATATTTCTCCAAATGAGTATATTAAATCATATTATTAAGATCTAAAAATATGTACACCGATTTTCATACTTTAACAGAGGAGTATGTTACGCAAAATTTCGCGCCTTTTTTCCTTTCGTTTCGTTTCGAACCAATCTGAGTTTAATTGAGCGAACTAAAAGCAAACAAGGTTCAATAATTTCCCCTTTAAGTTTACAGATTTTCCCTTCAACGACCCAGAAAATTTCAAACAGATACGTCGCTAAAGAAGTTTTACTTAAAAATATAATTAACTCACTTTCGATACTGTGTCCGGATACGTGACAGATTGAAACAATTCCTTGTGTCCAATTCCATGAAAATTGTAACTAACTGCAGATACGGTCTTTAAATCCGTTTCGATTTTATATAAACATAAAACTACCACGCCAATCACAACACCCACTATTGGAATTATCTGATAATGTAACACCATTTTTATATTTTTAATATGATTTTAGTTTGATAGTCAAAAGTCTTTAGTCATATTATATTTTTAAAATAACGCAGATGTAGAAATCATCAAACTGCTCTTTAGTCCATATTATAATAGTTTCAATTATATAGTTGCCATTTATTTAATTGGTTTTCTACGTTAAACCGTACATAAACAATGAAATAATGTTTAGAGTAGTTTTAATGGAAACATATGTATAAAAAAAAGATCAAATGATCAAATGATCAAATTTTATTTACATTCCTATTCTTTAAATTATGTATAAACATTATAGCTATTTACATTTTAAAAATAAATCAATGTTTGAACTTTAAGCCTTATTTTACGAGAAAAAATATTTTTCAGTGAGAAAGCTTTTCCGATAAAAATGATAAAAATGGAGCTTCTGGGTGTAAAAAAGAACATACGATGAAAACAGTTTAACTAAATCTGACTGCACTTACAAATAAAAATTAAAACCTAACACTTTATTAAAATGTTATGTAGGTAAAAGGAATATGCTCAAAACAACAACAAGCAGTTTTTTATCGTACGTGTATTAAAAATATGTGATTTGTCAAACACACCAGTTTTTTTTCTTTTTCTATTAAGCGCAGAATTTTCTCCAACTCAAAAATAATATAATAAACGAAAGCACAATGCTATCGATAGGTATTTGTTCTCAGGAAAACAAAACACTAAAGTCACGTGCCAATACAGCTTTTTCATCAAGAGTACATACGCAGAAATAATATACTATACGAGGTGTTCTATGAAACTACTCATAAGTATTTTTAATTGATCTAAAGCTTTTCTCCCATTTAGACAACGCATTAATTTAATCTACTTACGAAATCAGAAGGAAAATAATCTCATTGGTTTCAAATTAAAGGCGATCATTTTAATTGTAGATTATGTATCAAGTGCGTGAAATATTATTTTATGACGCAGTGTGACATTACGATGAAAAGAGCGCCCAGGACGTCATAAAATAATCACGCATGAGAGAGAGATATATACAATATTTTTTGCAGATACCTCCTATAAAATGGCAGATTTTCACTTCAGAATAAACAAATATTTATATATCTGACAATTGTGAAACGAGTTGTTTACGAAAACAATGCCTACTTTAGAGCCTCAGTCGCTCATGCGGTTTTAAATGGCAACTAACAGAGAAATTACTACTTTAGTTTTACTTTACACACTAGTGCAAAATGGGTCATTTTACTACCGCAAAACAAGCATGAAAAACAGCCATTTTAGAGAGGGTCATGCAAAAAATCATTTGATATCACTTTGTTCTATGATGTGATGTTTTGGCACTTCTGACACTAAAAAATCGACATTTAAATCGCCTTTAAAAATTCGTCAGCGCGATAGTCGATCTCGCGAGGAGAGGATCCCGCACCAATCCGTTTTCCATGAGAACTTGAAGTCTTAGGGTTTGCCTTCAAGTTTTCCTGCAGTAAACTATAGATGAATTCCTATGCTCCCTATTTTTTCAAAAATTTAGGTTGTAGTTTCTGATATAGGAGGGATTCTCGATTTTCGTATGTATCTTTAATATATTTTAAACTTCTCATTTTAAAATTTTAAAAGAAATATATTTGGATTTCTAATAACGAGTCTTTTTTTGTCTGATACGTCACATGATTTTTTTTTTCATAGCGTGTACGAAATCCTAAAAATAACTTTGTTTTTGCGACTTTTCCGATTTTTTACTTCTAGACAATGATAGTAACATTTTATGTGAAAATAGCTCTAATCACCAAAATCAAATGTATAAACTCTTTCGTACAGTGCCTCTTTAATCCTGGTAACTCCAGATAAACGAGACTGAACTATATAATCTTTAATCAACTTAATGTTTCCTTCAAATGAATAAACACGTATTAATTGAGAAATTCACAATAATTTGTCAGAAAACACGAAGTATTGTGTTGAAAACCGTCTGTAAAAGAAGTTGCATGAAACCTTTCAACGAAATTAAATTAGCTTTAGCGCTATGAAAATGTTGTATGTACAACAAAATCGTTAAATTTGATCACCTGATATTTGTTTGTAGTATGAAACTTCGTTCAAACAAAAGGTAATGAACTTTATTCTGAAAATTTAACTGTATTAAACAAAGGCTTTACGTCGAGAATTTAATTAATAATTCCTCAAATTTACGGGACTTTGTAAACTTTAATTTATTTTACAGAACGACAATGTTTCAGATATTTTCTGAAAAACATAAATTCAAGTCATGAAATATGACGTTGCTAAAATCAGCTTTCCTTTAACAATAAGTAAAGATGGTGTAGGAAACAAATTTTCAACAGACTGTGGAAATTAAAATAAATTATTGTGATTTAATTTGATAATGAAAATGTACAATCAACTAGTTAAAATGTAAATATAGTATTATAGGTGTTATTAGTTTTTGTACCGACTTCAGATTGAAGATACTAAAAGAGCGCGCAAACTTGTCACGCATAAACCTGCACGACCAGCATAGCGCAAATCTGCAACGTGCGCGATGTCGCACACTATACCAGCACAAACCTACAGAAACCAGCAAAGTTTAGTGCAAGTTTTGTATTATGCGGTAGACATTTTGCAGTTTTCAAGTAGTTAGGAGTATATAAATGCAAACTGATCAATGAAAACGACACATTATTAACATACTAGATCGGTCCAGCACGGCCAGACAGAAATTGCAGGCGACTGACTGACGCTCGTTGCTAGCTGCTGGTTACAGGCTCCTTGGGTCTGTCCAATGTGCACTGCCGCGGAAAAAATATTTTTTAGCTTTTTTAGGTTCGTTTGTTTTTTTATAAACCATTTCAATTCATTTTAATACAATTTGGTAAATTTATAATGTATGCGTAAAAACTTACTGAAATTTGGGAAAATCAAAATTTTTCAAGCGATTTATAAAGAGGTTTATTTGCACAAAATTGAAATAATGGATGCTATGTAAATTATTTCTAGCGAGTAGGTGAAATTATGTTGAAACGAGTTCTAGCGAGTTATATCTACAAAAAAACATTTTTGCACGTACTCCTTATAAAATAGCGGATTTCCACTTCATTTTCAGCATATTTTAAACATTTTTGTATAATAAACTTCAATTCTATTAGGTTGTTTATGGAAATAACTATTCGCACCTGCTTTTGTTTTACATATATTTCTAATGTTAAGCTTGGGTGGCTTATGAAAAATGGTTACATCGTGGTACTTACGTTTGTTTTACCTTACACACTAGTGTTAAATAAGTCATTTTATGACCGCTGTGAAGACATGATAAACAGATATTTTATATGGGAGTGTAAAAAAATATTCTTGAGCTAGATGTATTTGTATGTTTTGGAAAACAAATGATCGGATTAAACTGCCACAATAATATAAATTTTTATACATAATAAAATATATCATCAAAGCGAGTGAATAACGTATTAATTAATTATGCATTTAGAATATTTCCTTATAAAAAATCTCGTCATAATGATAATTATTATTATTACTTTCTTGATTTTAAAAAACAAAACAAATTTAGTTAAAGCTCTGGACCATAGTTCTGGAACCTTGTTTCATATAAGTCGCGTGCGAAGCTAGTAGATCTATACATTCGAGAAATAAGAAAAGACACGGACAATATAAACCATCTAACGGTTGTGCAATATAAAATATACGTATGAATTGTTAAATGTAGAACGAGTTTCAGAAAATACTTGTTATATAATGCCACACTATTCAATCATCAGCTTTGCGTTATGCAATTCTCGTTACGCTTCCTTTCATAATCCGGAAAAAAAGAATAAGAAACGCAATATTTCACGTGCACTCTAAAACGTTTCGATAACGGAACGTTGTCTTGAAAGTTTAAGGGAGAATCCTCTCTTTCACTTTGTTCGCACTGTATGTAATACGACGACTACAAATAAGTTTAGTGCAGACGTTCGGTTTTCACATAATATATCTTATCATTTTTATAAATGGTGGAACACTAAAATATTTAAATATTCGCAATGAAATTGAATAATCGTTCATTCATGTAGGGAAACCTTGAGTGCCTCTGATTAAAGCTTATTAAAAAAAAGTTTCCGCAAAACACCAGAATACCAGCACTGTGATTAATAATCGTCTGATTATGCGAACATGGTTGACGAAATTGCGTCAAAAAAATAGTGATCTTGATTTGTTATAATCAGCATGAAAATGGATATTTTAAACTTTATCAAAACAAAATGTGCGCTAAAGCCATGATTTCCTACATTTATTCTTGACTAGCAGCCCGGTCCGGCTTCGCCTGGACTACCTATTAAAGATACGCTGCAGTGGCCTTTCTTCTAGAATAATAGGCGAATTTGCCCAGCGTTGTTTTCTATTTATTATTAGCAGCCGCTACCTGCGGCTCCGCACGCGATGGAAATAAAACTCTGCAGAAAAAATTATAGTGGAGTCTTCGTCCCCACCGTAGTACTATCTTACCTCGCCGCGCTGCGCGCCACTTGGTAACATCAACAGCTCCACCGTATTGCGATCTACCCTCGCGGGGCTGCACCCCGTTTGCCAGTGTCACAAGTAGTGGAGCCTTCGGCGCCACCGTATTACGATTTTGCCTCGTGGGGCTGCGCCCCGTCCGGTAGCAAAAAAGTAATGGAGCCGTCGGCTAGCAGTTCCGGAATGATTTTGCGAAGAGATAGGAGTTTTTTAGTGGGTGGAAATCCCACACTATCGCTTTATCAAGGGTGATGTCTTTAAAAGATTTTTCTCCTATCGGCAAAAAAAAATGAAGCCGTCGGCTCCACCGTATACAGTCTTGCCTAGTGGAGCTGCGCAGCTCTTGGCAAGACTAAAAAAGCAGATCTGAATTGAGGCGAACTAAACGAAAAAGAAATATTCAAATCGGTCGAGCATTTTCGAGTTTTTGCGAGACCAACGCACGTCGATTGATTTTTATTGTATAGATTTATTTCCACTCTACAAACAGGTCAAGACCTTAGATGTCGATATCATAAAATAGCGATCCTTCACAAAAATGTGTACATAGAAGTGAATGGATGTGGTCTTCTCGGTAGCGACAGCACCATCGTAACGTAAAATAGCGACATCCCTTTACATGTTTTGTGACGTCATTCACCGCCATGTTACAGCCGCTTTTTTACAGTATTGCTATCTTTGGAAAGCATTGCTTAAGAAACATGGTAACAAATATTTTAAAACAACTCATCTAACTTTTATGAGCATTTCGCTTTTGTTATTATTCTTTTATCAGAATCTAAAAAATAGACAGGCGTAATTTTAATTTCACGTTTCGTCTTTTCGAGACTTTAATCTTAAATTAAAGATTTTGTAGAAAATGCCTTGATTCTCGAAAAGTTTGTTTTAGTTTTTTTTTAAGTAATTTTTTCATAGAAACAATCCGCTCATATATTGCATCGTGTAAATTTGCTATAAAAGACGTATGACTTAAAGAAGGCAGCTGATATTAAAGGCGTCCATATGCACAGACAATACAATTGAAAGAGACTGTTGTATACTGTCCTGTTATTGCATCCCCTTCAGGCTATCTCATTCCCGAACGTGTATAGAAAAATGTCCGTTATTATTGTTATTAAATATTGCAGCAAACGATCCATCCGTTGATCCGTGATACCAAGGGGAGACCTCTTCGTTGTCGTGGTTGTAAACATCACGAGTCTGTTTCCCTTATTGTGTCCAAATGTTCAAAAACAAATCATTATCCATATTTCTCTTGAGCACTTTTGATAAAACAAATTTTAAATTAAAAGCAATATACATATTATCAATATTGATTTTGAGCAATTCGCTCCTACACAGTATTGACAATAGCTGGATTTGTTTACTTTAAAATATTAAAAATCAGTTAGTAACGAATTCAAATTCGAAATTTTCTTAAGGCTACAAATTATTGAAGTTTCTCATTTTATAAATTTCGAACCAGAGATGGCAATGTTCAGTGTTTTCCTTATTTTAATTAACAGATCAAATTTAAAAACAAACTGCTTTTCCCAACATCACTCGACTTTCTGAAGCTAACAACTACAATATTAAATATAATATATATAAAAGTTTACCAAAATGTGATTGGGAATTGTTTTGAATCAGTTCAAAACATTTAAGTTTCTTACTTTTGAATAGTATGCAGTCTTAGAATGGATAATCATGTAAATAAGGAAAATTGTGTTTGTACAAAAATATATATAAATATTATATATAACAATATATGTATGTATTACAGATAAATGTTTAAAATTCAGCTGTCTTCTTGGTATCAATAAGTAAATATTATCTTTGTAAATATTCTACAAAAGTAATAAATAAATATAATTGAATTTAAAGTAACAGTTGAATAATTTATTTAACACTCAAAGCTCAAAGTAACAAAATCTGAAAATTTTCTGTAATAAACTATTATAAAATTGTTATTCACGGTGGATGTCCATTTTATATCTCAAACGAAAGTTCAAAAACATGCTTGTAACATGCAATTCTAAGAGATCCACCTAAATGAAATCTGCCCTGATCTGGAGTCTTTATTTCAAAGAAAAAAAATACTAAAGCACAATTATTAGCAACCTCGACATTAACTAATTAATATTAATTTTAAAATTACTCAGACCTAAATCATTGTCAAATCAACTTCTTTGATAATTCTTTCCGCAAGCATTCTCAGAAAATTTGATTGTGATTATATATTTACAGTTTTTCTAATGTCGTTGTGAAACTTCCTGTTATGTAGAACATTAGATTGTACTCACATTGAAACAAATTATTAATTTGCATAGAATACAATTGCTTTTCACGCTAATTTTTTATCAATATGCAGGAAAAAAGAGTGTTTCGATGTGAAAATATTAAAAAAAACTATTTCACTTATATGTATATACAATTTAAAAAAAAATTGATTCAGCCGATCATTTAATTAACGAGCAGAATCAGTTTATAATTCTACGATGCTTTAGTTATGGAAACATTTTTGTGGTCACAATCTAAGGTCATTTGTCAAATCAGATTTTCTGGCAATGCGTTCTGCAATCCAGTATTAACCTAGAAACTGAGGCAAAAACGCAGTTTCATAACTTACTAGACCCATCGAAAAATCTATTCCTGAGATATACTGGTTTAAGTTTGCATTGCACACATAATAACCCCTGCAATATTCGGGACCCTCACCTGGACTACACCGTGGGAATGTTCTTCCCTACGATAGGAATGTGAGAATTCGATTTACACATTTAAATATTTTTAAACAAACCTGTTTTACTCAATGGATTCTCAACGAGAAATTTCTGGAATTGTCAAAATATCATAATTTTATATTTATGATTAACACATGTTCCTATCTGTTAATTTATCAGCCACAAATCTCCTGAAATTTTAACGAAATGCCTACAAAATTACGGTTAGAGACTAATGTATTAGTGTATAGACTTTCCGAATAACGTTTTTAGGTAATCAGTTATATTGTACTAATTTATTCCTCATATTTTAATTTTAATACGTATATTTAATTCGTAATAATTATAATTAAGTAACTTATTTTATCATTCCAGCTGCACAAGTGGAGATTGGTACTAATTTAAGCCAAAATTCACTTTTCAAAATGTTACAATAATTCTTTTTGATGTCCCCCGGATCCAAAAAACCTACTTTTGGAAAAAGTCTGTTCCTCTGTTAGTCTGTTTATCTGTGAGCACGACACAGGTAAAATGTTTGACATGTAAATATGAAGAGTCCTATTGTTTTCGGGGAAAATCGCCGCTTGCGCACAAGAGATTCAAGCTACTCGTATAACGTTTTTTCTGTTATAATAGCATACTTTTCGTTACGGTTTTTTGTTCTATTTATTTTTCCAAAAAAGATTTGTATTTCTTTTTCTAAACTTTATGATTGTGGAAATACTTTGAAAATAAAATAATCAAAATTCCTTTTTTCTGTAAATCTGTCAAAAAGAAATTAGTTAGGTAGCTGACAAGCCTGAATTGATTAATTTTTACATGTAAAACCATATTTTGAAACTTTGCAAACGAATAGCAAATACCATAATAGTTATTACTAGCCGTTAACAAAAGCTTTATTTTTGAAGTTGAAAAGGTCCTGTCACCCAATTGGCCGAAATTTTTTAGAATAATCACGAACAATTTTATACTTTCAATGCAGACAACTACTATTATTTTCATAATAAATTTTAAATTCAGTGGGGATCTCTAAGAGACGAATTTTGCTATATACATATTTACTTATGATACAATGATTCTATCACAGATCCCAAAATAAAGAACTTTAAAATGTCATTATAAGACATAATATTGACGTTCTAAAGTTATTCGCTCTCTCAATTTTGAAATTAAAATTGAACAAGAATCTCTAAAATAAGTCTTCTTGTAAGTTGGTACTTGATGGTACCTACCATCAAACTGATTAAAAATAAAAGAATAGTAACTTCTTGCCACAACAGATTTATTCAGTGGATGTACATTTCGAGAGCTAAGCTCCCATCTTCAGTGTTTTGCTGAAGATGGGAGCTTAGCTCTCGAAATGTACATCCACTGAATAAATCTGTTGTGGTAAGAAGTTACTATTCTTTTATTTTTATTGTTCCAACCATAGTGCTCTTAATATTTATATCAAACTGATTCATAAATTCCAAAATTGGAATCTTTTCTATTTTGTTTTATCAATTATCCAAATCGTTCCATACCAAAAGGTCTACCTGCTTTTAAACTTTCTGTAGGAATGAAAAACTAATAATTAATTAAAGCCAACTTTATCCAGAGCTTAATTAATATATAAGTTTAAATTATATTTCCAAATTTAAAAAATAAACAATGTTTTTCCTCTCAATGTGGGAAACCCATTTATATGCGGGACTTCAAAAAAAAGATCATCAATTCGTCATGTATATGCGCGAATAAAATTTATTTGGTTAGGAGGGGGACATTCCTTACCAAATAAATTTTATTCAGACATTTTTTCGGTCTGGTGAAAAGTGTTCGAGATATTCAAAGTGTGCTTTTGAAATGGGACAGCCTGTATATTTTTTAATGTTTGTTTACCATACCTTTTCGAGGAATTAACTGGTTTAAAAACATTTTATTCAGAATGTTTATGAGCTGGTACTTTATAATTTTTTTAACTTCCCGCTAAGAAGAATGAAAATTTTCAAAAATTGGGAAGTAATCGGTTTCATCTTGATTTTCTAAATTCGAGTTTTTGTCAAATCTCGACGAATTGAGGTCCTAGGAAGCTATTTTGACCATTTCAACGATGATGTCCATATGTCTGTATGTGTGTGTGTAAACCTCTCATAACTTTTGAACGAATGAACCGATCGAAACGTGGATTGCGGCATCTGAAAGGACCTTGCTGAACTTAGATTTTCTGAAAATTGGAACTGATTCGGCCAGGCAGATTTTGAGAAATCTCAAAAATAAAGCTTTTTGGAAGCAGTTTTTTTAAATATTTTGAAATATCTTCGAAACTACTGTACCGATTAATTCCAAAATCTAATCAACCCTATTCTTCATAAAATGTCGTCAATCGCCGTAAACCGCATCAAAATCGGTTAATCCATTTGAGAGATATCGTCGGAGAAAGATTTTGAAAAAAATGTTTGTTCAAAATATCTTTCCAAATTTTCGTTTGATTAATTTTTTTGTAATAAACTATTTTTCGTGCTTAAAAAACTGCCTCGAATGCCGTAAACAGTATCTTAATCGGTTGATTCGTTCGAGAGATATCGTTGACGAGAAATTTTCAAAAGTCTTTTTCCAAGATATCCTTCCAAATTTTTATCGGAGTGATTTTTATATCATAGATTACTTTTTTGCGCTTGAAAAACTGCATCAAATGCCGTAAAGCTAATTAAAATCGATTGATTTTTTTCTAGAGATATAATTTACGAAATATTTCCAGGAAAGCGTTAAAATAACTTTTAACAAACATCGTATCAATAGATCGAAAATAGCGAGAAGTTCCAGGGATGATCTGCAGGGTCAACCGTTTTTCAGATTTTTTTTTAATCGGTTCATTCGTTTCTGCCTTCAGAAAAGAAGATTTTTTTAATATATATGTTAATATCGCCAGCATTTGTGAAGCAATTTTGAGGATTATTCAGAGTGATCCCACATTAATTTGACTTAAATTGGTTCAGTAGTTTATTTTTTTCTAGTTTGGTGATCAAATATTATGAATATGATGGGTTAATATTTAATAATGTGCAAATTAGGTACTGCAAAGTCACTAAAAAACTAAAAAATAAAAAAACTTGAAAAAAAAAACAAAAATAATACAGTTTGAGGTCGGTGCCAACCTAATAAAAGTACACAGGGACATAAAAAGTTATAGTGCTTTATTAAATTGGCGCCAACCACAAAACTATTTTTCGTCTTAGTTGTTATTTTTAAAGAAGTCCACTTTTTTATCAATTGATAATACTTTTAAAGTAATATTATTCTTAAAATAAATTGAAAATCATATTTTATACTTTCATCAATTCTGAAATTATGTATACGGGAAAGACGAGGACAAAATATTGCAGTGCAATAAAATTTTCACACGCTCACCTATGATAGAAAAAAAGTATAGCGAATCGTACAAAGGTGTTCACAAAAATGAAGGTATAAAGGAATTTAAATTTTCGTACCCCTTCTACATTTATATGTAAAAAAATACACATAGGTAAAGTTAAAGAAGAATACCTAAGGGTGAACATTATCCCTTCTTACATAATAATATTATACAAAGAAGGTGACCTAAGGGTCATATTAAATCTATAAGGGATCCCTTTTCATAAAGTGGGAGAATGAATTATATTTTATTTCTCACAGTTTCACACAGAAGGGGGACACGTCGAGAAGACTTATATAAGCGACGAGCGTCTCGTGATTGCTGTCATAAAGTGTTTAAAGTTACCCGCGTCCAGAAGAAGTTCTGTCCGGGGACCACTAGATGCCTCACACATGGCGCTAGTGGTTCCCTGGTTTTCGAAATGTTAAAAGTGTCGCGTATTTTCGTTTTCAATCGGTTTTTGTACATGTTTTGTATATTTTAAAACAATTACTTATGTAAATAAAATGTATATTTTTTTAAGTATTCATAACGGTTATTTACCAGTGTGCCTTACTAAGCTAAGAAGTGTAAAGAATTATTTCGATGTTAAAAAACAGCAAGGTAAATACATTTATTATTTTATTTTTGATATTTACGTTTTATAGTCTCGCATAACAGAAACTATAATTTTAACAATAATTCATAGAAATAGGTCTGTCCGTTATTTCAAACGCATCTACTACTTTAGTTGTTCAGTTATTACAACGACACTATGTAACAGAACAGAACATTGATCTTAAAATTGCATCGTAAACGGTCGCAGAAATATCATGATATAATTATAATGTAGATGCGTTCAAATGATAGGCATGTCTATATCTGCCGGATATGTAGGTATTCTAACAATATTTTCTAATTAATCATATAAAACACTTTTGCAGACAATTTTGCCAATATGTTTTCACAGTTTGTTTTCTATTATTTTGTTAGCTTAGCAATATCACATAATGACAGGTCGGTACGGCATTGCTTAAAAGATAAATGTGCAGTAAGTAGATTTCTAAAGTGACTTACTCGCATACCGTCATGCCGTGTGCGCCTTTTATAGTTTGATATCACGGAACAAAATGGTAAAACAACGAAACTCTCATGGAAGGACTTCGTTGTCTGTCTATATGTATGTTACAGTCGAAATTCTCAGGAATTATACTTATTTATCGATTAGAAATTTTGCATAAAGTATAAAAAGTTAGAATCTATAGTGAATTTTGCTTCCAGTGCGCAATGACATATTACGACGAATGCGATATTATATCAAAAACGAGAGATAGCAAGATTAACAGTCACATATAGTCATAAAATATCTTCACGAACGAGTAGCGTATAGTATTTTTTGCACGTTCTTACTATACCATAGCAAATTTTTACATAATTTTTAAAAAAATTCGCAGTTTAATTTTGCGCAACTTCACTTTCAATTGTAGGCTGCATTAGATTTTCATACAGTTACTACGGAAATAGTAGTACAACTACGTTTTACATTCCTTTTGTTTTACTTTACGTACTAGGGCGAAAAGGGTCATTTTACTACCGCTATACAGTGCAAAAAACATATTTTTGCTATTTTTTATTTTTGCATAACAAAATATCTATGTAACTTTGCGCTGTGTGATCGATATTTTTTTTTATTTCACGACCATCTTTTAACTGGCAATTAAACTTTTTTTTAATACCAGCAGTTCAAGTTTGGTTTACAAGCTATAAAAACTGTTTACTCGCAGTCAGAGGGGATCTTTTCAATATTTCCTTGAAAATACTGACGCGAAAATACATATGATCTAAATTCGATTATTCAATATAAAGTTGCAAATTTCATGAAAATCATTTGTGTTATATTTTAAGTTACGTCCGAACTAAAAAACATAGACACAGTTTTATAAATTTTATTTAATTGTAGCCAACAACTAGGGATTATCTGCTCATTTATAATTATAATTTTATTTGAATGTGATTCATAACAGATAAAACTGAAAATGAAATCAACCATATATATAATCAGCTTTATTGAAAGTGATTAGTGAACTTTGGGAGATACCAGCATATTATTGTGTTGTCTGTCATAAATGCATGTTAAATGCTTTCACATTTAATAGGCAACAAAGATGATTAAACGTGGCACGCGACGCCCGCATTTTTAATACTTTATTTTATATTTCAACGGCTAATCAATATGAGAATTAATTTCAATAATGTCTGATTTGAAATACGGGCATGTAGGACATTTTTAATGAATGAACGATTGCAAATTATCGATGCTCGACATATAAAGAACGAATGATTATCACGATAATTGATTTCACCGATAACTGACCCCCGATTATTTTCTTTCTCGGGAAATTAGTTTGAACGGAATTGGTTGACGTTATTATATATTAATAACCACTAAAAAGCAAGAAAAACTGACGTGTCAGTGTTAAAAAAATTTAAAAGTCTACGTCCCGATTTACAACCAAAAATTGTAAATGGTGATTTTGAAATCGCTTTTTATAAGACTGTTACTATTGTTTTTCTTGCGGCTATTGTAAATTGTCATCTTTTTTATTGCTGTAAGGCTATCTAAAAGAAAATTTAGTCTATTCTTCAAGAGAAATATGCTGACGAAGTTACGTATGCCCTCGAATTAAAAAAATAAATAATAGCATTTGTGTCTGAAGATATTGTGGAAACCTTTGAAAAATTAATAGCAAGTAATTTTTACGTACAGCGTGAGAATAAACTTGGGCCTAGAATATTTTGAGAAAACGTGGGTTAAGGTATTGAATCGACGAGTCTGGAGACAAATTGAAATGTAGAGCCGGGTTTAATAGTTTCGAAGGGTGGCATAATGGATTCACAAACGTGCGCAAGCCTCTCAGTTGTCGTGGGATAAGGTTGCTGGGATCAGTTGACATGGAACCTAAAAAAATGGGAAAACTTTCTTATTTAGAATTTTTGAAATTTTCCGCTCTCAAAAATTTACCGCGTGTGTATTTGAGAAAGTTGAGATTGGAGAGAATGAAATACTACGGGAACCTGTTCCAATTGCTTTTAATCCCGGTTCTATTGATCATTCTAAAGAAATAAGTCCTCGTTTAAGTTCCCGATGGATAAAATGAATTACTTATTCATATATAATATATTGT